>JAWNZC010000223.1:0-325000 GCA_035771165.1 Paragorgia papillata
TGGTTATGAAAATTTCAGAAATAGATAGTTTAGGTACTGCAGTAATAACTTAATATCATCATCACAACACCATATACACTTGAATAATAGATTTTTATGTGAGAATGTATTTATATTATCTTGTGGGTTGTTTTTTTTTAAAATCCAGTAATACAACAAGAACTCAAATAAAGTTCCACTGTTACAAACAAGTGAATAAAAAACCCCCCATCTGAGTTTCATAAAGCATCAAGCTGTGTCCCTTCTTGATGTTAAGACTTCTGACATTTTCAATAGGTTGTCATGTCCAAATACCACGTCAACAATCCAAACAAGAATTAATTTAACTAAAAAAATCACAAGAAGGAGAACAAAATCAAATTGAACCCTGTTGAATGTACTGTTGCATGGAGAAAGAAACGAGGTTACTAGAAGAAAGGTAATATAAAACACATTAAAGCCACGGAATTCTGGCATAATTAGACGTATTTTTAACTCATTGTGCGAACATGACAACCTGATATCCAATATCACCTCATCAAACAATCAGAATGAATTGGACTGAACGTCTGATACTAACTGAGATCAGAGTGCCCCTAGTGCCGCACATCATAATATCCTTAAAATATTCATAAAAACAACGAGCATGCTTTACACACTGTGACACAATTATCAATTGAAAAATACTGTAACTGGGGAGTGTGAAATCGAAGTATTTAAACAACCTTCTCCATAATGAAGTTCTCTGTAAATTTGAAGTATGTACCCTACTGACCGTACTTAGCAGTCTTTGTGAAATGGGCAGATCATAATACGCTCAAAAGAAGCTAAATTCCAACGCCAGAAAACGTGGTTTGTATTCCTTCTAACCGCAAGTAACTTGCATCGCCTGCCTTTCATTTGATAAAATATCAAAGTTTAAAACAGGAAATCAGTCCAAACAGCTTTCCAACTCATATCGTTTTGGCAGACCCGACTTCCCGTTTTCCCCGCCATGTTGTTCCTTGTTGATATTTCAACAGCCGCTGTGAGTTTACTTGCTTTCAACATTGGAGCGGGCGATGTGACATGCGCACCTAAAAAAATGAGGACCAACAACATTCGTACCCCTGAGCAAGGGAGCACGTAGTGCTAGAGTTTTACTAAGGTCTTGTAAATAAACTAAAAGTTTTCAAAACGTAGGAGAGTTTGTCCTTCAGTAGCATTATGTATTGATAGTTCAAATGCAGGCCAGAAGCCTACTGTTTTAAAAAACAAATAATCGACGCTAGCTTTATTAAAACAATAACAAAACCCTAGCGACGAGATGACAAATATAAAATAAACCTAGTGTCTTAGCTTTCCGTCGATCTACGACATCATCAAAGACAAATAGTTCGTGTGAATTGCAAAGGGCAAGCCTATACAATATTACTGTTTCAATGAAATTTGAATTACAAAAAAAGTGTCAACTATATATATAAAATTACAATGATTAAAATAAAAGATCTGATTAGCATTCGCGCTGTATTCCTCCCGGGAGTTAATTCTGCTGGCCTTTCTTTGCGGATCTATGAATGGCAATTCTTTCAATCGTAAATTGACAGGATCCGAGGTGCACTCCATAAGATTAGATTTTCGCGAGATTATTACGATTTTATTACCTATAATAAATAAGAGTGTTTTATATTGATTTTCACCGCCACACACAAATTAAACAGTGATGAACCTCCACATGTGCGATTATTTATGAGAATAATCGCAACATGTGACGACTTTTATCGCTGAATCAAGCATTATAGTTTTAATGCTACAATTTTTTGCACAGGCAATAGGACCACAATTTTTTCTATATAATAAACAGAAAAATAACATGGATGACATGGAAATTATGAAAATTTAAATTTTCTTCGTGTTGACCAGGATATGTCACTCGTTTCGACTTTCGCTCAGACTAAAAATACCACAAAAACAGAGAGTCGGTGAGATATCCTGGTCCAACACAATAGAAATAAATTTCATATTTCCCCCGCACATCCATGTATTATTTTCCTCTTATATAAATTGTTATTGTCCCAGTTGAACAGATTTTCAAGTGGTTAAAAAACAGACGGGAGGGTGGTGTGTGTCAAGTGTTTTCTCCTCTGACACACGGTCATGAACGCAAATATCCTTAATGGTACTCTGCCCATGTAATTAATTTAGGGGGGGGGGGCGCATTTAGGTCGCCAGATAATTTTAATATAAACAAACCGTTTTTTCGGAAACAAATTATTCCTGCTCGGGCCGGTTGCACATATAGGTCGGGTGCAGTTCACGGGGTTATTATTATTTCTTCTTAGAACTTGTTTTTAATGATGTTGATATTACTTTGAACCATCTCGGACTGGGAAACCTTCGTTTTTGAGAAAATATATGGTAATTTTCACGGTCGATGGCATCTGATATGTAAGGTGTACGGAGGTATACCACCTTACATCTCATATGCCATCTGTCCGGGATGATAAAATTATCTGAAATGATTACACGTGTTAAATTGTACCAAAACTCTTAAGGTGTATTTTGTTGACGAGACATGGTCACTACTCTTGGAATAATCATGTTGAATTCAATATGGTAAAAAAAGACATCCAAAGGACATTAAGAATATTAAGAAGAAAGCCAAAGATGTCCATGGAGCAAAAAAAGCCGTTGAAAATCTTTATCAAGCTATAGTATTACCATCATTTTGATTTTATGTGCTCCACTTTGGTCTTGGGATAGATGGTCTCAAGCAAATTAAAAGATCGTTTACCCAAAAATTCCATAACAAAGCAGCGTCGTATTATAACTGGTTGATAACTACGAAATACCTGACTACTAGCGACCCTGATTAAAACTTTGATGGGAAAAATCTTCCAAAGTCGGTAGAGACAAACAAACACTATCCCTGAAGTTAAAAAAGTGTGTTTTAGTTTGTGAATCCTAACTTGAGTTTCTCGATTCTTCAATATCAAATAGAGATTGCTATGACTTGAGAAGTAATAACCGTTTATGTTATCACTACCTAAGCCAAACACAAATGCAATGAAGAAGAGTTTCGTCCGGATAATAGGGGGTGGCATGATCTGGAAATGCTTTAACCTTCTAAACGAAGAAAATCCAAAGTTTTTAATTTGGATAATCCAAATAAAAAAGTTTCCTGTAAATTTTAAATTTGTACTAGTTTAAAACCTTTTATATCTATTATATATGGAGGGGTGATTACCAGCCAAAATCAAAAATATTCTATTATGCAATTTCCAATATGACATTTTACACATCGAAACGGACATTAATGCAATTCTCCACTTTGGGCATTGTACGAATGCTGTTATGCCAGTTCTAAAAACATCAAATTTGCAAATGACATTTATAGTATTTGAGTTTTTATTTTGGCGGGAAGGGAGGGGGTTACTATTATGCTATTTCTGCACGACCATCATTGCTCATACTAACGCTACTTCTTTTATTCTATTAGTGCACTATTCTGAATTCCTATTATGGTTACGGTTGATTTTCATAGCCTACTAAGACAATCAGGTGCTACAGAATTTTCAGGTATGGGCAGAGAAGGGGAATGGGTCGAGTTCCTGATGTTTGGGGTCCTGCAGCAAAATGGCCGACCAAACGGAGATAACCGTGTATGAAGTGAGAAATCAATCTTCAGAGAAATATCGCCTGTTAGATGTAATTAAGGAACAGCTAGAGTCCAGGAAATGTGGACTCTGAATACCTCTAGGACTGTTATGACAAACCAGCATAGATAGCCCTTTAATCGAATCATCATCAGATGTTTTGATGCTGGAATTGTGAACGATAATGTAGTCAACACCGTGTGAGAGAAGCGCCATTGGATTGTTTTTGCAGACACGAACGAGTACAACCAACCATTGTATCAGGCCACGAGTGGTATTTTACTGGTGCTTGTGGAAGACCTAGATATACACAATTTTTGCCGCACAGAACAAACTTGAATTCTTTGTTCACAAAGGGGTTCACTACAGCAGACATGCCTCTTCTCCACTTGGTGTAAGTCAACGGAAACTGTTGAGAGGCGACTGGGAGAATTCAGTTTGTCGGGATAGAGGGCAACATAACAGCGAAGTTAGTGGGTTGGCCAAATGATGAAGCTGGGTATGGGCAGAGGGGGGGGGGTAGTAAATCCAGTGAAATGCTGAGAGACTATCCAAGGACACTGGATATAAAGCGTACTGACGTGGATTTTTGGCTTCTCGCCGTAATCTAACGAGTTTCAACAACAACCGAATTCGCGAAACAGTGCGAAGGGTGAATCCTGGAGTCAGCTCGCAGTGCTCACCGGAAGAAGCGAAAGGCCCTTCGGTCAGAGAGGAAAGCGTGAAAGAAACGTATGAAACCAACGTTCAATATTTATCGGCAGTAACTCAACCAACCTTACTATATTTCCGTACACTGCCTACGCATTTCACTGCAGTTTTAAATGAGATACTCAAGGGGGACTAAGCCAAATTACACGTTGGTAATCAATTATACAAATCTGCCGAAAAAAGTTTAGTAACATTACATGTAATGCTATGGACTAGTGTTGTTAGTCATAAGATATTATAGAGTGTTGGAACAGAAATGGAGCAGAAATATTCTCAGAATGTGTTGTATCTATCCAGAGCCGGGATGTTTTGAGTAAAGGCATTGAATATACTGAAAATATACATTGAATATACAGTAGAATGGAATTTGGGCGTTTTTCGGCTGCGAATTTCTTAAATATATTTGGAATAATTTAATTAAAGATACGGTATATAACTTACATTGGCTAGAAAATATATAGTTACCCCAATTTGGATATAGCTATATGATTATATATCTATCGCTCCATGTGGCGACAAACAAACGACGACATTTTCTAAAGGTTGTATCCAACTGTGCAATAGGAAAAATCGCTCATTTCACTAAGCCTTCATGGAGCCGCTGATTTTTACAAATAGTCGCGCGCGCGTAAAATTTTTCCGTTCTCATTTGCTCAATTTTATTTATGTGTGAAAACCACTACATTGTTATTAGGCTACAGTATAATTCGTCTAATAAACAATGACCAACAGCCGCAGAATTTTATATTTTGACTTGTAACTTTATCCCGCGTATATCTAAGTCTAAAAAGAAGCCGTGTGTCACACGCGACCACGTTGTATCGACGTTATTTTTAACTACCTAAACTCCAAATAGCAATTTAGTAGCGCCAAACGAGTTTTTTAAATTTCTGTTGAACTCTGGCTCCTGCCATGTAACATTAGGTGCCTTCGACTCTGCCACTCTTGAAATTTAGTAATGTAAATTGCTCTTGAAAAGCCCCTTGTGGGGAAGCAAGTAATTAAAATTTGTTGTAATTTTTGTATTTGTACTTGTGTGTCGACCATCGCCCGTTATTCCCGTTGTATTTTGCAGCGCGCGAGCGCGCGAAATCTTCGGCATAAAAACGAATTCTGAAAGAGATGTCTCTACTACTAGCCTAGCCCAGAGGCTGCTATTGATTTTAGTTTTACTAACAAGATTAAGTATATGTAGGCAGTTACTGTAAGCAGTGATAGAACAAACTAAAATAAGATATATATCGGAAATGCAATGCCCTGCGAGCCAAGCTCACGCCACGCCATAGGAAAATGCATATATTAATTCTTGATCGCTATCTGAGTTTGCGAATCCGCGCCATTGTTGTCGTCTGGCCTATTAATAGCTATGGCGAACGAGAGAGTCTTTACTCAACGAAGAAATGTCATTGAACGTAAATATTTTCGAAATATCTCTTCTTAACGTTTTGGGTAGACGCACAGTACGTTCGTCCGAGGCATTGAGTATGACAAAAGATACATTACGCTAGAAGCTCTGACATGTAATACGTATAGCGTGTATACAACTTGTCATATCATCTGTCTTAGTTTGTTTTATCACACTGCTGAAATGCCTTTGTTACGCTTTTACTAACAAAATTAGTTTTAGCCTCCGTGGGCTAGAGACATCTACTTACTCTTTCGTATGCCGAGATTTCAATGCAACCGAACGGCAGATAGTCGACACCTAATTTTACAATGGCAGAGCCATAGTTCAACAGAAATTTAAAACTGTTTGGGCTAACTAAAATGCTTAATTGAATTTGGTATTAAAATAAGTCGATAACAAGTATCGCGATGACACCACACGCTGTTTATATTAGACTTAGATATACGGCGGGTAAAGTTACAAGACAGAGATAAAAATTCTGCAGTTTTTTATGAATTCATTGTTATTAGATCTAACTATACTGTAGCCTATTATAACAATGTAGATAGTTTTCACTTCAAAAAATTGAGATGAAACAATGGGAAGCAAAAAAAATAGTCCAATAGATCCAGTCCATGTTTTAACCGCTATGCCGATTTTATATAAAACTTTTATATTAAAGACGCACCATCTTCGCACACGTAAATTAAAAGTAACAGTTTCAAAATTATCGCATATTCTTCGGCCGAAAGCAAATTAAAATAGTAATACAATATAATAACTTTTTTTTTTGGATCAATTAGCTTTTTTTTTTCGTCGCCGACCATCACGGCATAAAGTTTCAAATTATATGCGACTGTTTTTGAAAAGTCTGAAAGGAGGTCATCTTTTGGAACTCAGGTTTATATAACCCATTCTCGAAGACCATGTATAGGTGCATATTGAAACGTAGCCAGCAGAGCTGGCGTTTCATGAGGAAGCGCGGTTGTCATCTGCAGCACTCCTTGAAAAGAACCATTGTTTTGTACTTTGTAACGCACCTAAAGAATCGGAGACCACACATTTAGTTGATTTGTTTTTGGAAAGATTGAGACTAGAGATAAATTAACTGATTGGCGCTTTCCCTTCCGACGTGGTCGCCTTTGGCATAAAATTTGCCAATGACGCGCCAAATGCAATCCTTTAAAAACCATTTCACAACAAGACTTTCTGTCTATAACTGTAATAACATCAGATCTCCCCACTTTCCGAGTGAAAAAGCCTGGTACACACAGAAGTTAACCCTTTTTCCATCTGAGGGTTTTGTCATTAATTAACGAGTAAAAATCGTCTGACATTATCGGGAAAGCCAGGAACTATAAACTACAGTAACATAAAGCCTCATAGGCCTAATAAAGAAAATCTCATGGTAACAGGATGAAATTAAATATTCTTTTATTAATTGATATTCCTATCTGAAGTGTAAACCTGACGGAACCACCTTGGCCCTTGCGAAAATATATGTTTGTTTCAGGGGGGGTGTGAAGTGCGCGCTTCACCTTTCTCACCAATCCACAATCGGCGTTCCCGAGCACATGCGAACTTTACTGGAATCCTGAGGGAAAACACCTTTTTTTGCGAGCTTTGGAAAATGGAATGTTATTCAAAGAAGAACATAACCGAGTCAGAAGCCCTTTTTTAAGCATTGTTGGAATATAGACGTAGGCAACCAATAAACTCGTGAGGTAGTGTACAAGTTTATGTTTCTGGCATTCCCATCTATCAATTTTTCCATTAAGTCCAGTATTAAAACTTTGGGGGGATGTTCCAATGCCCTATCCTCCTTCCAGACTAAATAAGCTGGTATTTGTAGAAAAACAGACCCTGTTCCAGATTAAAAATGGCCAAAAACCATAACCCTTTTGCAGTGGGCATGTCCCTGATTAGTGGGTCCTATAATGTGCAGATAGTGGTGCAGGATATATTTTTGAAACTAGTACAGAGAGTTTATCACGATGCCCTTGGAAAAAACCTGGCTTTGCCTAAGGGAGAGGTGTAAAATTTTAGCTGATATCCAAATTTGGTCTAGTCCTAATACGATACAGAATAGCAATTCTTTCCAAATAGAGAAATTATATTCATGTCACAGCGTATCACAATTTCAAAACTATATATTTATGTAGATGGGAGCAGTTTTCTTAATTTACCATAGAGTGGGATAGGAATGGTTATCCAAGAATGATAGTCCTTCCTTAAAGTGTCTCTGGGAAACAAATCAAGGCCCTCCACTGTCTTAAGCCTTTTCCCATGAAGCAGCTTCAGAAATTTGGTAGCTTTGCCGTCCAGGATCAGTGTCAGACAAGGGATGAGAGAATGTAGATGTTGCCTGGTTTATGGCTAAACCATCACCACAGCGTAGGCAAGACCGAGTAAGTCACAATTGCTGGAAAAAGTCGTCCACAACCAGAAAAATTAGAACGCTTGTGGCGCGATATTGATTTATCTGAGATGTACTATGTCTTTTCTAACCTCACTATGAGTGTTTTATTTATATGGAAGAGGTTGGAGTTACTGGAACCGGATAATAGAAATGCATTTTGGCAAACTCTTGTCATTATGGCGTTATTCTTCCAAGAGACACATCAATAATCATTTACGTACCTTTGAAGCTAGGACATAATAGTGGTTCCCATCAGCACAGCGAGCATAAACAATTTACACTCAGAACAAACTTTGGATAACAGGAATGTTGGCAGTAAGAAAATGCAGAGTTTAGGGTGGCACAAGAGGTTGCAGGAGAAGAGGTACATGAATTGTAATTAATGTTATATTGATTTTGTTGACATTACTTTTAACAGGCTGGTTTGGTTAAGTTCTAATATGCATTAAATTTTACAAATAGGACCAATAGGTAAAAAATCAGGACAGCTATGGTAATTGATTATGAAGGAACCCACGACCTGCCCAATTGTATCAGGATGGTGAAGAACCAATTGCTAGAGGTTACCCGAAACTAGAGTTCTGCCTCTCAGATGTTTGACCATTTGAAGAATCCCAGAACAACTGTCTTTAAGGGTAAATCATTTATAGCCCAATCTGAATTTCATGGTGTTGGACTCTGTAATTTAGAGACTTTGGCCATTTTTTTTCTGAAATACTGTAAGGAGCTTAGAACATAAATGCAATAGAACATTGCTTAAAAATTCTCTGAATGTAACACTCAATTTCAGAAAACTCAAACATTCATGAAGGAAAAACAAAAGAAAGCCATATTTAAGCTTAGACAATAGTAAATTTTTCAAAAATACTGTAACATACAACCAATGAGACTACCTGAAAGTGTGGTCAATTTTTTAAGTCCATTCAAAAACACTCGCAGCACATTTTTATTATAAAGATCTAAAGACACTCAGCTATCACCCCAATGTTTTAAATACTGATAAAACACTGGCATGCTTGTATCTTTAAGCTGTTACGGAGTGTACGTTTAAGTGTTTTGCCAAATGTAATAAGTTTTTGCTCTTTTGATTTTAACACTTGTTTGACAATCAGATGTACTGTTTGGGTACATTACAGTATTACAGTCAAGGTACAGTACGCTGTCTGAGTCTGTAAAATTGTAAACAAAGACATTGAATTTGAACTATAGAACTTATTTATTAGCCAACAGTCAAACGCTCTAAGGTGGGTAGTGAACATTTGCGAAATGGGCACACCAAATTGGTATTTGGGGATCATACCCACCAATTATGCTTTATAGAACATTTTAAATACAGTAATAACCCTACTGCTGCAACGCAACTTGAACTTACTGGTAAGGAGTGTTTTGGACTGTAATTTCAAATACTCCTGTGGTTATGTACAAACTGCTTTCTAAGGAAATAAAGGTATTTAATATAAATAGGTTTTGTGGAAACACCCACGTAAAATATTATATCAAATAAATATTATTAACGTTGTGATATTCCACAAAAACTTTATTTATATTACCATTAACGCCATGAAAGACTTTCAAAGAATTAATAAGGTATTTGTTTCATAAATTTGTGCCACTAGATGTAGTAAAAATACAAATACTTACTGTAGTCATATACACCGCAAACTGTAACCAACTAATTGTGTAGAGAATTAAGTATTTACTGTAGATCAAGTTTCAGGTTTTCATAAACCAAGCATTTTCCCAAAAACATGGAACTGTAAATCTTAAAACAACATGTCAATTTAAACTGGTTTTTCTGCAAGCAAATTTGAAGTAGAAGGTGTTCTACCGGATCTTCCATACTCCTTATAGCCGCTGAGAATACGAAACTATTTGCATCAAAAACGCAGGAACAATCAAAACTCCTTCATATGTCATGTGGCATTGTTTGGTAATTTAAGATAAATAGCTACAAGTATATCGGGATCTGGTAAGTGTTTCAGTCTCCTTGGCAAGAAGTTTAACTGCATATTGTCTGTTGGGCAATCATGTGGTGCGCACATCCTGTGCATTGAACGACAAATACACAGCCTTAATATCACTAACCCCTCGCAAAAAATAATTTACCTAGAATGAAAGCAAATGTTGTTATTAATATGGAGATTGGGATCTATTAATGGTTAAAACATTTTTTTAACATCATACGGTGGATGCAGAGGGGGAGTAAATTTTTGTCCAGGGTCTGTAATGCAAAGATCATGCTTTCTACATTGGGTAATGAGAGTACCAGTGGGTTCACACCGGAAGCATTAATCAATGAACATAGGATAATTTTGTACTAATAATTATCATGTTTTTTGAGGGCGATTTGAGCTAAAATAGCCCGAGTTAGTTTTCAAAACTATTATGAGGCATCTATGGTTTTCTGGAACAAATTAGCTTTGGCAAAATCTTGCTTGTTCACCAATTATTATCAATAGTTCTGAAACTGATAGTGAAAGTGTACAAGCAATTTGTGAAAACACTTGTTTCTATTTTACAAACTAATATATAATGTAGCACTTACCATCAGTTCTCTTGCACATATTATGAAATTAGTCCTAGTAGGAGAAAATTGTATGCAGTAATATTCCTGGTATTTTCTACCGTCTGTAAGCATGTTTTTGTAACCGTCTCTCCACTTGTAGCAGATGAACATCATTAGGAAGCCTCTGTCTACTGTGGGGAAACACCAAGGAGCTTAATTTGGGATGACTGTTCAGTAGCGTCCGCAAGGCCTTTTTTTCTAATTTCCCTGTAACTCTTTTGTTCTCCTTTGGTATAGCACTTGAATACAGAACCATTATCTCGTATGCCACTTGTGCAACATTATTAACAGTTAAAGTAGCAGCACTCTCTCCACTTTCCCCCATTAGGCTACATACCAAATCGTCGGAATTCAAGATATCAATTTGGCTCTTGTCAGCATTATTCATTCGCTCTAACACCTCCTGTATAGTAACGTCCGGGACATCCTCTTGAGAGACAGCCTGTGCAGCACTTTCTGTACAACCAGTAGAAAGAAACACTTTTACTGGCTTTGCCAAACCAGTGATCCAGATATCCCCATGGACGATGGCATGAGCCATTATTTTGCCAGTCATTTCAAAGATGCCATTTAGGACCAGCTGTTGCGAGTGGAGAGGTACTTTATGATCAGTATCCCCTTCAAACAGCTGAGGATCTGTAGATGTAAGCAAACTTTCTGTTGCCATGGTGAGGAACTCCTTCAGCGGACCACCCACATCAGCTGCTTCCTCTTCATAATCATAATCATCTCCACTTTCAGAAATAAAATACACTACAGGTGGTCTTGAAAGTTTTTCAGAATTAGTGTTTTTATAAATTCTACAAAGTTCAATGATTGGCTTTTTTGAACGGTTAAGTGTTATTGGCATACTAGGCCCAATCTTGTTGATGATGCGTGCTTTAGACATCTTGAGAATCTGTTCTGCGGATGAACCTGCATAAGAGTAATGAACTTTACATACAATTGTAACAAAAATCAGAATAAAAAGAGTTCCCAGTCCATTTCTTAAAGAAAAATAATGATATGCGTGCAGTGAATCACACGCATTATTTAACCGATTCGTGTGGTGTGATTCACACTTGTTACAAATTATACCTTCAGGGCTTTTTTACGTAATTAAAATGTTTTAAAAACGTCTTAGCAAACAAAAACCCATCAGACGTTGTTTGACAAACAACCTTACTTTGCAACCTTACTTGCTTACGTTACCTTATTTTGCTGAAAAAAGTAACATCTTAAACTTTTGAGTTTTTGACCTCAGACAGGCCTGCCATTTGAACTGTGCAGCACAAAGGTGCTTTTTACTGCTTGTTTGAAGAAAATGTTTTAAAAACCTTACTTGGTAAAGCGTAATGTCTTACAACGTAGCTTGACAATTTACAATCTAGCGGAACATTTTTAGCGTAGTGGAACATCTTACGACGTGATTGTAAACGTATTATAAAGTAACGTAACGTCTTATAACATATTCCGATTGGTTATGTAAACACCTTAAAATGTACTAAGAAACAATACGTTAGTGCGTGCGAAAGATCGATTTCCTGGCGTGTGTGGGCGCGTGCGATCGCGCGCACTAAACGAAAAGGACTGAGTATCCATCATGCAGATTTACTGATTGTTACAGTATTTTTTCTGGTTTGTTACGACATGTTGCAAAGACATGCATAGCAGACCAATTCTGTTTTGGTTGGCAAAGGACTTTTGCTTGAAAATTAACAACACAAATATCGATTTTTTTACAGTATGTTGTATTAAATAAATTTAAAACAGTTTGACAATTATGGCTTGGAGCATTTTAGAACAACACTGCTTGAGAGTGTCTGAAACACAACAATGTCGTGCAGTGTAAATGAGTTTTTGATTGAAGTTTGTTAGTCAGTCTGTCCAACCAGTGAGTTGGAGTGATATCTGCTGGTCATTGACCGGCCAAAGATTGAAGTCAAATATGGCGGACATGTAGGCCTGAAGTACGTATAGTTTCCAGTCTTCTACGCGGTCTTTCGACCAAATCAGACTTGACCTGTTGACCAGACCGCGTAGAACACTAGAACTATACGTACTTCGCACCTACATTGCCCGGCACGTCCGCCACAAGGATATCACTCCAGTTATATATAGAGCTCACTAGTAAACTCTGCTTTAGAAATTGGGAAGGATGTATATGTAGCAAATTGCCTGGCTAGGAGTATTGGAAATTTGTCACATGCAAGGATTTAAAACTTTCTAAAGGATTTTAAAATTGCCATGATATTGAAGGCTTTAAATGGAACACCTGTTATGTCTTTGCTCGAAGGTTGTGCCAGTTTTCAGAATAAGAAAGCAAATTTTGTGTTTTGTCAATGTGAAGTTGAATATCTAGCTACAATCATATACACGGTGAACAATACATACCCTCAGTTGTCTGGCCAGAAGATTCATTAAGTGTAAGTTCCATCTCACAGTCATCATTACCTGAAGGGGAGAATGAAAGTTGAGCTATATGTATGCATACTGTGTACAATATCCCAATTAAACTATATAGATTTATAGAATCCTAATTATCTTGAAATTCATCCACAGATAATACATTAATTAGCCAGAGTAAAATTAATGTTGGGGTGAAAAAGCTAGGAGATTAATCCTTTCACCCCAACAATCCCCCCCTGATGAGCAAGATTATATGGCATTAGCCAGTCAGGTCAGAGTAAAATAATGAAAGGCACTTTTGGGCATGAGAGAGTTAATTAAAATGAGCAGACTGGCCAATTGGGGGGTGCAACTAACTGCAAACCCTCGATTGCGGTGCCCTGAAATTAGCTGCGCGCGCAGCTAACTTTCATACCGCTTTATATTCTGTGTGTGATTTCGTTCGTTCGTTAGGAACAGAAAGCCCGCATTTTTTACGCGACATTTTTAAACCGACGACGAAACGTAATATGGTACAACCCACCTTATAGTAGAAACGTTAGAACGAACGTAGGACGAGACTTTTTACAACTCATCGACAAACACTTTCCGCCTTCACATAACTACACAAAATATTTAACCGCCACACTGTAGGCGTCAGCTATAGCTGCACAGAGAACATGAAAAGCTTTATACCGTAAACACAACAACCACACATTGACGGAAAACACTACACAAAACCACACAACAAACAACGAATCCCGCAAATGCCGACGACCTGATGAATGCCCAATCGCTGGAAATTGTTTGGGAAAGAGCTTGGTTTACCAAGCCGAAGTAACGACAACGGACAACGGAGAAACAAATAACTATATAGGAGTAACGGCCAACGATTTCAAACAGAGATATCGCAACCATACCAAATATTTCCGACGTAAAATACGCCAACGACACCGAGTTGTCGAAACATATCTGGAAATGAAGATTGGAAACCGAGACCACCACATCAAGTGGTCTGTATTAAAGCACCTAGCGGCATACAAGGCAGGATCAAAACGATGCAATTTATGTCTGGAAGAAAAACTTTTATTGATGAAGGCAAAAAAGAAAAACTTTTTGAACATACGATCTGAATTATTTTCGAAGTGTCGACACGTAACTAAACACCAACTTAATTGATGACGTAGCCAATGTATATAATGAATAGCAGAACCTAATCTGTCAGTTGCCTGAAGATCGCGATGAGGTTAAAATATAAATATATATTATATAGTAAAAATTATAAACACGTGTATATGTGTATATATACATGTATACATGTATATATATATATATATATATATATATATATATATATATATATATATATATATATATATATATATATATATTTATATATATATATTTAATATATATTTGTTCTACAATCTACAGACGGTGTTTCGCTGTACAACAGCTCATCAGTGTAGCTTGGAACATATATATATATATAGATGGAGTTTTTTTGGACACCCAGGAAAGATGACATCAAGAAAATTGAAGCCTTTGAAAATTTAGGTTCAGTTTGAGAGAGCACAGAACTATTATTGATCAATGCTTCAAGAATTGCTAAGCCAACAGCAACTACTGTAACAGAATCTATAGCATGGTGCGAGTTGGGCATAATTATTTCAACCACATTACCATGGTGGGAGAACTACCTGCACTGATCCTGGAGAGTAAAATGGCAGGGAAATGATGTAGAGGAGGACGTCAAAGGACCACATGACTAGATGACATTTAGGGAGAGGATGTGCCTATGACAAGTTATAATTATTGCTATATTTTAGTTATATACTGTTTTTTTCTAAGTAACACAGAAAATTTAAACTTCTCAACTGTAATCAGTAATGTGTGAGACAATTCTGAGAATGAGCAACACCCCAGGGACATTGATGACATCAATGCATTCGAAAGAAAGGATAATGAATTTGTGAGTGAATGGCTAACAAAATAAAACAACCTTGGGAAGCTAGTGGACGTTTCTTACGGTATTTATGAATGTTTCCGTATAGAGTGAAAGGGTTAAGTAATTAAACATGAAGGCATAGGCAGATAGTTTAACAAGACTTTAAAATTTTAAAATACATGAAGGCACAGACAGATACAGCAAATACATGTATAATTAATGGTGGTACTTTCTGCAGCAATGCCAATGGACATGATTTACAAGCATTACCTGACACATACTTCCTGATGTTTTCTTATTTCAGTAACTGGAAGTTCCAAACTGCATTTTAAACACTGAACTTGTACTCTTAGTTTGAAAAAAAAATACACAAGATTGTGTTTTATTTAAACCCTCTCCTTGTGTCAAAGACCAGGGTTATTAATTAAAATACCTCAACAGACACACACAAGAAATCTTATGGCAAAGGGTTCCTTCCCTCTCTTAGGACATCTCAGAAAAGTTAACATACATCGTCATCTGAGTAGATGTTACCCCCTCCTTTGGACAGCACAAAATCATTTCTATGAGGATCCTCAAAAATAGTCTTTTGGGGACAACCCAGTGATACATGTACAGAATACATTGCCATACTAAACCTTAGCATTGAATATTAGGTGTTCAAGGCAGTCAAACCAAAATGAGACGGAAAACAAAGGCAAAAAGAGCTAAACTTACTTAAATGGTCTCAAAATACTGCAATGCCATTACAGCTAGATTACATACAGTAGTTTAGATTTTCAAAATTTTGTCAAGGGACATTAGCTGGTGGCTCCAACAATACCAGTTCATTCGACATCCCTCGTCTAAGAATTTCAAACCCACCACCAATAGCAAGTTTGGGGTATACCTCCTCAAGTTTACGCTTCAACTCAACAGCATCAGCCTTATAATGAAAACATATTTTTTTCTTCCCTAAATCAGCCATTTGCAGCTTCCATTTCATTTCTTTTGAAGGAGCTTGTTTTTGATGCATGTAGGAAAGACACACGAATTCATGCGTCCACGTTTCACGTGGTTTAAAAAACGCAGGAGCACTTTTTGCCCTTTTTCTCGGTGGTGGCATTGCAATCTGCTTTCTGCTCTGGGTCGATGGTCGCTGGCTACCACTTGCGTTCCCATAAGGTGCGAAGAGAGTACGTAAATTTGCACAAACTCTTTCACTCCTACTTGCTGATTGCGGAACGGTCGCGTTGTTCGTAGACTGGAAAGTATTGTCGGATTTGTCGCAAGCTCCAGCAAGTAATTCCGTCACTTCTCGTAATAGCTTTATGCCTTGGTTTATATCGTTTGAATTGCTTTTGGGTTCTTCTCCGTTGTCGGCCATTTTGCTGCAGACCAAACATCAGACTAGACCCATTCCCCTTCTCTGCTACCTGAAAATCTGTGTACTGAGTGTCATGCAGGCTATGACGTAACCATAATAGAATACAGAATAGCATAATAGAATACAGAATAGCGTAATGAGCATGATGGCGTGCAGAATAGCATAATGGCATACATAATAGCATAATCAAATACAAAGTAGCATAATGGAATACAGAATAGCATAATAGCATACTATAAATGTTCATTGCAAAATGAGTTTTAGAACTGCATAACAGCATTGTACAATGCCAAATGAGAATTGCATAATGTCCGTTTCCATGTCTAAAATGTCATATTGGAATTGCATAGTAGAATATTTGATTTTGACGGTAATCACCCCTCATAATTATAGTAGGTAGATTAGTGTTCTTAAACTAAAGTTTACTTACCTAAAGTTGTTGACCAGGAGACGTTTTGTGCGAGTCGCCGAGTTCGATAAAACCGCTGACGATATGAGCCCACAACGAGCGAGCCGAATACTCTCCGAAGATAAGCCAGGGCGGAGCGGGATGGGAAAAGAGAAGGAGAGTGCAACTACCGAGATATCTTTCGACAATGCTCGTAGCACGTTGCTATGCACATAGAGTATTGCTATTCACAATAATTATATACGCGAATACCGAGACGACAACCCGATCTTCGTGATATTCACAGCAGGACGTAAGTTGTTTTCGTTGAATCATTTATCAATTTGGACTCTGATGAGAAAACCGTTGGCTTTCATGAATATAAGTAAATTTGAATTTTTATTGTCGGAATCGCGCCAATCGCGGGTTTGTTTGTCGTGTCGACGCTCCAGGATATGATCTCAATACCGAAGAAGCCCAAAACATATAGAAAAGGAGTTAGATTCGGCAAGGTCAACCAACTGAATCGTGCAAACTATTGGGAAGTTCCATTTATTTCCTTCGTGAGTTCGTGCGAGAAGAAGAGGAGACGAGTTTGTGGAACGATCGACCAGTACGAGTACTGATCCTTTTGCGTTAAAACTATTCATTATTTTTAATGAAATTCTTACAAGAACTTTAATAGGGTAGTTAGTAGTTACTGAACGAGTCGTAGAATATGATAATTTTAGTGTATTTGGTTCGATCTTTATACGATCTATATACGATCTACTGCTACGAGCCACTGCTAGTCTGCCACGAGCATAGGCGAAAAGCTCTTTCTAATCGGACTATTTTATTGGCTGAAAGCCATCACGTGCTCGGTAGTTGCACTTCCCTTCTCTTTTCCCTTCCCGCTCCGCCCTTGCGTATCTTCGGAGAGTATTCGGCTCGCTCGTCGGGGGCTCATATCGTCGGCGGTTTTATCGAACTCGGCGACTCGGACAAAACGTCTCCTGGTCACAACTTTAGGTAAGTAAACTTTAGTTTATTTACAAGACGTATCACATTCTAACGTGCTCCCTTGCCCTGAGTGGGCCTTCTGGTTAGTATTTATTATGTGGTCCACAGTCCCTCCTTTTCTCTCCCAAGCGCCGTATTCAGGAGGGACTGGGTTCAGTCCAAGATAACCTTGAGGCTTGAGCTGACCGTTTGGTCCGTTTGAAAACTAATCTATTGCTTATAGTTTAGTGAAAATTTTTTGTTGTATTATCTGTGAATTGCAATATGAATACACGTACATGAAATAAAGTTAAAAGCGCCACTTCCTGGAATATGAAACTGAAATATAACATCGAGGTTGCTACCCAGACATGGCCAGACATCCCCGTAAAATTTATTATCCGCTAGATACATGTCGCCGACGCTTGTAGCTTTTTTAAAGCTTTTCGCACAGATTTATTTATACGACCAGCAAGAACATATTCATAATACCATTCTTCGTAAATGTTGTAAAGCTCTGAGCTATAGTAAGCGAAATATTAGCTTTCAAGTAGACTAATTCGGGCTGTCGGCCAGGCGCTTCAGACACTATAAACACCTTTGAGCTTTTGTTTACAATCTTAAAGGTGCTGACAAGTCCGTTCTGCGCATGTACGAATCTAATGTTTACATCTCTATTTAGAAAAAATATACTGATACCTTATTCTAAGAAATCCGAAGAGATATCCTCGCCGAATCGCTTGGTTTTCTGCCATGTTGTTCCTAACGGTTTACACTGAGCTGAGTACTTCATGTAATTATCTACGAATGTCATGTTTGAGGGTCCTCATAAACAAAGAATCGGATCATGCGCAGAACGGACTGGGACGGCACCTTTAAATTTCTCTTAACGCTCTTACGGTTTACACGGACTTTCACGCTTATTTGTTTCGCATAGGCAGCAAGAGCATAGTCAAAACACTATTCTTCCTAAATTAGGTACTAGGCTAAACTTTTCAAAGTATTAGCTTTCGACTAAACAAATTACATATAACAACACCAGTCAGGACTTTATTTAGCACGACAATGGTGTAATTTCATTGGTCCATGTACACAAATGGAATGGAATGTAGCGCTCGGATGAGCAGACGTGATAACGTAGAAAAAATAAACGAATATTAACTAATCCTAAACCTAACACTAACTGACTAACCCTAACCCTAAACTTAATAAACCTAACCCTAAACTTAATCTTAATTATAAAATCGGAATTCATGATCATTGGCTCTAGACAACGATTATCTATAATTGCCGCAATCTTGAAACCTCCTGATCACGGATATCATTTAGCCATTACCGTTAGTACATGGGGAGGTAAGCGAGCCATAAGAATGTCTTTGAAGGAGGCTAGCTCCCCCGAAACTTCGCGTGGTCCCTAAGGCGGAAACCGCAGGGTGGTAGGAACGCTGGCGGAAGCGGAGGGAGAGAGAAGTCGGTCGAAAAAGTGCTAGATTGTTTGAAAAAGTGCTAGATCTTAAATTTCTCGGCCTTAAAGGCCTTCTGAACAACGGGCACGAAATTTTCCCTGAAGGTCAGTGTATATAGCCATAGACTTTTGAAACAGGTATTTACTATTGTCGGAAAAAATTATCTTCGTGTGAATTAAATCGTGTTGAATGATTTCTAGTTTGTTCGGGGGGCGACTGAATATTCTATATTACTATTGAATAGCATGAGCGATGTGAAAATTCTATCATTTGAGAGACTTGAGAGAGATATAGAGGGTTTCGAGGGGTTTCTGAACATGGTTGATGCCTGAAGGAACACCGCTGCCAAACGTTTGCGCATGCGTGAATCTACTAGAGTAAACATTGCAAGAGAAGAAGTGGAAACTAGCCGTGGCGACATCAACCAGACAGTGAAGACTAAGTATTCATTTGTGTTTTAAAAAAAGGGTAAAGAAAATTACGAAGGGGTAATTTCAGAATATGTTACAATATTGACAAAGAAGCTATGCAGAAATTACCTACCATATCTTTTTTGTAGTATGCTTATAATTTTAACTTTTGTGTCGGATTCTCGTACCAGTCCAAATATTTCATTGTTTTCGCGCATGCGCAAAACGTTTGGCAGCGGTGTTGCCTGAAATCCTTTGAACGTACCATTGCATGACTCGTCGACTGAAGGTTTCAGATCTCACTCGGCGAATATAAACAAAGCCGTTTTCTCGATGATTTTTTCGTTCGAAGAGATTCGTGTGCCGAAACGTATATCAAAATAAAAGGCAAGGTATGGGAAACATTCCTGTATCGAAATTATCTCGGTTCGATGCATGTAAAAGCGATAAACATTCGTAGAACGTGGCGGGGCAAGATTCTGTTTTCAAATATATAAAGGTGTCCCGAACTACAGTACTTATATTTTCTCAAATAACAGCAGATCCGTACATTTTCAGAAGACGAAACTAATAGCCTTGAATTCGTCAGATTCAAGAGCGCATAACTTTTTTGTACAATTTTGGTAAGTTATACATGGAGTCAGTGATGGAGAGTACTTCGGCCGAAGATTGGATCGAACGGAAAATATTTAAAAATCTCTTCGAAGTATTTTAAAACTAAACATTAAAAATTACTATCGCAAGGAAGTGCTGCCTGGTACAAAATTTGATAAGGGTGCAAAAGAAATAGGAAATAATTTTAAAAAGCCTTGTGTTTTTAAGGTTATTAGTAGTTATTTGTTAGCAGTGCGGCGTTACCAGAACCCTGATTACGGCGGACGCGTGAGGAGGTGCCAAGGTGGATTGATGTCAAACTCGGAGGTCAAACTGTGCGGAGGGCTTGACACAGACCTGTGGGGTTTGAGCGCTGAAAGGGCAAGGAATCTGCAGGGCATGAAAAGTTGAAAACCCCCCCCCCCCCCCCCCCCCCAATGTTGAAACCCAACGTGCCTGATATGCCATTTTCTGCATTTTGGATTGAGATTTTACAGAATTGTGAACATTATGAAACGTCATTACACTTTTTTTGGGGGGAGGGGGTAAAAGAGCGAATTGGGGCAGCCACTCCACTCCACTAGCCTCCTTGGCTATACACCACTGCTTGTTAGTGAACGTCATTTAGGCAGGAAGAAGGATAATGTTCCATCTGAAAATACTGAAATTTATCCCAATTGAGTTCACAGATCCACTAATTAGTGAGGCCACGATGTTCAGAGTGCTTATTTGCATCTGCGTGTGGGTTTGGGTACGAACCGCGAGGCAACATGTGACTAGCATGTGACGATCAGTGACGATGTGAGTGACCAACACTGGCCATGAGTGATGAGTCATAACCACGAGGTTGAAATCAAATTGAACAAAAATCGAAAGAAGACATTATAAAAAGTTTGTGTTTAAATTGTTGAGGCTTTGCAAAAGTGATGCGTGCATGCCAAATGCTTTCTTTCTTTGCTTTCCTGATGTCTGATCAACTCTTTCTCGTCTCGGATGTGTTTTGTGTGTTCACAGACATAGTTATTGGTCAGTGATGTCGCTGGCAAGTATTTTGATATTATATACGCTTACAATAGCACACGACGTTGATAGCTGTGTTGATATTTAATACCCGAAGAGACTCGACATATGAACGCTGTGTACAGCGAAATACGTTAAATACAGGCAATCGTGTTTTGTCAGTGTATTCCAAATTCACATTGTGTTTTCTATCGGAGAATTGGATTGTGTTTCGACTTTTGTCTGTGACCAATGTGTTTAGACTTTAGATCTTAGCACTGCATGTGACAACCTGCGTATGTATGTCCTTCACGTACTATATATAGCACTGTGATTTTGCAGTAAGCCCGCGTCTGTCTTGTTAAGTCTTGAACAGCTTCGACCACAATGAAATTATGCGAGCAAAACGTGTAAAAACGCCAGGTAAAAGGATAAAAGGCCAGGCCGGCCTTTTATCCTTTTACCTGGCGTTTTTACACGGCCGCAGTCAGGGGGGTTCAGAACCAACATCTCCAAATCCGAAAATTGATATACGCAGCTATACATAGCGCGGCAAAAAGACTGAACACGAGTAATGCATAGGTAACCCAAAAAAGATGTCAAGAATAGTGTGCTGCCTCCCTTCGGTCGGCAGCAATAATTCCGAAACCCGCTAATATTATATTTCGAACTGTAATACGAAACCTGCACAACCTTAGATGCCGCCATGACGCAAGGGGCAAAACCATTGGGGCGAGCGCGCGGCCATGCCTATTTATCCTTGTTAAAATCATTGTGAAACTCGTAGGGCAAGAAGTATACCGCTTCGGGTTTTGTCAAATTCTTTCTTTAATTGTCGTTCAGTGGACCAGTGTTCTGTGAGCTAGAATATTCGTTTCTTAATTCGAAACCATTATCGCTGGCAGTCAACCCGAAGAAACGCTATAATACGAATATTTCCTCAGCTGAACAGTGACTGTGCTGTTATGGCGGACACGGCATGCGCCTTTTTGTCTTAGACAAAACGCCTTGCGGTGCAGTGCGATACTGCAACGACAGACGTTTTCTGGAATATTGGGTGAAGAGATATTATGTTGAAAATTTAGTTTTTAATAAGTGGCCAAAGTACCAGAACTTGCCGGAAACTTGCCGTAAACAAGCGGTTATGTCTACTTTCACGTATTCGGCTTTATGGTGTCAAATAGCCCAAAATTGCCGAAATAAAATTGCTTCTTTCTTTAAAATTACACCTTAAATTCGACATCGGGCCACAACATCGGGCAAGCATATTCTTGACTGTAAATGCAAGTTAAAACGCACAGCAAATTTGGCTACAAGAGGTATGCCTGCGGGAAGAGAATCTTACATTTTGTCTGATATTAACGAGAAAGAGGATGTTTCATAGTTCAGATGATGAAGATGATCCTCTAGTTACCACACCGAAGCTTGTTTAGTTGTTTATCTGCATGTGGTGAAAGAGGATACTATACTTCTGAAAACATTCGTGATTTCAAGTGTCGTCAAGTGCGCAGATAATTTTCAGGCTTCGGAAATGTAATGTCAACACGGCCAACAATATTTCTCTGATGCACACACGCTTCACATTGACTTTTACGCACCTTTGTTTGCATGGGCTGAAAGAACATAGTCAAAACATTATTCTTCGTAAATTTTGAAACGTTTTAAGCTAAAGTTTTCGAAATATTAGCTTTCGATTAAACAAGTTTTACCTCGTCGCTCGGCAAAAGGCTGGCTCTTAATTTTAGCAGTGATCAATGCTGTAATCCCATTGGTTTGTTGTACAAAGGGAATGGAATGTAGCGCTCGAGTGAGAGTTTGTGACCGACCCTAACAATGGCTGCGAGGGAGACTACACCCGACCCTAACAAGAAAAGTTTGTTATCTCCCATATTCTGGGAGGCACGTTACCAGCCCCAACCAGGGTCTTTTCGCAGAGGAGGGCGGAGCAGCGGAGATAAGACCCTGGGTACGAGGTTGAGTATTTTATTGGTCACATTTTCACATACACGAATCATATGATCGAACCTTATTCTTTCGTTATAGCAATATATTTTTGGAAATATTCGGTTTTTGTTGAACAAAAAAGGACTCAAAGGGAATTGCATTCCCGCGCGAATGTTATCCCGCGGGGCTGGAAGCACCTCGTTAGCGAGAATAAGAATACGTTGAATACATTTGAACGTTGCGGCTTGACTTATGGGGCATCATGTAAAGTCCGAGTAAAAGTCGATCTGCTGATGACTTTCATTCAAAGAACCGAGAAGTCGAACAACGCGATATTTTGTCGTTGTTGTTTATCTGGATGGAGGTCGTATCAAGGAACCGAGGGAAACCCAAATTTTAGTCTAGCTAGGCCAAAACATTTAAAAAAAAATTTAAAACTGGCATATTATTGAGATATGTTAGTAAGTCTCTCGCCTAGGATATGTTTGTCTTTTGGATTTTGACTTCGAATTAGACTTACAATCATTGTCAAAAATGTCAGTGGAACGAGCATCCGTTATGAAGAGAAAAGTTTACCCTTCTCCCCCACCCCCTAAAGAATGTTGTATGCGTATAAATGTCGGCAAACATCAGGCAAGCATGTGATTAACTTCACCAGTATCAATTCAACATTGATTTGGGGGGGGGGGGGGGGGGGGGGTTAATGAAACGTTACTTATTTGTTTTTTCACGGTAAAGTTAACGATCTTGTACGGGATAGATGTATATTTATTTGTCAGAGAACAGAACGTTTGTCAAGTCCGAAGTCGATTAAGAAGTCATCTGGTTTATCCGATGATGGCGGTACTGAGGATAACGCCGATGTTCAGTGTCATTTGCGAGGACGTCTTCGTCTAAATTACTTTGTACTGAGCAGGATGAAGCCAAGGACATGCAAGGCAAGTAATTCGCATTCGGTGAAACCCAGCTCGTGTTTGTTAAGTATAGTTGTCATTGCCCTTGTGGCACATTGACCACTGATCTCGAGGGAATCAAATTAGATGTTGTCATCTTGCAGAATAGAAGTGATTCGATTGTAGACTCGAAAGCGGAGAACTCCTTGAAAGACAAAGGCGAAATAGATCGACTCAGGCGTGAACTTTCGGATGAGAAAGAGAAAACTAAAAAGTGAAATGTCGGGATTTTGTCGCGAGTTGTGTTTTTTTGTTTTGTTATTTTAATAGTATTTCCGTAGTTCTCCCTGGTTGCATACGAGGTCGTTTTCATTGTCAGAAAATGAGGTGTTATAGGCAGCTTGGCCACTTATTTTTAGCTCATATCTGGTATCATCATGGTATCATATTTACAGCAAACACACCACCCTTCAAATATATTTATAGACTTTACCGTTTCAAACATGCATCTATATGATGGTTATGAAGCATGAAATAAAATAAAGCCCGAGTCAGCATAATTTCTTTCCAGCAGTTCAATATTTGATCGCCACAGCCAGATCAGATTATTCTTATTAATTATTGTTAATTGTTATTATTTATTGTTATTATTAATAACTTCTTATTAACCGATAGCGCCGTCATTACGTAAAAATATCAGACCGAGGTCTTGACAGTACGGACCGAGCCCCGTAGGGCGAGGTCTGTGCATAAAGACCGAGGTCTGATATTTTCTGTAATGACCAAGCGGACGAGGTTAATAAGAAGTTTATTATATGGCATTTTGAAACGATATACTTTAGTCAGTTTAGTGTGACCTCGAGCGGGTGACATAAATTCATCGTTTTCAATGTTGTTGCTCTTGTCATCGCTTTCGGACTCCTAAACTCGCTTCCAGATTGCGCATCGTCCCAATCATGCATAATTTAGTCCTCAGGTTGTTGAATTCACAAAATTCTTGCGGTTTTCTTTCGTTGTTTAGTTGCAAAAGACATGGCTGACAAAATCCGTAATCGACCGGTCGATTACGGAAAATAATCGACAGGCACGTGACACGCCTCGGCCAATAAGAACACACGAATTCAAAGGAAGTAACCAACACGGTATCTGCTGTGGGATCGGCAGCTAATACCTGGCTAGGTACCAAACGGATGGTTTTTCTGAGTCTTTTACAATGAGGAAGTCCCCGGTTTTAACATCATGGTGCGGAAGGTCATGATTATCTGCATCGGTAGCGTTAGGACTCGATGGTGGTGCGGGTGGTAAGTCGGTTGTATCGCATGTGTCGTCGGTGTAAGGGTGATATCGGGCGAGGCGCTGAACATGAACGTTGGTCTTCTCTCCATTATGGTCTTCAATGGTGTACAGTTCGTCCCGGATTTTTCCAACGAAGGGACCATGCCACTGCTTAAGAAGCTTGGTTGCGAGACCAACTTGTCGAGTTGGTTCGTAAAGCAAGACTTGGTTGCCAATCTCAAAAGTAACGGGTTCATGGGTGACGTCTCTCTGGGCTGCTCGTAAGTTTTCAAAAGTGGTTGGAATGCGATTCGACAACTCAGTGGCGTAACCCTCGTGGTCTTGTGGTAACGTGTGTTGGGAACCAAAAATGACATCTTCAGGTAATTTGGGTTCGCGACCGTAAACCAAATAAAACGAGCTGTAATCTGTTCCATCAATCGGACTGCTACGGTAGGCAAATGCATACGTGGATAAGTATGTATTCCAGTCTTGTTGGAACTTGTTAACGAAAATCTTTAACGTCGCATTGATGAATCGGTAAATACGTTCCGTCTGGCCATTGGTTTGCGTGTGGTAGCCACTGGTATAAACCTGGTGAACGTCCAATAATTGACAGACATATTTCACTAACTTAGAGAGAAATTGGACTCCACGATCAGACAGTAGACGGCGTGGGCAACCGTGGCGGCAGATAATTTGCTCAAAAAATGCATGAGCGACTGTTTTGGCTGTCGTCAGTTGGGTTAGAGCGACAAATTCTGGCCAGTGGGTAAATCCGTCAACGATTGTGAGAACATAGAGGTTTCCTGGCTTACACTTCTGGAAAGGTTCCAGCAGATCGATACCGACAGTATCGAAAGGTTGTTCATACAACTGGGAAGTCAGTAGACCAGTGCGCGCTCGGAGAGTCTGCTTAGCCTTACGACAATCGAGACACGTCTTGATCCAGCGTGTGACATCTTTATACATGCCATGCCAAAAGTAACGTCGTCGTAAGCGTTCGTACGTTTTGTTTCGGTCAAGATGAGCTGCTAGTGGGGCGTTGTTGAAAGCGTACAGGAGCTTCTTCTTGTGGGAATCTGGAATAACTAGTTGGCGTAGCGTCTCTGGCGAACTCAAAGTGTCTAAATGATATAGCACCCCGTCTTCTACTGTGAAAAACCGCGATGTTTTGTACAAAGATTGTCGTCGACTTGGAGAAAGCTTAGTGGAAGTTGGCGACTCGTTGAATTCGATGAGTGGGGGTAAGGCTGGATCCTGGCGTTGAGCGGCGGCCAACTCGTGAAGACACGGAATTTGTAAAGACATATTGCAACAAGGGCTGTGAGGTGGAGTGCCGAGCTCCGTGATGAAAACGGATGCGTCATTGGTGGGGTGATCAACAGGCTGTCGCGACAAAGCGTCGGCGTTTTAAGTTGAGTTTTCCATGGCGATATTGCACGTCGAAGTCGAATTCGCTTAGCCGAAGTGCCCATCTTTTCTGTTAGGAGGTTTGGCATTCATTATCCACTTGAGACTTTCGTGATCAGTTTGAACTGTAAATCGACGACCATAGAGGTAGGGCCCAAGCTGTTCGCAAGTCTAAACAATTGCTAGAGCTTCCAGTTCTCGCACGTCTCATTTTTGCTGAGCATTGGTCAGTGAGCGACTGAGATAAGCAATGACTTGTTCGCCAACATCGGTCTTTTGGGCGAGGACGGCTGCCAATTATTTGTGCGACGCGTTAGTTTGGAGGATAAAAGGCAACTCGAAGTTAGGTGTAACCATCACTGGGCTGGACGTAAGACGTGACTTGAGTTCCAAAAAGCAAGGATTCATTTCATCGGTCCAGATGAACTGCTTGTTTTTCTGAAGAATTTGACGAAGGGGATGCGTAAGGGATGCATAAACTTTAACAAAGCGGCGATAGTAAGAGGTGAGCCCTAAGAAAGAACGAAGATCTTTGATTGACGTCGGCGTGGGAAAATTTACCACGGATTCAACTTTGGCTGGGTCAGGCTGCTGAGACTTGGTGTCCCACAAATGTAAACTTCTGGGATGCCAATTTGCATTTCGTTGGTTGAAGTGTCAGTTTCGCTCGCCGAAGACGCTCGAAAACTTGACGGAGTTGACTGAGGTGCTGTTTCCACTTTGCAGAAAAAAAACAATGTTGTCGTCGATGTAAGGGAGGCAGAATCGCCACTTGAGGCCAGCGAACACGGCGTCGATAAAGCGCTAAACGTTGCCGGAGCATTCGAAAGGCGGAAGCCGGCATAACGTTGAACTCGTAAAGACCGGCATGAGTGACAAATGCCGTCTTCTCTGTATCATTGGATGACATAGGAATTTGCCAGTAACCAGAGCGTAGGTCAAGAACGGAAATGAAGTTAGCTAATCCCACAGCATCTAAGGCATCGTCGATTCGAGGCAACGGATACACATCACGCTTGGTAATCTTGTTAAGATGACGATAATCCACACAGAAGCGGTAACTGCCGTCTTTCTTGAAAACCATCACCACTGGTGACGCCCATGGACTTTCGGAGGGGCAGATGTTGTTGTCCTTCAACATTTGGCTGATTTGCTCTTCGATGATGGCTTTTTCCTTTGGGCTGAGAGTCAGCACGGAGGCACGGAGTGGACCGGATTCTCGTTTCCAGTATTGATGCGATGAGAGACACAATCCGTCTGCTTCAATGGGGTTGTAGGTGCTTGAAATAGGTCTTGGTATTCATAAACGAGATGTTTTAGTTCCTGCTTTTGCGGCTTGGGCAAGTTCGGGTTCTCATCAATTTGTAGTTGGCGAAACACTTCGTTGAACGAGGTCTGGTCCTCTGGGATTGCATCATCTCCTGAAGGAACTATTGAAGTGAATGAACTAGAGGAGGTGAGATTGCCATTAGTCTGTTTAGTCTGCTCTCCATTCAACTTTGGCTCATCTACATGTAGAACTGGATCGGGTGTGAGGTAAGGAAGATTTTTTTTTGCCATCTCGGACTTGGTAAAATAAAAAATGTAAGCAGTGTTCGGTTGCATTGCTTGAAAATTAGCAATTTGGTAATTTCTTTCAAGGTGAGGTATTATCAGACGAATTCACAACTATAACATGATTAGAGTGATCTTGCAAATCGGCCAAATTTGCAGTCCCTGGTGAAACTTGCAAGTGTGAAGGTAAGTTAGGAACATTTTCAAAGGAGATCAGTCCTTCTACAACCTTTCTTGTTTGTGTGTTGACTTTTACATCGACATAGCTTGTGGAACGAGATGGCAAAACAAGCTCTTGGGCGATGCGAAGACAATACAAAGTATTGGGGGCTGGAGAACTTGTTGTACACCAGGGTACTTCAACATCAAGGCACCAAAGTAGACAGTTTGTTTAGCAAACCGTATAACCGTTTCCATGCGAGTTAAAGTGGCTACACCAACCAACAATCTTGTCGAAAGGTTTTTGGCAACACGAAAAAAATGTCAATCGAGCAGTCAGGCGTGATTTTCATAGGTACGCGCACTCCATTTCCAATACAATACAATACAATACAATACAATACAATACAATACAATACAATACAATACAATACAATACAATACAATACAATACAATACAATACAATGCAATGCAATGCAATGCAATGCAATGCAATGCAATGCAATGCAATGCAATGCAATGCAATGCAATGCAATGCAATGCAATGCAGTGCAGTGCAGTGCAGTGCAGTGCAGTGCAGTGCAGTGCAGTGCAGTGCAGTGCAGTGCAGTGCAGTGCAGTGCAGTGCAGTGCAGTGCAGTGCAGTGCAACGCAACGCAACGCAACGCAACGCAACGCAACGCAACGCAACGCAACGCAACGCAACGCAACGCAACGCAACGCAACGCAACGCAACGCAACGCAACGCAACGCAACGCAACGCAACGCAACGCAACGCAACGCAACGCAACGCAACGCAACGCAACGCAACGCAATGCAATACAATACGATACAATTTTATTCAGTTTTGTGACAGATTACATAATTACACTAATCCGCAAATAGCTCAGCTAATCGAGGCGAATTGTGTTTTTAGATTATTAAAGCTATGCTCTTAAACAGAGGATTGACGTTAAAACCTTAAAATTAATTATAAAAAATATTTATTTTTATCTGGTATGTTTTGTTTTTGCCAAGAAAAGATTCTCCAATTTGTTGAATTAGTACAAAGAAATTTTGCTGTACTTTGAGTACAAAAAAACATGGTCCGCAGAAAAAAAATATGCGGACCATGTACTATATAAACAAGCACACAAATTATAGCAATATGTAAATATTGTAATAACATCTATATACTACCATAAACTCTGTTTAATATATATTACACAAAGATATTTAAATAACTAAAGTCTATTTATGCTGCCATTGTTTAGCCATCAATTTAATTATAGTGGGTGTATCAACATAATCATCCTCATTCTCCAAAATGATTAAAAGTGAATTGCATATTGTCTTATTGAAGCTCTTTTTCCCTAGTTTGCGTAGGTCAGGTGAAATATATACTGTTCCATATTTTTACTCCAAGCCTTGAAAAACATGATTTTGTTTGGTTCAGTCGTGAAGATTTTATATAAAAGTTATCCAAGGCCGAAAATATAGTATTTGTTTATGTATTTCTTTTGATTGAGTAAAAAGTTTGGCAATTGTGCTAGGAGAAGAATTATTGGAAATATCATACATTAAGTTGGAGACTGTTTTATAATAAAGCATATTTAAGGGTATTAATTTTGAGGAAATGAAAAAGGGGATAGCATGAGGTTCTATTACTTTTAAAGTACATCAGGTGTACTGCACGTTTTTGGAGAATGAGTATCTTGTTTTTATAAATTTGGGCAGCTTGACCCCAAACAGCTATGCCGTAAGTCATGTAAGGCAGAATTAAAGATCGATAAATATTTTGAAGGGTCGAAAGAGGAACAAAATGCCTTAGTCTAGCAATAATGCCAACTGCTTTGCTTATTTTTGAAGCTATTCTTTCTATGTGGTACTTCCATGTGAGGTTATTATCAATTAAGATTCCCAAATATTTAACATATTCTTTACTTTCAATAGAATTTTTTTTGTGTGCTAATATCATACATTTTAACACTGACATGATACAGTAGTTTTTTTATAAGGATGAAATATAACAAAGTCTGATTTTTTAACATTCAGTGACAATATGTTTGCTGTTAACCATTCACATACTTTCACCAATTCTCTATTGACAACAGTCTCGAGGGATTTTAAATTTTTGTCAGCATATAATAAATGTGTGTCATCAGCAAATAAACAGAATTTGAATAAATTGGAAGAATTGCGAATATCATTAATGTAAATTAAGAAAAGTAGTGGTCCCAAGACAGAGCCCTGTGGAACACCATACAATGATTTTTCTTTACTTGAAATGTTCAGTCCGACTTGAGTAGTTTGAGTTCGATCTATTAAATATGGCTCGAACCAATTATTGATAGATCCTCTAATCCCGTAGTGTTCTAATTTACGCAAAAGTATGGAATGGTCAACAGTATCAAATGTTTTTTTTAAGTCAATGAAAATCCCACATGAAAACATCCCTTCATCCATATCCAAAACCAAATTGAGATTTATACAAAACATCGTCTTCATAAAAAAAAATACTTAAGGCGTTTGTACATAAGTTTCTCAAATATTCTACTAAAAATTGAAAGTAAAGAAATGGGTCGGTAATTTCCAGGATCAATTTCATCCTCACCCTTATAAATGGGAATTATTTTAGCGTGTTTTAGTTTAGAGGGGAACACCCCTGTCTGAATTGAATAGTTCATTATTTCTGCCAATGGTTTTGATATAATATATTTTGAACAAAGTAATATACGATTACGACAAGAATATAACCCATAGGTTTTATTAATAGGGACTGACACTATTTCAGACTCAATTTCAGAGGCCAAAACAGGATTGAAAAAAAAAGAATGGGGATAATTGCTTGGAGTTAAATAGTCACTAAAATGTTTTGTAGAGTTTGGCATATTAGAAGCAAGTTTATGACCAATTGAGGAAAAGTGATCATTAAGGATATTAGGAATTTCAGAAGGGTGACGTACAATATCATTTTTGTTTTGGCACTTTAGTGCAATTATGGGTTTGCAGTTCTTTTTTTACGATTAATCAGGTTATTAATACCTTCCCATGTTTTTTTCATGTTATTTATATTGTTATTGAAGTATGCGTGATAATAACGTTTTTTTGCTTATGCGTGTGAGGGTTGAAATTTTATTTCTGTATAGTTTGCATTTGTCTGTATTCCCTGAATGAAATAAATACTTTTTTATTTTTATAGATTTATTTAATCCTTTGGTTATCCAGGGCTTGGACAATTGTTTTGATTTACGATTTGAAATCATTTTTAAGGGGGCATGCTTGTTTGTTAATTTATTTAATTTATTATGGAACGACGAAAACATTTTATCCACATTATTATTACTGTTTGAAATAATAGTTTCCCAGTCAATTTGTGAGAGTTCATTGGAAAAATTCCTTTCAGAAAAATGTGAGTAATCACGCAATCTGGTTTGTTGGTGAATGGTTTTTGGTTGAGCTGAGTGAATGATACAAAATTGTGAAAAATGGTCACTTATATCAGAAATAATATTGCCACTTGAAATTTTGTCTTCAATTTAGTTAAAAAAGATGTTATCAATTAAGGTGCACTCTAGTTGGTATATAAATTGATGGAATATAAGCATAACGTTGCAAAGCTAATAAAAAATGTTGTGTGTAATGAAGGGCTTTGAGGAGGTTTATGTTGAAGTCACCCATTGAATATTTAACAATTATTCGCCGAAGGCGAGGTGAATATCGGTGTATAATAACCGAGACGAAGTCGAGGTTATTATTCACCGATATTCACTGAGGCGAATAATTGTTTTAGTATAAGTACACATTTTCGTACTTTTAGGAACAACATTTTCTTTAAAATTGTTAATTTCCTCGTCTGTCGCATTGACAACTTGGCTGGCGGCCATTTTGAATAAACGCTGTAGGGGATTATCGAGAATTAATCCGAAGTAGCTCGACCAATCAGCGCGCGTGATTTTCTATAATCACCTGTGTATTTATACTAAATAGGCTTATTAGGGCTGGAAATAATGAATTTATCTAAAGTTTCATCTATATATGTTTGAAAATGTTCTGGAGAATTGTGTTGCCTATAAATTACTCCACAAATAATATTTTATCTCTTTTCAAATTGAATTTCAATCCAAAGAGCCTGAAAAGCTTCAGTAGAATCTTTACCTATGATTGAGTATTTTAAATTATTATTAATATACATTGCAACACCACCTGCTGCTAGAGGTGTTGGTACATATTCAAATTTGTAATTTGGTATTTCAGGATTAAAATCAGAAAAATTATCATTTGTGATTTTTGTCTCAGTAATTCCTATAATGCTAAAATTAAAATCAAGCTCATTCAGTAGATGAACTTGGAAATTTTCCAGATTGCGTTTCAGGTTCCTGACATTGTTGTGAAGCAGTGAAAAACTAGTGTCTTTATCTGATTTAGATAGGGATTTTTTAAATTCAGAAACTTTATATGGAGAATAATGATGACTATGAATAAATTGGTTTGGAGAATTGCATACAATATTAATGTCAGCGTTTGTATCCAGATTAGATAAATCTAAATCAAAATACTCGGATATTTCGCTAGTTCTTTTTTAGTAGGAAGATTTATAATTAAATAGTCATTGGATGGGCATAGATTTTGAATATTGTTAATATAGTTCATGTAATAATAGACGGACGGCCAACCTCGATAAAAGTATCTCAAAAACACTGTTGATGGCATTTTTTGTTACAAGCAGGCAACCATGCTAAATCGTATCGGATAGTGTATACTTTGAAGGTGAGGGATGTTGGCAGCCGTAATTATTGATTTATATCCTAAAATTTAGAGCTTTTTGAAAGCACAATGTGATGGATGGGATATTTCAAATAATATACAAACGTAAATAGGCATCGCTTTACAGATATCCCATCCATCACATTGTGCTTTCAAAAAGCTAGAAATTTTAGTATATAAATCAATAATCACGACTGCCAACACCCCTCACCTTCAAAGTATACACCATCCTGCGTCAGACGGATAGAACGTCTCAGACGATCCAAAAACAATCAGTCGAACTTAACTAAGTCAAACGTCGATTTTGTCATGAACTTAATTTGAAGAATTTAGTTCGTCCCATGTAAAGTTCGTCGTTTGGCCTAGACCTAACATATAGATTTTCAGATAGATTTTACATCATTCAGCGCGAACACTGGCAAAGCAAGCTCATTTAAATAATTCATCAACTATGCTATAGTTTAAAATCACTTCACAAAACGACGAGGACATATTCACAACACACTATTAATTAACACAAAATGTCGCTTTGATCTCATTTTAGATCAACATTCAGCGCGAACACACACAAACCCACTATATAGACAAAACAACATAGTGACACAGCTTGTCATTCTCATCGTATTTCTATTCGCCAATTCAGTGCTCAACTCAGCGCGAACTACTAGATTCGTGGTAAAGTATGCTATAATTACTCGGGCTACCTGTGGTAGGCCGAGGCTTTGGCTTTTTTTTTTTGGGGGGGGGGGGGGGGGAGGGGGCACAAAATTGCATCATTGCATCATCCCGTCAGGCCGATCGTAATCGTAAGGCATGTTGCGTGCTCGTTTTTTTCGAGTTCTTTCTTTTCGACAGCTTTGCCTTTGATCGAGTTGGGTTGACGTGTTTTCCGACGATGCTGGAGAATTCATGAGTAGTTGATCAGTAAGGTTGCTGACAAGGTTTGTCCATAAAGACAGAATAGATGAATTTATTACAGACGGGAAAAAATGCCGTGTTGACGTCAACTCAAGAAAGGGCCACAGTATATCAAAGAACATATACGTACTGCTTGCCTAGTAATGGCTTGCTCCTTGTTTGAGTAGCTTTACCTTTGGATGAAGTGTTTTCGAACGGTGTTGGGATATCTTGCGCGCAAGTGACCGGAGTTATAGTTGATCAGTAATGCGGCTATAAATATACGAGGGGTGATTACCGCCAAAATCCAAAGTGTCATTATGCAATTCTGTTTGGCATTTTGTTTTGCCAAATCGCATTTTCCATTCTGATGACGTATCAACATTATGCATGACGCTCAGTGAACGATTTTGAGTACTTGACAGTGAGGTACTGGAACGAATGCTTTGACCTCGTGGTTCATCCAAGCGTAAAATGGCGGACGGTCATGATGTTAATCGGGCGACGAATCTATTACGCGAAGCCGCATCACTTCTTTCTGGAAATGCGCCGAGTTTGCCGACAACTTCTACAACAGAAAGCAGTTCAACTCCCGTCACGTCACGTACTCCAGCTAGTAGGTCCATTTCCTCTACAAACAGTGAGGCTTGTGTTCGTTGCTCGCCAGATGTTTTTATTGTCAATTATGTCGCTACCACTTCGCAACTAAATACGCCAAATTTCAGTCACAGTGCTGCCTCAGCAAGTCATCTCCGCACACCAAACAGCGAAGCAAGTAACACAAGTGCTTTTCATTGCTTGGCTGACGGGAACAGAAGAGAAAATGTTTTTAGAAATTTCAGTACACTGTTTGCACCATAAAGTGTAATGGCTTCAACTGCACGCGAATATGGCCAACCACCAAGAAAGCAGCGCAAACGTGGCCGTGGGCAATCAGGGTCCAACTTCCAAGCAAGACAAACCTGGACACATGAAGTGTTTTGTGTGGCTGACTGTTGTCAACAAGCTACACTGTCTATGGCTTTAAAAGCACAACTCCAGCGTGCCGGCTTAGGGCGCATGAAGATTCGCTTCGACGCCAATGCCAACCCAAAAGAGTTTAAGGAAGCCCTGGAAAATACATTTCCGAAATTGATGTGGGGATGACGATTTGAACTTTTGAGACGTGGTCCATCTGGGAACGAACTGGTCGTAATCCCACGACCACCAAGGGGATATTCAGTGCCATTTCTTCGAAATTCGTCTGGAATTGTACGTTCGACCTATGCAATGCAAACTTGACGTTTTTGAAGAAAAAAGTGAAACAGTTAATTATTCCCAGGTAAAAAAATTGTTCAGTTACTTGTCAGTTTTGAAGGTAATGCTGTTGGTTCCAGTATTAATGTCCTATCCAACAACCCTCCCGCACCCAATCACCCCCCCCCTTGGGTTGGGCATATAGGGGGCTACAATGCTTTGCCCTGGGGCTAGAAGAAAATGGAAAACAAATGCCTCACCCCCCCCCCCCCCATATGAATAATGACCGGTCCCTAAAAAATTATTTGTCTGTTATACAGGGCCATAATGTACATGTAACAAGGTAATTAAAAGTAAATGTTCTTGTTGAGGGTGTGGCCCCCATTGAGTATACTGTATTAATTTTTTTAAATGTCTTATTAAGTTTTGCGAAAAATGTGAGGCAGGGCATGCTCCAACCTGGATCCTATGACACTAGTGTGTAGACTGTCAACTGCAAATGTCAAATTTTTCTCCATACAATTACATTTAACCTATTCCGGCTGAGTAGAGGCTTTCTTATTTTATTCTGGCTAACTCTAGATTTTATTCTGGCTAACACCAGGCAATTTTATTCAGCAGAGGGGATGGGTTGGTTGAGGCCAGTCTAGGTAGGACTGGGTTAAATGCCATTCTCTGTACTGTATAAATGCCACCAAATGTAAAATCTAAAATACATGTAAGTGTGCCATCAAATATCTTCTCTTTAATCAAATATCAGAAGACAGATTTTCATATAAATTTCCCAAACATATAACCAGGAAAGCTTGATTTGTTTCCAGTATTATTTTCAGATTGTTATAAGTTGATTGGTATAATAGAGGCCAGGCAAGGAGGATGGATGTTGGCCCAAGGCCCTCCAAGGGGCAGCTCACAAATTGTAAAATCAATGGTATAATACATGTACATCATGGTGAAGTGTGTTAAGTTAACGTTTCTTTGAACATTTCATTTGTTGTCTTTGTTAGGAAGCTGAAAGTGCACCCAGAGTGTTGTGTTTGCATTGTTCATTAAACATTCCCAAAACTATGGTAAGAAGCCACCAAGATGAGTGCAGTATGTAAGTCTGATTTTCCTGATTTTGTTTAACAGATTTCTGTAATTTTGTTTTGTTATGGTTAAAATTCTGATATAGGAATGCTTTCTAATACTACTTTACTGTTTCTAAAGGGCAATACCTGTATCTGAAGCGTCAACATCTGGAGAACAAGCAAATTCAGCAGACAATGCTAAGGTCATGGTCAAGAATGTGGAACTTGTTGATGACAAGGTCTGTAAATATAATTTCTTGACTGAACGTAGTATCGCTACAGTACAGTATGTACAGTAACTGTAAACTGTAGTGACAAACATGTGTCTTCATAGAACTGGAAGTAAACAACCAAAAAAAAAGTTGTACAGTAGTCTAGCGAGGTTTAAGTACTATGTCACTTGTAAACATTGTGTACTCATAAACCCTGTCTATTAAAGTATTAATTTCTGAAAGTGCATGATCATTCATGTTGCACGCCTTAATTGGTCAGACGTAGTTATAATCATGCCCCCATACAAGTTATATTTGCCAAGAAAAGTTTATCTAAATCTGCAGGAGAAATCTTTATCCAATTTAAAACATTGGATAACTTCTTCTTTTTACTTCATTCATAAATTACCGGATAAATAATCTGTTACCTAATAATTGGAAATGTGATGTAGTATATGAACATATATTGTCTCATCTCGTAAGATATATACAGGACTATAAAGAATTAAACAAAACTTTTTTTTTGCTTTCAGACAGAAGATGTGAGAATGTTGATGACATTACCATCACTGAACGAGATATTCCCGGACCATAGTGAAATTACCCATAGATCTGCTCTCAAAAGTGCGAACTTTGATTTAGGTCAGGCAGCTGGAATCATCTTAGCACAAGGTTTGTTTAAAGTGATTATTGAGATGTGTTATTACAAGAAGTAGTATTTATTCACAAAGCAGAAGCAGTTCTGTATGTGAAAGCTGCTTTGGGGGAATATCACATAGAACAATGGCAGTCATGCCAGTTACAAACAAGAAACTCATAATGAACGGTGGTTTTTGTCAGAGATGTCCTTTGAGATGCCCTTTCAGTGGGTAATAAACAAACTGAAAGCATAATTACAGTATAAAGAGAAGGAGAGAAATTATGAAGTTAGTCGCTATGTGCTAACCTGTGTTTTCTTATTAGATTTTCAAAATGTCAGCTCATCAGAGTCAAGTAATTTGGGGGAACACCTCGATCTCCCCGTTGACCTTGGCAATAATTCAGTCCACAACTTTTCAGAAACTGATACAGGAAATGGGGACAGTACGTGTATTTTGCAAAGAGCAGTGATGCCATTTAAAGAGGCCACTATTGACCCCAATATTCCTCGTCAGCTTTTTGCGGTTTGCAGAAGTGATGGTATTGAAGAGCTAAAGGTAGACATTTTAACAGCATACAAAAACCCGAACACGAATCTAATAGCAAGGCCAAAGGTCCGGTTTGAAGGGGAGGAAGGTGTGGGGGCAGGGCCCACCACAGAATTTTTTTGTCAGCTGTTAAGCTCGTTGAAGATGGTATTGGTTTCTCTACCAAACCAGTGATATATTGTGAAGGAGAAGCTGATCACAAAGTTCCTGTCCATAACCAAGCTTTATGACAGACAGGAAGCTTCCGTGCAGTTGGGCGTATATTGGGGCATTCCTTTCTACATGGTGGGCCTAGTCTGTGTAGTCTGTCTTCAGCGGTGAAGCACTACTTCACATGCCAACAAAACGAGGATGCAGCAACAAGCCCACCACCAATAGAAATAAAGGATGTTCCAGATGTTGAGCTACAAATGCTGTTAGAAGAGGTAAGGATTCAACCTTACTGTCAATGTATAATACTTCTGATTCACCCATGCTGGAAGTTTTGAACTACAGTATTACAACCTTTATGCATGCATTATTGTTAATTCTTGACATGCAATAGGTTGTGAGCTGGCTCATTATTTTGGGGTCATTACATTGGGTCTGTTGGGAGCAAGGACAAGAGATGCAAAGTATGACACAGGATTCCAATCATCGTCTTTCCACCAGAAAAATAACTGTGATAGACTCGAAAGACATGCATGCAGGGGGACCATGGCAGGAGGTTAAAAAAATGATAAACTTTGACTGGAAGTAGGAAAATAAAGTGTAATAAAGAGAAAAATGGGAGGAAATGGGGAAGGGAAAGAAAAAAATATTATTAACTTTGCACACCATGACCAAGTTTGCCACAGTCCCCCTGCATGCCTTGCAAGTCTGGTGGCCACACAAATTGTCAAGATGAACATCATGTGGGTATGGTGACAATGCAACTGCGGTAGACACATGCATGCGTGACATCCTCTTCTTTATCTATAATGTTATGTACTGGTAACTGACATTTTTAATAAACAAATTCCTGCCTAGAGGCCAGAGTCAACCGGCCTATGCTGAATAAAACCATCTGGGGTTAGCCAGAATTATAAAAAAGGCTCTCCTTGGCAAGAACGGGTTACATGTACTAACTATTCCTTTGCATCATGATTGTCTTTTGGCTTTTTTCATTTGCGATGAATCAGTGCACATTGATTTATCAACAAACCTGACACCCTACCAACTGAGTTGATTTGTAGCAACTACATTCTAGTAGAAAAATGGTGGTACAAGACCTTCTTATCTTCAACGTACTTGAGAAAATAAAACGGGAGCTTGATAACATATCAAATGGTATGTTACAGTAAACAGAGTGGTCACGCGTAGCTTGGGTTGGTTTCTTAATTTAAAAAAACAACATTTTTTACCAGTATGTTGCTACTGTACCGTCATCAGACATCCTGAAACATTAAACACATTTTACTGCTCTCGACAGGTTTACAGGCTGTGGGGTTGAAGTCATTTATGGAGGAAAACCCTCAGTGTATTCATTTGCTATTTCCGTCTGAAAAGGATGTCATTATTTCTGGTGAGGAAATGAAAGACCAAATACTATTTCAAGACAATGCACCCTCTGAAAGTAGTAGATAACTATGGACTTCTTTTTTCAATACATAGACCTTATTGGAAATAGGAAGAAAGGTATTGTACTGCAAGTATTGTGTAAATCCTTTGTGGTTACACAACGATTACTGTCAGTGTGTAACCATAACTGGTAATACTTTAACCATTTATCTATTTATTTAATAGTATTTACCCAGGAAACCTTACAAAAAAACAACCAAATAGATATTAATTAGAAACAGTAAGTGAAGATTGTAGTCTATATAAATGAAATAACCATTAAAATATTCAAAAACTATAAATGTATCTAAAATTAGCACAATATTCTAAGCAACATTTTTAGAGCTGTGCCCACCCTGTCATGTATAATTATGTAATTGATTATGGTTAAACCATAGATTAATGACGATTTAAGTTTAACCCTAACACTTAAAATTATTTGTTTTGTTCTATGTCCTCCCATTGTTTTTGCTTTGTTCTGCTCTTGTTATTATTCTTTTGCAGTTAGCAGCCGATATATTGGACACTGAATCTTGAAGGGTTAATTATATTACACAAGTCACATTGCATTTGCTGTGCTTCATGCACCACAATGAATAACAATTTATTGAAGTGTAGTGTACCTGTCGAAAGTCAATACGAAATTAAAGATGTAGGGTTACTTTTTCCAGTGAAAGCAGATGACATTGTTTAAAAACATTAATGTGGATAAACATACATATCATTTATATATATATATATATATATATATATATATATATATATGGCCCATGCGCACTTCACGCTATCTGAATGTACTTCACCGACGCTGTCCCAGATGCGGTTGTCGCCGACGATCGCATGTGTATAAGTAATTGATAAAATTCATTCAGATTGTTCCAAGCTACACTGATGAGCTGTTGTACAGCGAAGCTATATATATATATATATATAGACGATAGAGTCCTCAATACCGAGGCAGAGCGGAATAGTAAAACAAAAGACAAACTTGAGTTACTTCATTCAAACTTTAATTCACTACAAATCTGTTTCGTATGGTAAGCGGAGCCTACCACACTCTTCAGGTGACTATTGCAACTGATGTTTCAACATCAGTTGCAATAGTCACCTGAAGAGTGTGGTAGGCTCCGCTTACCATACGAAACAGATTTGTAGTGAATTAAAGTTTGAATGAAGTAACTCAAGTTTGTCTTTTGTTTTACTATATATATATATATATATATATATATATACTCGATGGGCGACCAGTATACAAATTTATTAACAATTTATTGAAAATCTGGTCTAAAAAGTTAATACAGAGAAATTTTCGGCTGCAGAACTGTCAGCCTTCGTCTGCACATAAAAATTATATTACAAGATGAATAGTAAAATTTATACCTAATCTAGCTCGCTACCAGTGTTCCTATGGGATTTAATTAAAGGAAAATTGTTTGTTGGAAATTCCTTATACTCGTTTACCGTTTTTACATCTAAAGTGGAATGCCACGACTCCAAAAACATTCTTTGTTCATAATTCAATACGCCTCGTTCTAAATTTTTTTGCATATTTCGGATGTATGTCATGCCCTGATGTCTCCGCATGCTGCTTAATGGCAGATTCGTTGTTGGTACGTCGACCTGGATTGTGCTCCTTCCCTCTCGAGTCCCACGAGCGCTTACTTTCTCCAACATATGTGAAGCAACAATCCTTGCACTTGACCTTGTATACGATACCCGTCACTTTAAATTCGTCATTCCTGTCCTTTGGTATTTAAAAAATACTAGAGAGGGGTTGTAATGGTTTAAAGGCGACCTTAATGTTGACCCGTTTCAAGGTCCGCTTGATACGCTCCGCTACTCCCTTGACATACGGTAAAACTACAAAACATTCGGCATCCTTTTGCTGTGGTGGAGCTCTTTGACTTTTGCCTTTTTTTTTGACCTTCTGGATAAACTTACGGTGATACCCATTTACTCTAAGGTGACTTTGGTCATCTTGCTTGAGATCTTGCATAGCTTCTTGTTCTTTCCGGGTTACGTTGTGCTTGCGTGGTGGTTTGGCGTTTTTCAAAATATGGCAAACGTCACCTCTGATCTCTTCTTTGACATCATTAGGCAATTTGGCGATGCCTTGTTCGATGGACGCATGCAATAATCTCTTTGGTAGGTATAGCTCGGGGAGTTAGGGCGAAATTGAGACCCTTCCTAAGCAAAGCCACATGATCTTGCACTGTTAATTTCAAGGAGTTAATTTGACTCCAAAAGTGGAGTAAAAAAAAAGGTACAGAATAACTCTTTTTTTGGAGTTGTTTTTTACTCCACAATTTTAACTCCTTTTTCAGTAAGCATAACTCCAAAACTGGAGTAAAAATGACTCCTTTGGGAGCCAAAATGACTTTTTTGGGAGTCAAAATGACTCCACAATTGGAGTAAAAAATATTGATTTAACTCCAAAATTGGAGTTAAATTTAACTCCAAAACTGGAGTAGAAATATGAAAGAATTGCTCCTCTTTTGGAGTTGTTTTGTACTCCACCAATTATGACTGTGGAGTAGGTTTAACGACAAAGATAAAGCACAATTTCATACAAACAAAACATCAATTATATAAATATAATTACATCGCATCTAAGTTACAAGATATAAAACTTTAAATAACACAATAACAATTAAAAAATATATACAGAAATATATTAAACATATGCCCAACTATAATTATATAATATAAAAAGTTATAAAATACTGTCCTTTAATTTAATTCTTGTAGAAATTTATTAACAGCCACACGTTTTTTGGCTTCATGAGGCCGGTCCATTAAAGTGGCTTCTAAAAACAGGAATGCATTCCTTGATGATGAAGAATAAGCAATATTAAAAATATAGTAGCAACCCAAAAGGATAGCTAACGCTTGCACGGTCGAAATGCTGTTCAGCTTAGAAATTACTTTCCCCTCCCCAACAATGTAGAGGGGAGATAAATATTCCATTGTTCCTGCCCCGACCAGCTTCGGGGCCAAAGACTTCTCGATTTCCTTGTCAATTGATTCATCATCCTAAAAATATTAAAACATGTATAAATCAATGTAAATAAAAAAGTAATACCACAAATCCGAAAAAATACCCTGCTTGTTGAATTACAGTATAGTATTCCTGTCTTCTGTTAATAAATAAAGTATTGACAGCGATACTTACAGAGCAAATTTTAAGTAAAACTGCATCTGATGTGCCACGTTCCTTCATTAGCAGTGGAAGTAGAACTACTGCTGCAGTGTCCTCAATTTCTGCATGAATATAAAGAAATAAAGATAAATTGATACATAAACGAAACTTTGATACAATTAAACAAAATTTTGATTATTGTTTAAGTTTTTGCATGCACCCAATAAACTAGGTAACCCAGGCACCAATATGTTTTTTTGCCCAAACAACCTTACCAAAACTGAGCACCACATCGTGCCTGGGATAATTGTCTGGTATTCATAGTATAATCACAGTGGATGCTCGTTACCATGTGATGTTGACAGGAACATTGCATATTTTAATTTTGGCGTGTGCTGTTAGCGCGCTGCCTCTCACCAAAAAGTTAAGCCCGTTTAGACGGGGTTAGTACTTGGATGGGTGACCGCTTGGGAATGACCCCGTTGTCGGGCTTGGACTCATGTGAGTAGTGTTGTAGTTGATCTCTCCTGTGCTTCGAGGGTTTTTCGCCGGGTTCTCCGGTTTTACTCCCTCCATAAAATCAACACCTAACATCTTAGCTGTGATCCGTGGTCTGAACTGTGTTGTTGGCGGCTGCTTGGAGCGCCTTTGATATGCCTCGACACGGCCACATTGATCTGCGTCCTTCGCAATTCAGCCACTGGCTGCAAGTAAGGATGATTAGCCCCCAGTCCTTTATCCTTTTTTTAACATGTTCAAACTTATAATTGCTATTTGCTTGCTGTACAAGCTGGAAAAACTCAGAGTTTTTCCAGCTTGTACAGCAAACAAACAATAATTATTATTAACATCAAGCAAGCTGCAAGTTCTGATACTTAAATAATTTCAAACTTCACAAAAGTTTGTAGTTCTACTGAAGGTAAGAGCACCTAACTTTCAGTAAAACTTCACATTATGTAAACCTTGCTTTTTGAAATGACATTCTTAAACAATTTGCTGAGGATTTGTTGTGAACTGTTGCAAATCAATATTCCAATGTTAGGATAAATACAAACTAGAAAACTGAACAAAAGCTTGATACTGTACCTGATTTTCTCTCAGGACTGTCAGCAATAATCTCTTCCATTTCTGCATATTGTGTTTTAACTGAATTTTTCTTGCTGGCTAAATTTAACAGCTTGGTTTTCCAGCCATCTTTAAGTGAGTCCACCATTTTTCTTACAATATTTGGTTCATCCATTACCCGCCCGAATTCTGCTTTTAACTGAAAAAAAAGGGGGAAAATAAAATATTAAAAATTAAAAAGAAACACACATTGCTATAAACCTCAATATACAAATCTCAATGCAACATAACATTGCTGCTGTTTTATATTTATTAACTCTTTCACTCCTGACTTTCTGGCAGCTGTCCCATTGACGAGTAGAATCGTCTGGTGTTAGACAGAGTAAAATACTAAAAAAACCTAAGGAAATTTAGGAAACATGACTTACTTCCGACACCATTTTTAAAGCAGGGTATTCTTTAAGCACCGCTTCCACTGCCGATGGCTCCAATAAAACTTTTTCTCTTCGGAATGGAAATGTAATTGCCATTAATTCCTTTATTGTTGCCATTTTTCTGTTGGTTGGCTTCAGCATCTCCTTTTTCATCAATGTTATATGCTCTTTGCATGTTTCTGCTGTTTCACCTTGGCTTTTCAGGAATTTTCCCAACATCTGTTTTTTTCACTTTTTTCGGCTTTATGGCATCGGTTTTAAGCTGAGGTATGCATCGCTTTACGACCTGGGGTTTTGCTTTCCGTAAATTTTTTAATCTGTTTTTAATGGCTTGCTCCCACGAGCCCTGTTGATAAAAAAAGAATAAGAAAAAATGTTAATCCTGGATCGCAATTAAACATAACTTCAGGGGAACTACTTGAGCTATAAAGATATTCGGTCATCACTCATGGACCATGTTCAACCCATTCGGCATCGGGCAGAACAGTTACAGCGGATTCAGGTTGACTGTTTAACGGCAACATTTGAGGCGTTAGTTGCAACTGATTAATTATACGACGTTTCCAGGCAAAATGTCAGACGTTGCTGGGTGGGGCTTTCAAGTTCTTAGTAAATTCACACGCAATGCTGATATTTTTTGACAGAACGTTGTAAGTCTCACCCAGCAATGACTGACATTTTGCCTGGAAACGTCTTAATTAACTGTTGCAACGAACGCAACAAATGTTGCCGTTAAACGGTCAACCTGAATCCGCTGTAGGATTCTCAGTAGCTCACAATTGACTCACCAGCTCTCATGAAGTTGCAAATAATTAACCCTGTCTGAAAACTCTCAATTATTTCTGTGTATAATATATACCTTTACACAACAAAGTTGAATGTACTAGTAAAATAGAAATACAATAACTATTACATACAATGCCAGGTCCCAACTTGTCACCCAGGAATGGATATTTCTTGATTATCACGAATGCGACATGCTCTCTTTCTGTTTTCGTCGGATATAATGTATGGGCTCTGATTGAAGAACGCAAATCCCTGGTAAATTCATTCCGATGGTTACTGGACATTGTCTGTGCTTCAAGAGCACAAGACACACCAGGAGCAAACTAAAAGAAAAGCACAAGTATGTTAACCCACTGTATAAGGCTTTTACACCAATATGAGTAATGATTTATTTAACGTCGCTAAACACAGGATGTGGTTGCCCAATCATCCGAGCCAAAGGCTCATGATTAAAGTGCACAACATAAGCTAAGACCTAAGCGTTGATTTTACGGAGGGGGAAAACCGCAGAACCCTGCGAAAAACCCTCGAAGCACAGGAGAGACCAACTAAGCTCTACTCACATGAAATTCAAGTTCGAGAACGGGGTTATTCCGAGATGGTCACCCATCCAAGTACTAACCCTGTCCAACTGGGCTTAACTACAGCGGTGAGCGGCAGTGCCCTAACAGCACATGCCACCTGTGTGATGTGTGCTTTTAGGGCTTAACTACAGCGGTGAGAGGCAGCGCCCTAACAGCACACGCCACCCAATATTTATAATATAGCTATCTAAAATAAGCCAAGTTGTTTTTAACAATAACATGCAATAACAGTAAACACCTACCTTACTAGGCAACTCAAAATGATGAAGCCATTTGTTTCCATTTTGGTTGGAAATTTGACTCCCAGCAAATGAAGAAATGGTTTCCAACTTATCTTTATCAGCTTCTCTGCAACCATCAATTAACAGAGGGGGACTGCAAATAGATAAAGGACTTGATGGTCTTGTAGGCTTAAATGAAGAGGCAGTGTTTAGCAAAGGTGTTGACGGTCTCGAGCAAGATGATGATGAAGACGTAGACAAAGGGCTTGATGCTCTTGACAGCTGAGGTGAAGATCCTCTAGAAGCAGTGGATAAAGGGCTTGAAGGTCTTGAAGTCGGAGGTAAAGAGGGAGATGATGGATTTATCTAGAAAATAGAAAATAAATTAATTTTAGTTTAATGTTTGGGTCGCATCTTCCTGTTAGATGTTAAATAATGCATCATTTTAAGCCATTTTGATCATTTCAAACTAACCACAACTAATTAGCACTTTCAAAATGTAGTGATGAGAATCAAGGAAGATTTTTTATGCAGCCTAATATATTTATAAGTACCTGGTCCTGGTGATTGTCTTTGAATGCTTGGAGGCCATTACGAAGATGGATAATCTGCCCTGCCTTTACACCACACTGCTTTAAGAGGACATCGCTGGTGGAGTCAAGCAGCTCAACAGTACAAAGCTACAAGAGGAAAACATACCCATCAGAAAATATGAAAAACCTATGTGGAATTAACAAATGTTTTATCTGCATGTGATTCTTTGCTGTAAAATATTGATCAAAGAAATCATTAACTTTGTATGAGGCATACAAGCAACATGGTAATCAAGGTGGTCTAAATGTTTTCTTGTGAGCATCCTAAAGGGGCTGTGTCATGGTATTTTCAGCCCAGAGTGTCAAATTCTGAACTGCAAACTTTAAAATAAGCATTGTAAAATGATTTTACAATGAAATACGAGTTATCTAAAAACTATGGAGGATTGCAGAACATTCAAGACCATATTTTCATACAAATTGACCTATTAACTTGATTTTGGGATAGCAATCCCAAAATCAAAATGCCATTTACAATCCTGTTCAATCCCCACTCTATATTAACCATCCGGATTTCTGCTCTTGTTTTTTGTAATTCATATGGGTTTTTTCTTGTGTTTAAGACTATTCTTTTTGGTATTCTGGCAATTTAGGGGAATTTTTTGGGAATAAATATAAACAGGACAGCCCCTTTACTCAAGTGATCGATTACAAGTTACTCTAGACCTATATAATAAGAATGTAAATAAACTTATATATATTTATATATATATATTACATGCTTTTGGTTACATATTTATAAACATATATGTGACCAAAAGCATGTAAAAGTCTAAAAATGAAAAGGTGACTGAGTGAAGATGGCTACGTATTATATAATACTTGTATTCTCTTACCTCGTCTTCAATCAATTTGTCCACAACATCTTTCCTAACTCCAGCTGCTAGCAAACAATCACACAATTCTACGCTAATTGTCTAAACGAAAGCAAGAATTTGGCTTAAAATCTTACAACTACGTATATAGTAATAGGGTCAATTATAAAAGAAAGTCGATCATATCATGCCCCATTATGGTCCATCAGGACAATAATTTATAAAACGTTAAACAAATATTAGTATAAAAGCAAAACGTTGTGATTATACCTCAACAGTAGAATCCATTTATCCTTCAGAATGTCGGTAATTCCACAATGCACCACTTTCGAAGCAAAAAAGCACAAACCACAACGAGTTCGAAGCACAACTGAAGAACAGTCGTTGACGAAAGCCAGAGAAGAAAGATCAAAATCAAATATGGCGCGCGTTGCATCAGATCTCACCGCATCCCCACGTGACCTTACATGAAGCATATCATTGGCGCATTCACCATGTATTTCTACATGAGCCTCAAGACACCGTAAAGAGGCTTTCTCTCGAGTTTTGATCAAAATGGTTTCTTTCTTAATCCTTTGATCATAATGATTTTATTTAACTGTAGCTCGTATTAAATCATTAGGACAATGGTTTATCGCTGTAATATGTGTGTTAATTTCCTCGCCGTTTCTCTGAGGCTGCTTTTGAACCATCTGCGTCGAAACCATCGGAATGATCCGAACTTCCATATTCTGTGTGGACTAGATGGTTGTGCCAGGACTTACAGAAAATTTGTTTCATTCCGAAATCATCTCATTCGAAAGCACAACTTCGAGCTAAGGGACGATGAACCTGGTCGACAGATTAATGCGGCAAACAATGTCAATGAAAATGGTGGCGAACAAATGGACGAAGGCTTTGGAATTCTCGATGAACTTGTCCCTCCAGAGAATAAATATAAATGTTTATCAAACCCACACCTATAATCTGCGATTTATCTACCTCTATTAACATCAAATGACAGTCCACTATTTTACGATGTAGGACAGCAACCGAAACTGTTCATTTGGGCAGCAACATGTCTGTGTTAAAATATTTTTCAATGTAATGGATTCATTTTTAAAATATTTATTTAAGGAGCCACGGAAAATAATTCTTGGTAGATACCATGTCAAAGTCAGAAGGGGAAGCAGGCTCAAACAAGTTGAAAAAACGGATGATGCTTTTTATATTCCATTGCTGGAAAGTCTACAACAGCTTCTTAATGATGAATCTATTTTGGAGGAGGTAAGAGAATATTTGATATAGAAATCTAGAGTGCTGCGCATGCATACTGTCGGTAGCGTTTCTGTTATAGCAAAGCAAAAATAATCCAAACAACAGTAGTTCGTTTTTTCAAATCTTGGCAGGTTAAGACCTTTTTGTAAATTAAATATACTGTAAGATGGCAGCCAGTTGTATAACCAAACACAGAATTTACTTTATCATTTTACTTTGTACTTTATCATTTTACTCTGTCTTATTAAACACCACATCATTTTACACGGTCTAACACCAGATGATTATTTACTCGTCAATGGGAAGGCTCCGCAAAGTTAGGAGTGAAAGGGTTAAAGGTGATGTACAGTCCATTCTGCGCATGTACGAAACTAATGTTTACATCTAAATTTACAAAAAAAATACTAATACCTTATTCAAGATTGTAAGCTTTTCTTGGTTCTCATTCATTACTTGTACCCAAAACAAAACATTTTCAGGAGAAATAGAAGAAATCCAAGGAGATATCCTCACCAAATCGTTTGGTTTTGTGCCATGTTGTTCCTAACGGTTTACATTGAGCTGAGTACTTCATATAATTATCTACGAATGTCATGTTTTGGGGACCACATTGAGGTCATGCGCAGAACGGACTGTACGTCACCTTTAATATTAGAAGTCACAAATTAAACTCCTTATTATTAAATTGGTTTACCAAATCAAGCAAAGAAGAATATTTATCTGTAAAACTTCGGGAAAGTTTGAGGAAATATATTTTACTAAAGTTATTATTTTTCTAATTTTACGTTTTAACAGATCGAAAACCCACATTCTCGAGATGATGATTTGTTAAGTGATTTCTGTGATACAGACAGCTTCAAAAGTCATCCCCTCTTTTTTGCTGATCCTAGGCCTTATGCCTTGCAACTACTCCTTTATTTTGATGAAATTGAAGTTTGTAATCCATTAGGATCAAGAGCGAACATACATAAACTTGGTGAGAATTTTTTTGAAAATTCATATTTAATTAAAATCATTGGGATTTGAGCCAACACCTTTTGAATGCCAGTGTGGCACTCAATGCCAGTGTATAGTGAGTTGTTATGACGGAAACTAACCATTACAGTGGTGAACCAGTGTTTAAAAAGTATAAAAATACTGATCGAGTCAACTTTTTTGATTAACTTCAGTAGATATTGATGATTGAAATGTACTGATAATTTTCATTGGGCAATTCTATTAGTCATGTCAGTAAATTGGTGTTATTTTATTGTTTGTTTTTTTGTTTAGCTGCATTGTACTACACACTTGGCAACATAAAGCCACGCAACCGTTCTCATATGAATTCCATCCAACTTCTTGGTTTGATAACAAGTCGACATTTAAAGATATATGGCATTGAACCTTTACTTGATGCATTCATGGATGATCTCTTTCAACTTGAGCAGGTGCTTTGTTGTTAAATTAAATTTTGCTCATACATATTTGTTGTTATCTTGACAAGTTAAAATTCTGTTGATATAATTTATTATAAAACTGTTTTTCTGTTTAAAACTTAGGATACTGGATATGTTTTTATGATTAATGGTGAACCAAGTTGTTTCCGAGGGACAATTGCATATTTGTCAGCTGACAATCTTGGAGCACAGTATATTGGTGGTTTCAAACAAGGTTCACAAGCCCATAGAAAATGTCGGGAATGTATGGCAAATAATACAGAAATACAACCACATGTAAGAAACATTTCCTTTTTTCCCATATGAAAAAATTCAATAGGAATTCCTATTAGATTTTGGCCCAAATTCCTATAGGATCTTATAGGAATTCCTATAGGATAGATTTCCTATTGGATTTCCTATAAGAAATTAATTCCTATTAGATTTTGGCCCAAATTCCTATAGGAAACTCCTATAGGATTTTTTCATATGGGTTACATTGTACTGTAACATTTCTATTTTATTAGCTTCGGCTTTCTTCAAAGGTCCACAATTAAAATGAAATATCAATACAGGATCAGTTTAAAAATCTTTATTTACGTATCGGGGAACAGCCCCTTCTTCAGAATCCTAATTTAGATTCTAAAGAAGGGGTCGTGAGGGAGGGTAGTACTGAAGGCAGATAGTCTGGAGAAGGATGAATCCTTGTTATTTTAAAAAATGGTTTTGCATGTTCCGGACTTCTTTCAATTCTTTAAAAAAACTTTTTAATGGTAAAACAACTGTTGTAAATACATTTATATATATATATATATATATATATATATATATATATATATATATATATATTTATGGTAAAAAACATATATTTATTTTGGCATTGCGCTGACATTATTTTTTTACTATTTTAGTTCTCTGAGGATTGTTTTGTTCTTCGTACAAAGCAAAGTTATGAGCAACAGTGTGCAAGGTTGGTTCAGGGTGAACACTTCAGCAAAACGTATGGTTTGAACAATCGCTCTGTGCTAAACAAGTCAAGGTATTACCATGTTGTTGGTGGCTTGCCAGCAGATGCCAAGCACGACATCCTTGAAGGAGTTCTCCATTACACTATCAAGGAGGTGCTAAAAGTGTATATTTTGGAGAAGTAGTTCTTCAACCTAGAGTCACTAAACAGCAGAATAGCCTCATTTGACTATGGGTATCACAATGATACAAATAAACCAGCAGCAATTCAGAGGAAAAGGCTTCTCTCAAAGGATAACAGCCTTAAACAACATGGTATAATTATATGTAATTTATTTAATTGGCATATAAAATTTGCATGTACCATATACAGGTACATGTATTATCATAATGCTATTGTACAGTAGTACCATTTATTGTATGGCAAGTGTTATTAAATGGGTTGTCTCAGAGTAAAGCTGTACCCAGGGGTGCATTTGTGCTGTCCGAAGTGGGAGGGGGTAAAGTTACGTTTTAGATTTACTTAATTTACTGTATTGTAGGGTGTCCAACCATAAATATTTTCTTTGAAATACTGTACCCATTAAATATTGATGGTGTCTAACTCCGGATGCAAGATCACATTTATGCAAGTTGCAACAAACCTGTAACAACAGGTTTCTCGCAACTTGTCGTTGATAATCCAATGCAAGAAAGCATTTAGATTTACTAGCATTTTTCTGTGTTTGGAAATGTTAACCGTTCTTTAATGTTTCTTTTGACAGCCAACCAAATGTGGTGTCTTACCCTATACCTCCCTCTTCTTGTTGGGGAATATATACCAGAAGACGATGAGCACTGGGAATTGGTATGTACTCTGTTGCAGATTACAAGAATTGTATTTGCCCCGACGACCAGCTAGAACCAAGTGCCATATTTTCAAATGCTAATACAGGACCATCAGGAGAAATTCAAGGAGTTGTTTCCTCATTGTTCCATCATCCCCCACATGCATTATATGGTCCATATGCCAAGAACCATATTACAGTGAGTATTTTTTGTTAACTGTTAAATTAGTTAATATATTTGAGAGTGTTTATTAGAAGATTTGCCTGGACAGTAGTTATTTCTTGCGATAAGTGATTTGAACAAGAAGAGGTTGCGACTAGCTTTGAGTATTGTATGTGAGGTATAGAAATGTTGCAATATGTTTCTGCTAACTTTTACTAACAATGAATATTTCTTTAGGTTAGGCCCTCTTGTCAGAAGTTGGTGCATGCGTTACGAGGCAAAACACCAATACTTCAAGCGCTTGGCAGTCGTCACTGATAATTTTATCAATTTACCATACACACTGTCTAAGAGACACCAAGAAAGTCTGTCGTACAGACTTATGTCGTCAGAAGGAAGCCTTACTTCATTTATTGAAAAGGGAGTTCACATTGGACCAGGTAAAATTTCACAGAGAATGTGTGGTCAAATTTGCTTTAAAAATATTTTACCATTCTCTAACTCTCCATTATTTATTTATCTACTACAGGTAAACACTGTTATGTTGGTGATGTTGACTACAATGAACTTATTGAAGCAGAGAATGCAAACACTACTCCTCAAACTCCAGTATATCAGTAAGTTTTACTATGTGAAGTTTTTCAGATTGACACTGTTTTATATTATTATTGTTCAAATATGAGAAAGACTACTTTTTTATAATTAAATTCTCCATAAAACATTAAATTTATATACAAGGTAACCTAGAAACATTTTTACCTTGTATATATATTTAGACTACTTTTTAGTGCATGTATAACACCCATTGTATCTCTCTGTTATGGCAAGATGGGTAATCATACATGGACTAAAGTACAAAGTTGGTGCTACACTATATATTGGGCAGACTGAAGATGAACTCCCAACATTTTGGGAAGTCATTAAAATCTTTGTTTTGAATAAATATGTCAGGGAAATCAGGTTTGTAGTAGCTGCAAAAGAAACACTACACTTTTACAACCATTTCCGGTGTTACGAAGTTGTCACACCAGCCAGGCCTCAAATTAAGGTGGCCTATCTTAAGGACTTTTCATGCATACTGCCACTAAGTCAAAATAAGCCATCTGGAGCCCGCCATACTCGCAGAAGACTTATTTGTACAAGATATGAACTTGAGCTGTAGAAAATATGATTGATTTTTCTATCTTAAAGTGTAAATAATTTGTAAATACATTATAGCATTTAAATATTATAAAGCTCGTGCACCTGTTTAGGATTTATGTGATTTAAGTGTTTGCTATATTTCTTGAATATTAACTGTAATTATGATTGAACTATTGTATGTTAAGAAGTTGTGTTTTCCGCTTCCCAGCTTTAATCATTTTTTTTTTGAAATCTCCTAGAATTTTGATTTTTTTTTTTGGAAAAGTTTGTCGAACAAGTAGGTATTAACATGTATGCTAAAACTAATAGACAACTTCCCTTCATATGCTGCCCAATTGTTACTTAAATAGTCCGGCTACTAAATATTGCAGTAGTCTAATATTATTACCTCCATGTTAGCCATATTTCATATTGTATTAGACTTCTATACATCCATCATTAGATGATTTTAGTATTCACATTTGTACTATATTAGGAGTTAAAATAACTCCTGTTAGGAGTTAAATTAACTCTTGTCAGGAGTTAAAACAACTCCTGGAGTTGAATATTGTGGATTAAAATAACTCCACTAATCATACTCCAATTTTGGAGTCCTTCATGGAGTTGAAATAACTCCACGTGGAGTTAAATCAACAGTATTTGGTTTGTTGGAGTTAATTTAACTCCAATATTGGAGTTAAAACAACTCTAAAAATTTAACTCTGCCAAAAGGAGTTATTTTAACTCCCTCTCTAGAGTTAAAATAACTCCTTGAAATTAACAGTGTGGTTGAGTTTTTTGCTTGAAACATTGACCACCCATCTTCTTTGTATCGCCTCATGCACATCGTTTGGATCTTTAAGTCGACAGAGCTTTTGGTCATGCCTTTCTTCTATTTCGCAGCAAGATCTCAAGCAAGATGACCAAATACTCATCCTTCGAGCAGATAAGGGAAACGCCACCGTCGTACTTAATAAATCTAACTACCAGGAACGAATTATAGCCATGTTGCAAGACAGGAATACTTACCAACCTACCACAGATAAGAGAAGAAATCCAACAAACAACTTCAGTCATACAGCGCAAACGTCTTGATCTTAAAAATTCGGGCTTGATCAAGGAAGAAGAATATAGAACATTACGACCTGCCGACTCGACGCCAGCGATGTTTTACGAGCTTCCCAAAATTCATAAAGTCAACTTAACACCTAAGGAGGGTCATTTAACCCTTGAAGGAAAGACCAACAGCATCCCGATGAGGCCAATTAATTCCTGCGTTGGTTCTCCCACCTATTCGGTGTCGAAATACCTAGCTAAACTTTTGAATCTTCTCAAATACCAAAGTGAAAGTATGATAAAGAACTCTAAAGAGTTTGCCAAATTTGTCTCAGCTCATGTAATTGAAGAAGATGAAATCATCGTATCCTTCGATGTCGTTTCGTTGTTTACATCTATACCAATTCCCTTGGCTATACAGGTAGTGGAAACGAGGTTAAATGAAGACAAGGCTTGGAAACAACATACTGATCTTGAAAAACACCATGTCGTTGACCTCTTAAGGCTTGTACTCGAAAACAGTTTTTTTGTGTTCGAGGGCACCTACTACCACCAGATTTTTGGATGCGCTATGGGTTCACCGGTCAGCGCCGTCATTGCTGACCTCGTCATGCAGTCTATTCTTGGTTTGCACTTGACGTCATGGCGGCCATGTTGGAGGAACTTTAACAAAAGAATCTCATTAGCAGCTATTGTATTTGGAGTATGTTTTCCTCCAACATGGCCGCTGTTTCTTTGTCTTCCAAATCTCAAGAGATTGATTGCAAACCATCAATAGAAACGAAGGCTTTGGCAACATTTCCGTCAAAACCACGTTGGTGGCGAAGATATGTTGACGACTCTAATGTGTGTCTGAAACGAAAACATGTTGCAGATTTCTATACCCACCTAAATTCTATTAACCACCATATACAGTTTACCATGGAACACTCCGTTGAAATTGAAGGAAAGCAATGTATACCATTTTTAGATTGTAATATCTCAGCTGTACCACACCATCCCGTCGAGGTAACTATCTATCGAAAAGAGACCCACACTAACAAGTATTTGCATTTCGATTCACACAATCCGTCACAACACAAAGCGGGAGTTGCTGGCACGCTATTGCACAGAGCTGGGGAAATCCCTACAAATGAGGAACTTCGTCAACAGGAAATAGAGAAAGTTTGTAGTGACCTTAGAGTAGATGGGTATCACCGTAAGTTTATCCAGACGGTCCAAAACAAATGCAAAATCAAAAACCTCCACCACAGCAAAAGGATGCCGAATGTTTTGTAGTTTTACCGTATGTCAAGGGAGTAGCGGAGCGTATCAAGCGGACCTTGAAACGGGTCAACATTATTGTCGCACTTAAACCATTACAACCCCTGTCTAGTATTTTTAAAATACCAAAGGACAGGAATGACGAATTTAAAGTGACGGGTATCGTATACAAAGTCAAGTGGAAGGATTGTTGCTTTACATAAGTTGGAGAAAGTAAGCGCTCGTGGGACTCGAGAGGGAAGGAGCATATCCAGGTCGACGTACCAACAACGAATTAACGAATGTTTTTGGAGTCGTGGCATTCCACTTTAGATGTAAAAACGGTAAACGAGCGTAGGGAATTTCCAACAAACTATTTGCCTTTAATTAAATCCCATAGGAACACTAGAAGCGAGCTAGATTAGGTATAAATTTTACTATTCATCTTGTAATATAATTTTTCATGTGCATATTATGTACATAGTATACAAGGCATCTATTTCCATAAGCAACACGAACATCACTAAGCAATACATTGGCATGAGAGCAAGTACATTTAAAGAGCGATATCGTAACCATACTAAATCTTTCCAGAATAAAAAGTATTCAAATGAGACGGAACTTTCGAAATACATTTGGAATCTAAAAGAAAAAAAACAAAGTTTCGACATAACCTGGTCTATACTAAAACACTCAATTTCTTACACGGGAGGATAAAAAATATGCAATTTATGTTTGGACGAAAAACTTTTCATCATGAAGGCAGACAAACAACTCTTACTAAACAAAAGATCAGAAATAGTTTCGACGTGTCGGCACAAAAATAGATTTCGGATCATCAACCTAAACAATCAACAATGCACGCAACGTTTCGACGCCCACACCCACGCCCCAACTAACGCATTTAAGCAGCCCACTAACCGATATTTTTCAGTCGCCTGATGATCCCGTTTAGGGTGAAACCTCTGGTAGCGAAGACTTTAAGGTAAAACTATACTTCATACTTTGTATGGCGTAGGGCCGAAGGCCCGGAGCCCGGTCACAGAATAAGGATTGACCAGAAGTCCGACTCGCGGAAAAAAGTGTCCCATTATTTTTATGCGCATGCGCCAGTCGGCCATTTTGAAGTGCCCCCGGGAAATTATCCCTCTCGTCCTTACGACCCTCGGGCTTCTGTAGTCAATTACTCTTGGCCTTCGTGTGACCATTAAATTAACTTTATATTGTTATCTATCCATATAAATAATATTTAGTTAAGTAAACAAGTAATTTACTTTAGAAAACGATTCTTTGGAGATATAATTCTTTGACCACGAGGTTATTAAAACTTCAGTGAGCAGATACTACGGGTAAAAGTCCGTGGCAAAAAAGTCCTGTACTCACGAAGCTGAGTTTTACATTTCTCGATGATGCCGAGACACTTGTTTATAGAGAAAGATGGCTAAAAATTTCGGAACTACGCATTGTTGAAATACATCGAGTACGTATGTTGTTAGAAATTTTATAAGCTTTCATTCGGTGTATAGTTCAAACTTTAGTGTTACCTGTAACTTTTTAAAATGTTCAAAATGTTCTCACCATTGACCATAAAAGTTTTATATGTTCAAAAGGTATGAATCCTTATGAATCTGTATGACTACTAATTTGCACCAAAAACGTTTTTCTAATTCAACAAGAAATCTGCAAACTTTTCCACTCCTTTCATATTTGAATTAGCTTCCGTTTAAAGTATATCTGAGGTTCATACCAGAAGTCTTTCTGAACTGCAAACACCAAAACAGCAAAAGGCAAAACAAACTTAAAAAATACATAAATTTCAGACGGTCCAGACCAAAACAATGATGTTTTTTTTATATTTTAAAATACTTCCCAGCAAGAAAATTAAAAGTTCGGACATGAATAGCACTTGACAGTATCCTCTGTTTCAAATATGCAGTTCAGGGTTGTGCGTTTAGTGTTTAAAAACAAAATCCAAAATTGTATAACACTTGTGAGGAGTCCATTTCCATTATATAATTCTTATTTTACGAACAATGGTGAGAACATTTTGAACATTTTAAAAAGTTACAGGTAACACTAAAATTTGAATTATATACCAAATGAAAGCTTATAAAATTTCTAACAACATACGTACCCGATGTATTTCAACAATGCGTAGTTCCGAAATTGTTAGCAATCTTTTTCTATAAACAAATGTGTCGGCAAAATCGAGAAATGTAAAACCCGCCTTTGCGAGTGCAGGACTTTTTTGCCACGGTATTTTTTACTCGTAGTATCCGCTCACTGAAGTTTTAATAACCTCGTGGTCAAAGAATTCTATCTCCAAAGAATCGTTTTCTAAAGTAAATTACTTGTTTACTTAACTAAATATTATTTATATAGATAGATAACAATATAAAGTTAATTTAAAGGTCACACGAAGGCCAAGAGTAATTGAATGCAGGAGCCCGAGGGTCGCAAGGACGAGAGGGCTAATTTCCCGGGGGCACTTACTTTCAAAATGGCGCCGGGATAGCAGGCCGACATTTCGCGAGGACGCTTACATCAAAGGTGCCGACACTGAGTTGGACTTCTTGTTAATCCTTATTCTGTGGCCCGGTGAGGGTGCTAATCTCGACACGCGCGGAGTCGTTTTACACGCGAACGAATTTCTGTGATCTGAATATTTATTTATTTATTTATTTATTTATTTATTTATTTATTTATTTATTTATTTGTATATATGTGTGGACGGACCATGCGCGGTTAAGATTGTGGGGCACTGGGGACAATATAGTTCTTGACAAAAAGATTTGAACTAACAACATAATTTATTCTTGACAAAAAGACTTGAGAAAGGAGTTTTTGGGAAACGTATATCACTTTTGAAAGGAACCGAAACAAGTCGACGTCAACGTATAAAGCAAAAACAACGTCTTGGGTAGAAGGAAACCGGTCAAACCGAAACTCGCGATCGAAAGGAGGAGAAAGCAAGAGTAAAACTTGAAAACCGACGAAGAAATAAAGGCCGGCAAAACGGTTTAAGTTTACGATAAAAATATAGAGCCGACCGCTCTCAGAAATCACGAACATTTAGTAGTAAAACTGTTCGAGTTTCCGTATGTATATCCTATCACTGTTAATTTTGTTTTCTCTTTTGTGTGTCCCTAAAGTATTTTAAATTATCCATTGCATGTTAGTTTGCTTGCCTGTTGTATTTTTTATCTGTGGCTGCCGTCTTAATATCTTTTTACAAATAGTTTTCTTATTGTAAAACCACTTGTGACTAACGTAACTTGTCCATAATTGGCATAAAAATCGGAAAAGGAGCGATTTTTCTTTTGTAAAACGTACAAATGCTGTTGAAATATTTATTAACATGTAGGTGAAAACAATTTCAGCACATTGAAATGTCATAAATGAATATTGCCGTGACAGCCTGCCAGGTAGTTGTTTGGGCTTTTCCTTCGGGTACAGGAGCACAGAACGCGTCATCATTAATATTACGTAACGGAGCACAGAACACGTCGTCATATGTCATGTCACTATGCAGACATGCAGTTACAGCATTTTTAAAATGATTTAGTTACGTACCTTGCTTTAATTATCTTCTGATACAAGCATAGCCATTGTTAAAAATTGTATATCAGCACAGGAGCAGAATGTGTACAGGTGGCAATGTGGAAATTTGGCAATGTGGCAATGTGGAAATGTGGAAATCTGGCAATGTCGAAATGTGGAAATCTGGCAATGTGGAAATATGGCAATGTCGAAATGTGGAAATCTGGCAATGTGGAAATGTGGCAATGTCGAAATGTGGAAATCTGGCAATGTGGAAATGTGGAAATCTGGCATTGTGGAAATCTGACAATGTGGAAATCTGGCAATGTGGAAATGTGGAAATCTGGCATTGTGGAAATGTGGAAATCTGGCAATGTCGAAATCTGGAAATGTGGAAATGTGGAAATCTGGCAATGTGGAAATCTGGCAATGTGGAAATGTTGAAATCTGGCAATGTGGAAATGTGGAAAGCTGGCATTGTGGAAATGTGGCAATGTGGAAATGTGGAAATCTGGCAATGTGGAAATCTGGCATTGTGGCAATGTGGAAATGTGGCAATGTGGAAATCTGGAAATCTGGCAATGTGGAAATGTGGAAAGCTGGCAATGTGTGTTGGAGGGGGGTACTCCCTGTAAACTTGCGAACGTCCGTCTGACGTATCTATTTTACGCTGAAGAGATTGGGTACGAGAGCGTCATAAACATACCAAATGAGCAATTTACGAAAAATACAAAAGGTCTGTTTGTCTCCAAGAAAGCAGATTGCATCTCTCCATACATGTATTTTTGATATACGTGGCGAAATCGCTATATTATAAAAGTGGACGTTTACTCCTTCGAGTTCAAATGCATCTTCCATATCCTCCTGCCAGACTACCAGTCTCGTTCAAGTCCTATCAGCAGTATTACGATCGTTTTTAATATCTGGATGGTATTCATTCTCGTTATTTGTATTTGTCGTAAGTACTATAAAGTAGAGAATCGCAAAATTGTTCATGCTTTTAATAATGTACTTTAACTTGAAAAAAATTAACAAAACTGACAAATTATAAGATTTTTCAGTCAACGAAACTGAAGTTTCAAATCAAACTGTAGTATGTACAATCCTAGTTTGCAATGACTGCTACTCTTAAAGGTATATTTAAATTATAAATTATGCTATAATATAACCAATTTCTAACAAAGTGGGGCTCATATGAGTTTATTTCTCACTGTTTTAATATTGCCACCAGGTCGAAGCTGGGAACAAATAGCAATGTTTAATAGTAATGCTCTGGTGTTAGAATAATAGTACATGACTACATAATGTAGTTCCAAAAGCAAGCTGGTAAAAGCCAAAATTCACCTATAATACCTATATTTGTAAAGAGTTCCCATCCTATTCTAATTTTTGCCTGTAAATGCAAGTTCAAAAGCAGATGGGTATTCTATAATTGCTCCAACAAAAGCATGACATAAACTTACATAAGCCCCATTTAACAAGTGTATCTTGCTACATGTATATCCTCAGAGAGCTTAGTGATTATAGACTTCTTTAGCTTCATGCACTGATTGTTGCCCCTTGACAAATTACAGTACATACACTGTAAGTCAGTTTCCTTAAAAATTCTTTCTTTGTCAATTGTGATGTCCACATACAGTATTTAATAGCATTCACATCACAGTACAGTAGCTATCATAGTATTTTATCCTTATACTGTAGTGTACTATTGTCTGGCAATTAAGCAAACACATTTGCATTGAAATCAACTTGTGACAGGTACTGCTCTCAGAAAATTTGTTCTTCTGTAAACCATATAATTTCCATTGAGTACATAATTTTTATACATATATTATATTTAACAAAAAAGAACTTTAACTAACATTTAATGATGTGTAATTTGTAATGATAAATATTAGATCATTATACTGTTCTTTTATCAAAAAATGTTACTCAGCTTCCTGAGTTTGCTCTTCAGACCTTGCCCTTGCCATCAAAGTGTCCTTCTTTGAAAGAGGCAGGTTAAGGTCACATGCTTGGTAGGCTTCTGCATATTGGTCTATTGTTATAGAAGTGTGATTGCTCAGCTTCTCTTCTGAAACAGAGTTTGGGCTGCTTTTAACAAGGGCAACAGTTCTGTCAACTGTCACTACATTGCCAAGACCTTCCTCTGCTAAACATTCCATTGCACTTCTAACTACTGCTGGATTCCAGTCTTTCCTTGATTTCGAAGATAAAGAGCCTCGGAAATTTGAGATCGTACAAACTGGACCAGGAAATTTACACAGTTTGTCGAAAATGCTGTCTGCCATTGTTACTTCTTTGCCACAGAGAATCTTAAATTTAAACATCAAACATACAGAATAATTGCCATTAAAAAGATACATGTAAATAATTAATAGAATCAGTTATGTTTGGTCAGCTTAAAAGATTTAGCATTAACCTTCAAATTAGTGAAATTATGTTAAGCACATGTGTGGGATAAAGCAAACTCCTCTGACACACTTGTTTGTATTCTAGCCAAATAAACTAGTTTTTCATGATCTGTCAATCAAACATTTGTAATTATTCTAAATATTAACTTAGGATCTAAATATATATATACACTGAGCTGACTACCTTGCTGATTTCCTTTCGCTGTTGTTGAAAATAATGGACAAGGTTAATGGCAAACTTCATATAGGATGCAGGAATAACTCTTGAAACCATTCCATATGACTGGAAAATCTGACGCCTTGTGTAACTGTACAGAGCACAGAGGACAACAGAAAGTCGCAGTACCAGTCTTCTTTCTTTACCCCCTTCTTTGTTTCTGGCATTTAAGAGTTCCCCACCTTGCCATTTCTGGTTCAGCCTCAAGCATATTTCTTCATCAAACCTGTCAAACTCTACCAAAGCACCCTCACTCAGAGTGTAAATCACATCACCTGCTTGGTGATCATTGTATATGGCTTTGTAGAGGTCAAACAAATTTGGAAGATTTGACTGTGAGAGCTGTACACAAATGGTTCTGTCTCCTTTCTCGTGAAGGCTTCTGGTTTTATTATTGCAAACAAGAATCGTAAGTCAAAGCCACTTTGAGTTAAGACGATTGAAGGATAAATCTCTCGAAAAAACAGTCGAACCTTAAGTGAATTAGATGAAATTCTAAATGATCAAAATTGTCTTTTCACTATTTTTTGAAAAATACTGTATATAGGTATCATAGAAGTGTTTACAGATTACTAGGCAATTTAAAAAATAGAATTTTTTCTCTTTTGAGGAAAAATTAGTAAAAGTAAGCATGCTATTGTAATTGATATGGGGAAGTTAGATATTAAATATCCTCAAAAAACAGTAGAAATGGAGGTAATCAAGGTATTACAGTAATGGGCTATTCCAATTTTTACCCGCACCCCCCCTGTTGAGGAACCTCTTTTTTTACCACCCCCTTAGGAATTTCCATTATTTTCTGATATAAATTTACCCCTCCCCCTGGAAATTCCAAGTAGACTCAACCCCCTCCCTTGGAAATTCCAAGTAGACATAACCCCACTCCCCTGGAAATTCCAAGTAGATTCAACCCCCACCCCTGGAAATTCCAAGTAGATTCAACCCCCTCCCCTGGAAATTCCGAGTAGATTCAACCCCCCTCCCTGGAAATTCCAAGTAGATTTAACCCCCTCCCCTAGAAATTCCAACCCCCTCCCCTGGAAATTCCAACTGGATTCCTCAAAAACACCCCTCCCCTTTGGAATTTCCAAATTTCCAAGGTTCCTCAACAGGGGGGGGGGGGGTGCAGATAAAAATTGGAAAAGCCCAATGTATACGGTATATACTGCAAGTAGGATCATGGCTTTCTTGTATACATTTTAAGGTTAAATGACAATGAGTTTCAAACAAACAAGTTGAAATATCACCTTATTCATCTTGAGTTTACCAGATGTTATTTTTTGGGATTTGTTTTGTTTTTACTTTTTGATTGGCATTAAATGGTTTTGAACATCTAGTTTAGCAATTATATTTAGTACATTATTCAGCTGGTGTTTATTTCTTGTTGTCTTATTGATTTAAAAACTGATTTTAGATTGGTATGTTTATGTACTTACTGTAGTTCTAAGATAGAAAATGAAAAGATTGTTATTGTTTTTATTATTTTCTTTTTATTATTGTAATATCCTTGGTTGGTTTTAAATACCTGCATGAAGCCACCAACTGTGACACTTGTTTGCTCAATTGAAACACGTGTGGTATTACAGCCAGTGTTTATATAGAGAGAGTCTCCATCAAAAAGCCTGCAGAGTGTGCCTCCCTCCCTTTCTGTTATTATTTGCCTTAAGGTATCTTCCATCTCTTCGTTAATGATTAGTGCCACTCCGTCGTTTTGAAGTAAATGCTGTCTCAGGCCCACCTCTGTGGATAGATGGATGGATGGATAGATAGTTTATTGAAAAGACTTTGCAGCCAATAGGCTGAGTTACGTCATATCTTACATTTTAAAATATATACAATGTTATAATAATAATAGTAAACAATTGTAAAACAGTTGTAACAAGTGTTAAAAATCTAGACCTTGGTTGCATTACATATTATAAAACTATTTTTAAATCTATTAGTGCGAAAAAACTAAAGGTGCGATTCTTCCTTAACACTCTGGCATTGTTCCTCGGCGGCAAAAGGCTTCGTAGTTTATGTTTAACATTTGACATAATGTCCTGAAATAGCTTATTTGTCAAGTGTTGTCGTCGGACTTGCAGAGATTCAAGTCCCGTATGTGTTAGCGCCTCGTCATATGATTGCCAGGGGGAATATAATGCGCATGGCACGCTTCTGAATTGTTTCTAATTCAATAGATAAATAGTAGGGTAAGCTATTGTGGAATACCGGGCATGCGTATTCAGTTAAGGGCCTAATACAAGTTCTGTAAAACTGAATTAGTTCGCCACTGTTTATCTGGGATCTTTTAAGCTGAGCTAGGAAGTATAATCTCTTTCTCGCCTTCTTGATGATCTCAGAAATATGAACATTCCACTTGAGATTACTAGAAATATTTATACCTAAGATTTTGGCATTTTCAACGATTTCTAGATTATTTCCATTAACTATAATCAGGTCGAAATTAGACTTAGATTTGCTGAAGCTGATCCGCAGTTCTTTGCATTTAGCTTCGTTTAGCTGAAAACTATCTGCCTGGGTCTTGTTAACTAAAATGTCTACTGCGTCTTGGATGAGGCTGGTCCCACCCTTAGTTACGATCTCAGCGATGGTGGTATCATCGACATACTTCCACATTGTAGTATCAGGAACGTCAAGATCATTTATCATTATTGTGAACAACCAGGGTCCGAGTTTTGTTCCCTGAGGCACACCGGATGGAATGGACGCCCATTCAGAGTAACAATCTTGACTGAGTTTTACACGTTGTCTTCGACAAGTCAGGAAGTCCGTTATCCAGTCAATGATTCTTTCGGGTAGATCGTAGTCCCTTAATTTCCTAAGTAGTATATGATGATCAATAAGATCAAATGCCTTCTTGAAATCAAATAATACTGTTCTGACGGTTGCTCCATTGCCATCGGTGGAACTGTTCCATGTATGGAGCATACTAATGAGTGCGTGGGTGGTGCTCGAGCCAGGGACTGTACCAAATTGGTTAGGGTCAACTTTTTTTTGTACTGCTGGTTTGACAAACATGTCCACCACATAGTCCTCGGCGAGTTTGGATAATATTGGTGTTAGTGATATCGGCCGGAGGTGTTTGTTGACGTCATATACCGGTTTCTTTTTGGGTATTGGAATGATATCGGCATCTTTCCAGGACCTAGGTAGAATGGCTTCTTTGTATGAGCTATTAAGAATATGAGCTACTGGAGCTGCTAACAGGTCTGCGTTCTCTTTTAAAACCCAACCAGGAATTCCATCAGGCCCGGTAGCTTTAGCAGGATTTAAAGCTGTAAGTTTTTTCATGACGGACGTTTCTGAAATCTGGATAGCACTGTCAGGGCTGCTTATTGCTTGGATGTCACCAGGTAACAAGGGACTGAAGATCCTCATAGGAGCAAGGAACGCCTGATTGATTGTATTAGCGAGGACTTCCGGATTAGGTGGCATGGGTCCAGTCCCACAATCTATATGGTGCAGTATTGTCATGGAATCCTCGCGTTTCTTTGTGGGCGCTGACATGCCACTGATCTTTTTCACCTCTTTCCACCAAACAGCGGGGCTGCACTCTTTTAGGTGTTCCACCTTGGCCTTGTAGTACTTGGCTCGACATGCTTTCGTTTCCCGATTTACTTGGTTTCTAAGCGATCGAAAATTCGCTAAGTCACCTTGGTTCAATGCTAATTGACGTCTACGAATCAAACTTTTAAGTGATTGATTGATCCATGGAGGTTCGTTAGAAAGAACCTTCTTTGACTTTAGGGGGAGAAGAATGTCTAAGCCAGTGTTGACTATTGACTGTAAGGCATTGACCTTATCAACACACGAATAGTTACTATTAATCAGGGTTTTAACATCTACTTCCTCTAGGTATGTCCTCATCGCTAAACGCTTTGTTGGCCGTAGATCTCTAGATTTGATATAGGATTTTGGATTGGGGAGCTGAGAACGCATGATGGGCTGTACTTCAATAGTGGCGTGGTCTGACAGGCCAAACGGTGGACGTTCAACAGGAGCTCCATAGTAACATTGCATATTAGTTAGGATTAAGTCTAAAGTGTTTCGGCCACGCGTAGCGAACTTCACAATCTGCTTTAATTTAAACCCGCTTCTCAGATTGCACGTATCCAGATTATTATAGTCGCCCGTCAAAAGTAAGCCGCTATTAGGAAAGCGAGCTTCAATCGTTGTTAAACACTCATATAGATAGTTTTTGATCGACGAATCGTTCGCGCTGGGCGGATGGTAAACGTTACCTAGGATGATATTTGACATGCCCCTTGGGAGTCGTGACGGTCTAAGAGCCAACCATATTACCTCGACGTCGGAATTCATTAGATCGTGTAGCATCTCAATTTTTATGTTATTCCGTACATATACACAGACACCACCGTGCTGTCCATCAATTCTATCTCTTCGAGTTAAATTATATCCGGAGATCGCCACAACGTTGTCTTGAATGTGGTCACGGAGCCATGACTCTGTAATACAAATAACTTCTGGATTTGTATTTCCAATTACCGCTCGAACTTCGTCTATTTTCGGTGCCAAGGACATTACATTCGACAACATAATTGATGGAACGAAGGCATTTTGTGAGCGTGCATTGGTCAGATTTAACATATTTCGAGTCTCTGTTGTGGGTTTCCGTTGTACATGGATATTCAATAGGTTTGAGCGATTCACACCACGATTTTCCGCTAAAGTCTTATGTGGACGTTGTCTGGAAGATATAATTGTTTTTATAGCTTGTCCACTACATTGGCTTCTAATAGGCCTGTTGTTAACAATTGCGGTCAGTGGGACGGAAGAGATAGTTAAATTATTCAAGTTCGCTTCTCTCGTTGAATAATTCTTCTTCTTGACCATTTTCGGGTAAATAACCAGGGCAGAAATTCGGTTGAATTTTAATCTTGTTGAAAGGCCAGCACGTACTCGACGAATTTTGAGTATCTGTTGATTCTTCAAAAGGCAGAAAAGCTCACTAGGAATAGTAAATTTAGATCTCAAGTTCATCAATTGATCCCTTGAATATGTTACGGCTGTAGCTCGGGAAGATAGATCACAGAGCGTAACGAATCGACTATTTCCCCTGTAATCAGTAATCACGGGCCCTGGATTTCTATCAACATCCATACATATCGTAAGATCAATCCAACATAATTTACAAGGTAAGGCAAGAACAACGACTCCATGTTTAGTTGGCTTGAGGATGGGACGGGAGAGTTTCAAGTTAGAACTAGCCACAATACGCCTGAACACAGTTCGAGTGTTAATGAAATGAATATGTCCAAATTTCGTCGTAAAATCTCGGTAGTCGAATAAAAACGTCTTCTTACGATGGGAGAAACTCTTAGACGTTGGATTGATGTCCTCATTACTCCATAGCATTAGATATAAACAGAATAAAACATTGAATTTACAGAGCAAATAATTATGGCAGGCAGCCATTATGGACTTGTCAAGCAGAAAGCATTTTCCATTTTCCTTTTCTGTAACAGCAATTGGTTGTTTGCAACCGAACGCAAAACACTGATTTTTTCCGCTCGATGGTGGGGATATGCAGAGCGTGAATAGGCTGAGGCTTTCAGTGTACGTGGACGTAGCTTTTAGTTTGCTGAAGCCCAGGAGAGCCGACGTGGTAGGAAGAATAGACATAAACATCAACTCTTTTGCAGCACCGTGAGCCTTGGAAAACAATTCTATCCAGTCAGTAAAGAACATAGGGGCTACTTTATCCAACGGGAATAGCACATTTGCGGCTTGCAACGCTATTGCATTTATTTCTTCGTCGGATTTCATGTTGCTCGTCACTTTAGCTCTTTTCGCCGCGGAAGCCATTTTGTGTTTTGAAAAGGCGCCAAATCGCGCCAAATTAAGAGACCAAGAAGTCACGAGGTTAAAGTCTCAAAGGTCAGTTTATATTGATATAAACATGGCGTCTTATAACACAAACTGGTTGACTATGTGCATACTGATTTTGTTAATGATTTTGGTTAATTTTGGTTACACTACGTGCACGTTTACAGATGATTTAAATGAATTTATACAAAAGACGGTGGGAAAAGGCGGTCACGCCGGAAGAATAAGTTTTCAGCACTTAGCACCACAGCACGATGCTTTAGTAGTGAGTACCACTAATGTAAATGTATATTTTTCCCCAGACATTATTTTTTGGGACCCATTGAAAAGAAATTCGAATTTTGAAGGAAAGATAAAATGCCCGAAAAAACAATGTTGGGGAAAGGACAGTTTTCTTCGACCAGTAGGATGGAAAGATGGAAGAAATAGCAAAAATAACCCACGGAAATTGTACGGCTATGCTGGTCCTGTAATTTCAGTCAGCCGGATATATCGCTGTTCTATCAGTAACCACGAAGTAATTGCTCATGACAGTGAATTTTTCGTTCAGCTTCGTGACTGGGATAGGGCTCCATTTCTGTTATCACATGTTACAGGCATCACAAGGGAGTTAATGGGATCTATATCTACGTTTATTTTATCAGGCTTGAAGTTTTCAGAAATTGAATCTATTTTACGCCAGCAACTTATGACATTTTTGGCAGAAAGATGTAAGACACTGTCTACTCATCAACACAACACTCATTTGTTACATCCATCTGCATTACATAAAGATATAAAGGACATGTGGACAGGCCCAAGCAATGATTTGATGGAAAAAAAATTTCTTGCTGATTTCATGGATAAGGAAAACTTATTTAAAGTGAAGATGAGTGAAATTGGGACAGAGGGGTGGATTTCTATGGACCACACATTCAAAGTGGCCAGCAATATTGGATTAACAAGAAAATCTGACAAAAAATGGGAAAAACTTTTTGATTCTTTATTTTGTATTTTAAACAACAAAGGACAAGTGATGGCTTGGCAACTAACTATAGGAACATCTTTTGAAAAGGTTCAAGGGCTTGTGGAAGGTGTAAAGATTAGATGTGAAAAGGAGAAATCAGATGTGAAAGTTTGCTACATTGACAATTGCTGCACTTTAAGGAAAAAAATTCAAACTGTCTTCTCATCAAATTGTATGGTCAAATTAGATTTATTTCATGCTGTAGCTAGAGTTATACATGACTCCAGACATCCCTTTTGTGCAGCTTGATCACATGACCTCAGCAAGGTGTTTCGATCAGTTGATGACCTGGGTACAACAAGAGAGAAGAATACTCCTTCAAGTGAAGAACTATTAAAAAACATGAATGAATTCAAGAACAAATGGAAAGACATACAGTTTGATGGAAAGCCCATACTATCTCTCAAAGCATTAAATGAAATTGAAAAGCTCAAGAAACATATTGTAAAAGACTGCATTTCAGATATTCCAGCTGGATGTGGTTCAGAAAGAAATGAAAATCTTCACAGATGGCTGAAAAATGCACTATACAGAAATCGCATGTCTGTTGTAACAGCTTTGGCTTTGTTTTCTACTTACTTTTATGTATGGAATGAGAAATGTGCACATGGGCCAAAAGCAATCATACCACCAATTGATTATTTGGCAAATGAACTACAAGGCAAAAACACCACAGAAGTGTTTGGTGTTGCAGATTGTGCAGATGATAATAGCTACAAGACGTTACCTGACATAATTATAAATCAGATCATGTCAAATAAACAGGACTTTTGTTCATATAATTTTGAAACACTCAAAAGTTCTACTTGTGATGAGGATACTCAGTTTATAAAGAAAAATGAAATTCTGTTACTGATAGAAGAAGCTATTACACTATTTTTTCATTATCAAGAACTGAAGGAAAAAGGTCTTCTTTCTTTATTTAACCCAAGATTTCTCCATCTGATGCATAAACAGACCTTATTTGCATTTGGCAGTTTTAATTGTCACAAAGAAAAAGATGATGAAAATGGAAGTAAATTATCTAACATTCTATCAGGCTTTGGATTTAAAATATTACCAGTTCAAAAAGATGGCGACTGCCTGTTTACATCAGTTTTATTTCAAATGAGGCAACTGTTACACGCTGGTGATGAGAGTGCAGCACAGCAATTTCAAACGATTGGCTTATCAAGTACAAATTCCATCATAGAACAAGTACTTATATTAAGAGGGAAATTTGTTGATGAATGGTTAGAGCACAAGGATGAATACCAGAAGTTCTTGGTTGACATGAATTTGGAGGACATGGCTCATGAATACAGATGTTCTGGAGCATTCTCAGGCCAGATCGGCAACATGATGTTGCTAGGATTGTGTAATGTTCTAAGAATATCGTTTATTGTATTTACACCAATGGAACACTTTCCTATAATACCCGTATCCCCTCGATTGCGACCTGTTACTCCAATACCCATCTACCTTGCTTTCAATCATGCAGGACCTGGACACTACGATGCTGTTCTTATTGCGGAAAAAACAACCAGTATTCCAGAAACCAGCCAAGATGCCAAAGACCAAGAATCAACAACCAGCCATAAATGTTGCAGATGTGGCAAGGGGGGAGCAAAGAAAAGAAAGGAAGACGGCAGCACAAAGATGTTTTGTGTTTCTGGGGAACGTTTTACAACATGCCCTTGTTACTTAGCTAAAAAAGCATGCACGGGATGCAAATGTTTTAATTGCAGGAACCCCTATGGGAAAAGAACAAACACCAGCCAGGTTGATAAAAAAGAATGTAGCACAGTAACAAGAATCAGAAGCACACACTTCATCAAAAAAAAACAAAATAACCAGTAAAGACTTCTTAACCTCGAGGCACATAGAAGTCAAATCAACAGCTTGGTCTGAGTTTGAAACCATTTTATTTGAAGTAATAGTCTTAATTTGTGGGATAAGTAATGAGGATATTTCTAGTATATCATTGTTAGAGTCAGCTTTTAATGAGGCATGTAAATTAATAAATAATGAAACATCATTACAGTTACCAGTGAACCAGAAAACAAAGAAAAAAATTGAAGGGAAACTAAGATTTATTGAGGAACAAGTAACACTTTTCCGAGAGCAGTACCTGTCCCAAGTTGATTTCAATGCAAATGTGTTTGGTTAATTGCCGGACAGTAGTACACTACAGTATAAGGATAAAATACTATGGTAGCTATCATTTTTCGTAAAAAAGTGATATTTGTGTACCATTTTAGTATTAATTGACTTCTTTAGTTTGCACATAAATTGTTGGCCATTCCAGACCTTGTGATATTTCACTGTACTGTGATGTGTATGCTAATACTGTATGTGGACATCACAATTGACAAATAAATAATTTTTAAGGAAACTGACTTACAGTGTATGTACTGTAATTTGTCAAGGGGCAACAATCAGTGCATGAAGCTAAAGAAGTCTATAATCACTAAGCTGTCTGAGGATATACATGTAGCAATGGGGCTTATGTAAGTTTATGTCATGCTTTTGTTGGAGCAATTATAGAATACCCATCTGCTTTCGAACTTGCATTTACAGGCAAAAATTAGAATAGGATGGGAACTCTTTACAAATATAGGTATTATAGGTGAATTTTGGCTTTTACCAGTTTGCTTTTGGAACTACATTATGTAGTCATGTACTATTATTCTAACACCAGAGCATTACTATTAAACATTGCTATTTGTTCCCAGCTTCGACCTGGTGGCAATATTAAAACAGTGAGAAATAAACTCATATGAGCCCCACTTTGTTAGAAATTGGTTATATTATAGCATAATTTATAATTTAAATATACCTTTGAGTAGCAGTCATTGCAAACTAGGATTGTACATACTACAGTCTGATTTGAAACTTCAGTTTCGTTGACTGAAAAATCTTATGATTTGTCAGTTTTGTTAATTTTTTTCAAGTACATTATTAAAAGCATGAACAATTTTGCGATTCTCTACTTTATAGTACTTACGACAAATACAAATAACGAGAATGAATACCATCCAGATATTAAAAACGATCGTAATACTGCTGATAGGACTTGAACGAGGCTGGTAGTCTGGCAGAAGGATATGGAAGCTGCATTTGAACTCAAAGGAGAAATGTCCACTTTTTATAATATAGCGCGGTGAGATGCAATCTGCTTTCTTGGAGACACACAGACTTTTTGTATTTTTCGTAAATTGCTCTTTTGGTATGTTTATGACACTCCCGTACCCAATCTCTTCAGCGTAAAATAGATACGCCAGGCGGACGTTCGCAAGTTTACAGGGACTACCCCCCTCCCCCTCCAACACATATTGCCAGCTTTCCACATTTCCACATTTCCACAATGCCAGATTTCCACATTTCCACATTGCCAGATTTCCACATTTCCAGATTTCGACATTGCCAGATTTCCACATTTCCACAATGCCAGATTTCCACATTTCCACATTTCCACAATGCCAGATTTCCACATTTCCACATTGCCAGATTTCCAGATTTCGACATTGCCAGATTTCCACATTTCCACATTGCCAGATTTCCACATTTCCAGATTTCGACATTGCCAGATTTCCACATTTCCACAATGCCAGATTTCCACATTTCGACATTGCCAGATTTCCACAATGCCAGATTTCCACAATGCCAGATTTCCACATTGCCAGATTTCCACATTGCCACCTGTTTAACAATGGCTATGCTTGTATCAGAAGATAATTAAAGCAAGGTACGTAACTAAATCATTTTAAAAATGCTGTAACTGCATGTCTGCATAGTGACATGACATATGATGACGTGTTCTGTGCTCCGTTACGTAATATTAATGATGACGCGTTCTGTGCTCCTGTACCCGAAGGAAAAGCCGTTGTTTGATAGTTTTCAACTAATTCAATGCCTTTGAAAAATGTTTTCAGATGTTGTAGCGATGTTTTTTGTAAACATGGAAAGAAAGAAGTGTAAAATATAACCCTAATATTTTGACAAGCTTTTTCCGCCTGCCTCGGTAGTCTGGTGGTTAAGATAGTCGGTTGCACGGTAACATGGTCGAGTTCAAACGGTGGATGCGACTTGCAATTTTCTTCATCTCAATATTTTTCACGAAATATCATCCTTAAATTTTTCTTTATTCCTCGTTACCTTTTCCTTCAAAAAATAGAGTTATTAAAACTGCAGTTTTTTTATTTCAAATATTCTACTAGAATTAAAACTATATTTTGATCAACAGGAGCGCCTATTTCCAGGCCCCCATGCAATAAAAAAGAGCGCAAGTGTTTCTAATCAGAAGGAATATCAGGGGGTATTTACAAAAATTCATGCAAAAGCGGGCGAGGAGTAATTGCGTTCATGTATTTCTAGTATATATAATATATGTATGTGTAAAATTTTCCTTTATAGATGGTGCAGGACTAGAAGATTTGTGTTGCTTTTGGACAGGCAGTGATAGGTTGGCTCCTCGATCACACAAGGAGTGTCCAGTTTGACAAGAGTGGTGAAATAGAACTACCCATGGCTGAAAGCTTCTTTTCAAATTTAACTTTGCCAGTGAAATATACAGCGTTTCAAGACTTCAGAAAGAACATGGACTTAGTATTGGAGTATGGCTCAAAAGGATTTTGTTTTTGCTAAGACTCACTACCATATATTTTACACAGATGATGTTTTAAGACTTCATAATGAAGATGCACTTGGAATTAAACAATATGGCTCAGCACTTGGAATTAAATAATATGGCTCAGAGCTTTTGTTGGTAACACTGTCTGTATTTTACGACACAGGACAATACATGCACCAGATTACATTATGATACATTGTTTCTATTAAAAAGTTCTTTCTCCTGTTTTGTTCAAGTGGATATATAGGTACATGTAATGTATTAGTCAAATTCAACTGCTATCACGCCCCTGTGCAAGCCCCAAGTATTTAACTTTTCTTGATTTCTGAATAGCTGGGCATTTGATATTATTTAATAAATTTGTCTTGTTAGCAATTTGACTGTCAACATGGAAGTTTAGTTGATGAGTGGTAACTACCTGTACTGCGGTCTATATATTTTTTATCAAAACTGTCGATTATGTTTATATTTATATGTCTGTATATTTTTAATCAAGTAGTACTGTATGTTTTTATGAAATATGTACAGTATGCCAACTTTGGAACACAAAAAAGAATATTAAAAAAGCTGTGGTAGGCAATAGCAACTACATGTAATCAATCACTGTTTATAACTAATTTGTGTCTCATTCTTTTTTTACTTATTTGACAGGTTTATTTTTAAAACACAATATTTTAATAAGGAGTTTTACCTAATTCTAAGAGGGCATTCATAAACTGACTCTACTGGTTACGTTCATGTTCACTTAAAAATTAAAAACAGTAAACATTTAAGAAGAACAAAGAAACTACTTATTTATCTATACTTGATATAACTGTATTGGACCAATATTAAACATGTATATACATAACAATATTAATAAATTATCTTAGTATAGAACTAAAAAACGGTTTGTATACAGTAAGTACTCAATGTGACAGTTTACACAGTGATTATCTGGACTGGGCTTTGTTTTAGGTTAGAGGGGGAGTGACAGAAAGTATCTAATCTAAATAAATGTTTCACTTTGGTTGTCATGGCAACAAATTTTAGCATAGGTTACATGTACTAACTTTCCATCTGCCCCCAGTCTAGACATGGTTATTAACCCTTTGAGAGGCAAGTTTCTGCAAGAGGTCCCAATTGACGAGTAAAATCGTCTGGCATTTTATAGTCACAGTAAAATATATAAATACGGACAAAAACGTCCAACTGCCTGTTAAAGGGTTAATACCACATCAAAACCAGCAGAGTTGCAGCCAGAGGACTAGGAGGAGGGCACAGGGCACATGTACCCTATTCTTTGCATTATTTAATTTAACTTAATCCACCTCATGTGTTTAAGGTGGCTCCATACAGTTTCTTGAAAAATGGAAAATACGAGTCCAAAACACGTGATTCGGAAAAAGAATAAAACTAAATATTACGCATAGTTAAACAGTCTGACAATGAAAAACTGTTACCAAATAAATAGCAACAGTTGTTGCTATTGCAACGATGACGCTTCAAAATGGCTGCCAATTACCCTTCAAACTAATTTAATTCAGAAAAAGCTTTGGTGGCACCCAATTTTTTTTTCATAAAAACTTTCCGTAATGTATGAGTAATCAATAGCGCGATTTAAAAAAAAATCTGTATAACGAAACTTTTTAAAAATTAACAAACATGATTTTTCCGCGAAAAAAATTATTCGTTCTACAGAATTTTCTTAAAATCGGCCTATTGATTACTCATACTTCAAGGAAAGTTCTAATGAAAAAAAAATTGGGGGTCACCAAAGTTTTTTTTCAAATTAAATTAGCTTGAAGAGTAATTGGCAGCCATTTTGAAACGTCATTGTTGCCATAGCAACAACTGTTGCTATTTATTTGTTAACAAATTTTGATTGTCAGACTGTTTAATTATGCATAACATTTAGTTTTATTCTTTTTACGAATTGCTTCTGCACGTGTTTTGGACTCTCAAACTTGTATTTTCCATTTTTCAAGAAACTGTGTGGAGCCACCTTAACAGTGTTTGTTAATTTTGTTGTTAGTTTATGCAGTTATGCGTTGAAAAGGCTTCCTAAAAATTGTACTAAAAAGATAAAATTCAAAAATGCAATGGATGTCTCACTTATATACTCCTTTTGGAATACAGCTCTAATATCTTTTGATTTATTACTAAATTGTTTAAATGTGTATAAAAACAAGCCTGAATGTCAAATGATATTTTGTTTCAACTTTTAATTATATTAAAATATCATGTTCATAAAGGTATATAAGTGTGCATCAACTAGGTCAAAAGTGGTCTCAGAAAGCAAAAAAATTGCATCCCTGAGATTTCATTTTCCAGGGTTCAGCATGCCCTGGACCCTACCTATGTGGGCTCAGGCTATGCCCTCAGCAGCATGCTTCATGGGCTGTGCCCCCTCCTTACATTATGAAAATTCTAGCTGCACCCCTGAAACCAATCAGGTACAGTACTGTATTCTTGTAAACAAAATAATAACTAAGCTAATTATTCCTTGGTAGCCTTTCTGTGATGAACTGAAGAGCCTCTAAGTAAATATCTACTCCACGATATGGCGATTGACGGTTTGGATCAATGTTCTCGGTAAGTTCAATCCATACATTTTCATTAGGAGACAGATTTGTTTCAGGAACCTCCAAGTGATTTTCATTGCCTTCCGTTGGAATGGGCCCTTCCCAATCAACACCGAAGTTTTCTAGGTTGACCTAAATCAAAATAAGTACTAGTGTTCAGCTTTCCACATAAAATATTCTGACATGGAGATAAATGTGACTAATAACCTACAGTACATGTATGTATACCAGAAACAAAACATAAAATGAATCAAGAAAGGAGGTAACAGTAGTGATACCCCCCACTCTGGCGGCGGAAGTAATTAGTATGCAAACGGCCATCTAACCATAATCTGATTAGTATTCGTTTTATAGCGGCGCGTTACGTCATTAGCGCCTAACCCTAATGTTCCGCAACCCCCTAACCCTAGCTGTTACTCAACCCCCCTGGTTTTCACTTTATATTTTTTATCTGAAACCTTGAATTAATTGACTTGAATTAATAGTATATCATGAATATTATATTTTTAGAACCTAAATATTCAAAGAGAGTAAGTCATCCTAGAATCATTACTAACTAAACTCTCGTTTATAAAGCAAGTCAAGGTATCGTAAGAAGAACTTAAGATATATTTTAGATGAGGAATCACTTCAAGAAGTCATGAAAAGAACGATTTTAAGTGTCGAAATATAAACTAAAGGCAAAGCGATTTATTACTTTGAAAGCGTGCTACGCTTTCTGTTGCTAAGTGTGATATTTGCATATTAATCCTCAGTGCACGTGCAGGAGACAAAAGAGAAACTCATTAGGGGTCATTAAGGAGATTAAGCGCTTAGGCAAGTCTAGACGAGAAGGTCATTAACAGAGTTACCACAGCAAAACAGCGTCGCGTCCTTCATTTGTCTCAGGCTCCTTTGGGACCCTATACTGTTACTCAACCCCCCTTGTAATACGTCATAATCGATAGCTCTCCGACTAATTCCCGAAGGTCGTCATTATCAAAAGATGCTCGACTTATATAAGTAATAGGAACCAAATTTCATTTATGCACTTTACCTTACTGATCGACAGTCAGCAGTTGTAGGGCACGTTATAATATTCAAACAGAATAAGTCATCCTAGAATCATTGCTTGCTCAACCCTTGTTTATAAGTGAAGAATTCGTGAGAAGACAGAATGAGGAATCACTTTAAGCCGTATATAAGAAGAACTTAAGATAGTGTGAGGAATCAATTCGAAAAGCCGTGAGCTAAGGGGTTTAAAACGTATTAACACTAGCATATAGCAATGAAAAGCTTATATATTAATATTATATTAGATATTTGGTTCGCTTTTGTGGTGTTTATACGTTTAAGAACTGTGCAAAGTTCCACAAGTCCGGCACAGTGGCATCAGCTTTCTGGGGTTTCTGGAGTATACACCTCCTATTTTAAATCTTTAGGCATTATGAGAATATTTCGTTTGTATTCTGTCAATGAATTGGTGGCTCTTAAAAGATTATAGTTCTTAGAATGTGATTTGTTTAAAGAAACGTTTCTGTAATATGACTAAATAACGAAATAAAGTTTAAAAAATATATAATTTCATATTTACAATCACATAAAGCTCCTATTATTTACAAACACGCAAAAGTTAAAATCCATACGTTAAAATCACTTGCCGTTTAATCGCAAATTGAATTTATTCTCGGGCGAGAAGGTCATTAGCAGTGTCACCATAGCGAAACCGCGTTGCCGGCTCTGAGCGGCCACGAGTCCTGGGCGCTTTGTTCCGAGCGACTCCGAGCCCTAGGCTCTTGGCTCCTAGCGGTTCCGAGCCCTTGCCTCTTGACTTCGAGCCGTCGGCTCTTGACTCCGAGCCCTTGGCTCTTGGCTCCGAGCCCTGGGCTCTTGGCTCCGAGATACTCCTTATCTTCCTTTATCTTCTCCTTATCTTCCTTATCTTCCTTTAATCTTCCTTTATCTTCCCCTTATCTTCCTTCTATCTTCCTTATCTTCCCCTTATCTTCCTTTATCTACCTCTTATCTTCCTTTTTATCTTGCTCTTATCTTCCCCTTATCTTCCTTTATCTTCCTCTTATCTTCCCCTTATCTTCCTCTTATCTTCCTCCTATCTTCCTCCTATCTTCCTCTTATCTTTCTTATCTTTCTCTTATCTTCCATATCTTCCCCTTATCTTCCTTTATCTTCCCCTTATCTTCCTTAACTTCCTTATCTTTCCCTAATCTTCCTTTATCTTCCTCTTATCTTCCCCTTATCTTCCTTTATCTTCCTCTTATCTTCCCCTTATCTTCCTCTTATCTTCCTCCTATCTTCCTCCTATCTTCCTTTTATCTTTCTTATCTTTCTCTTATCTTCCATATCTTCCCCTTATCTTCCTTTATCTTCCCCTTATCTTCCTTATTTTTCCCTAATCTTCCTTTATCTTCCTGTTATCTTCCTCTTATCTTCCTCTTCTGTTCCTTATCTTCCCCTTATCTTCTTTTATCTTCCTCTAATCTTCCTTTATCTTCCGCTTATCTTCCTTATCTTCCCCTTATCTTCCTTTATCTTCCTCTTATCTTCCTCTTATCTTCCTTACCTTCCCCTTATCTTCCTTTATCTTCCTCTAATCTTCCGTTATCTTCCTTTTATCTTCCTCCTATCTTCCTCTAATCTTCCGTTATCTTCCTTTTATCTTCCTTCTATCTTCCTCTAATTTCCCCTTATCTTCCTTTATCTTCCTCTTATCTTCCTCTTATCTTCCTCTTATCTTCCTTATCTTCCTCTTATCTTCCTCTTGTCTTCCTCTTATCTTCCTTATCTTCCCCTTATCTTCTTTTATCTTCCTCTAATCTTCCTTTATCTTCCGCTTATCTTCCTTATCTTCCCCTTATCTTCCTCTTATCTTCCTCTTATCTTCCTTACCTTCCCCTTATCTTCCTTTATCTTCCTCTAATCTTCCGTTATCTTCCTTTTATCTTCCTTCTATCTTCCTCTAATTTCCCCTTATCTTCCTTTATCTTCCTCTTATCTTCCTCTTATCTTCCTTATCTTCCTCTTATCTTCCTCTTATGTTCCTTATCTTCTCCTTATCTTCTTTTATCTTCCTCTAATCTTCGTTTATCTTCCCCTTATCTTCCTTTATCTTTCTCTTATCTTCCTCTTATCTTCCTTACCTTCCCTTTATCTTCCTTTATCTTCCTCTAATCTTCCGTTATCTTCCTTTTATCTTCCTTCTATCTTCCTCTAATCTTCCTTTATCTTCCTTTTATCTTCCTTCTATCTTCCTCTAATTTTCCTTTGTCTTCCTTTTATCTTCCGTATCTTCCTCTTGTCTTCCTTTTATCTTCCTTTACCTTCCTTTATCTTCCTTTAACTTCTTTTATCTTCTTTTATCTTCCTTTTATCTTCCTTTATCTTTCTCTTATCTTCCTCTTATCTTCCTTACCTTCCCTTTATCTTCCTTTATCTTCCTCTAATCTTCCGTTATCTTCCTTTTATCTTCCTTCTATCTTCCTCTAATCTTCCTTTATCTTCCTTTTATCTTCCTTCTATCTTCCTCTAATTTTCCTTTGTCTTCCTTTTATCTTCCGTATCTTCCTCTTGTCTTCCTTTTATCTTCCTTTACCTTCCTTTATCTTCCTTTAACTTCTTTTATCTTCTTTTATCTTCCTTTTATCTTCCTTTATTTTCCTTATCTTCCCCTTATCTTCCTTATATTCCTTTATCTTCCCAGGAAGATAAGGGGAAGATAAGAGGAAGATAAAGGAAGATAAGAGGAAGATAAAGGAAAATAAAGGAAGATAAAAGGAAGATAAAGGAAGATTAGAGGAAGATAGAAGGAAGATAAAAGGAAGATAAAGGAAGATTAGAGGAAGATAAAGGAAGATAAGGGGAAGATAAGGAAGATAAGAGGAAGACAAAAGGAAGATAAAGGAAGGTAAGGGGAAGATAAGGAAGATAGGGGGAAGATAAAGGAAGATAAGGAAAATAAAGGAAGATTAGAGGAAGATAAAGGAAGATAAGGGGAAGATAAGGAAGATAAGAGGAAGATAAAGGAAGATAAGGGGAAGATAAGGAAGATAAGGGGAAGATAAAGGAAGATAAGGAAGATAAGGGGAAGATATGGAAGATAAGAGAAAGATAGGAAAGAAGATAAAGGAAGATAAGGAAGATAAGGGGAAGATATGGAAGATAAGAGAAAGATAAGAAAGATAAGACCCACCATGATTGACCACCCATGGATTGACTCCGAAATTTTGTCTCTCATAAAAATGAAAAATAAACAACGAGTTAAAGCACGTAATTCTGGATCGAGTACAGATGCAATAAGTAAAATTTTAATCAAAGCAAAGCAACTTATATCTAAAAAAAAGGAAAAACCATGCAAACAAGATAAAGGACTCCCTGACGGTAAATCCCAAGCGTTTCTGGTCATTTGTCAAGACATCTACAACACAGACTGTCTCTCCTAATTTCATTCGTGATGGACAATCTTTTATTACTGACAACTGTACAAAGGCCAACATACTAAACACGTATTTTCACACGTCGGTTCCTGCCAGAGTCCTGATCCCTCTGAAGAGACTAGTAATACATCAACTTCTATCCAACTTTCGATCTCTGAAGTCACTAAGGTCCTTAAAGAACTGGACCCGAAAAAGGCTTGTGGACCTGACGGCATACCCGGCGCACTACTTAGAAACACTGCATTGGAAATTGCACCATCTCTCTGCCGTTTATTCAATCTGTCCCTCTCCCTGGGCTCAGTCCCTTTCAGCTGGAAGCGCGCGAATGTCACGCCTGTTTTTAAAAAGGACGACCCCTCCGTCGCCGCGAACTACCGACCTATCTCGCTGCTATGCATTGTATCCAAAGCTCTAGAACGCTGCGTCTTCAATCATTGTTAGTCACATCTTTCTCCCACGTTCTACCACCTACAGCATGGCTTTTTAAAAGGAAGATCTACTGTGACACAACTTCTTGAAGTCTACCACAATATATTAGATCATCTCGCTAGCGGGAAAGAGGTTGACGCCATTCACTTGGACCTATCAAAGGCATTCGACAGAGTTCCCCACCATCTGCTTCTTACAAAACTCAAGCGCTACGGCATCTCTGGATCACTTCTCAAGTGGTTTCAAAGCTACCTATCTAACAGACAACAGCGTGTGGTCCTTAATGGTACTTTTTCAAACTGGCTCCCAGTGACTTCAGGCGTCCCACAAGGATCTATACTTGGTCCGTTTCTATTCCTTGTGTACGCAAACGATATGCCTGAATACATCCAAAATGGATCGAACTTGGCTCTGTTTGCCGACGATTCGAAGCTCTATAGAGCTATGGATCTAGAAAGTGCATCCCACGGGCTTCAGGCTGATCTCAACTCTCTACATAAGTGGAGTGTTGACTGGGACATGTCATTCAACGCCTCCAAATGTAAAGTCATGCACATGTCTCGCAAAACATCTCCTGTCAGTAACACCTATGACTACCAGCTCGAGGAAAATTCTTTGGAATGCGTGCCTTATATCAAGGACCTGGGAGTAACTGTTGTCCGGGACTTATCCTGGTCCAGATATATCGAAGAGACATGCGCAAAGGCAAACAAGACCCTTGGCCTAATCAAAAGAGTCTGCGGCAGAGACCTATCTGATGTCAAAACCAGAAAACTGCTCTACTGCTCCCTTGTTCGGCCTCGCCTAGAATACTGCTCCAACGTCTGGTCTTCCTTTACCTTGAAACACCGCCGATTAATTGAAAACATCCAACGTCGAGCCACAAAGTTTATTCTGAACTATCCCTCCGAGGAGTTAAGCTACAAGGAAAGACTCGTCTCACTTGATCTGCTACCACTTGAATTTAGACGCGAACTGTCAGACGTTTCACTACTTTTTAAATATAAGAATGATCTTATTAATGTTAACTTTGATAAATACTTTACACCAGCTTGTCCTTCTCACAATACTAGGAACTTTGATCCTAATAATTACCGTCCTTTGACCACCCACAAACAAAATTATTTTAGATGTTCTTTCTTTCCGAGAACCATCAGCCTTTGGAATTGCTTGTCTACTACTATGAAATGATGCAGTAGTATTAGTCAGTTTAAGTGTAAGTTAAAGCGTTACTATAAGGATAAGCTCTCAATTTACCAGCCGCCATAGTCAACTTTCTTTTTTTTTTTAAGTTTTCTTTTTAATTTTTTCTTTTTCTGATATATATATATATATATTACCGCTTCTCAACTTGTTTGGGGGAAAATGTCAATTGGAGCGATAGTCCTGTTTTTCTCCCAGCCACTATGTTACTTGTTGTATTCATGTGATATAATGTTGTGGCAACGCAAATAAATTAATAAATAAATAAATACGATAAAGGAAGATAAGGGGAAGATAAGGGGAAGATAAAGGAAGATAAGGGGAGGATAAGAGGAAGATAAAAGGAAGATAAAAGGAAGATAAGGAAGATAAGGGGAAGATAAAGGAAGATAAGGGGGAGCCGCAGCCGCTCGGAGTATCTCGAAGCCAAGAGCCCAGGGCTCGGAGCCAAGAGCCGACGGCACGGAGCTGCTCGGAGCCAAGAGCCTAGGGCTCGGAGTCGCTTGGAACCAAGCACCGAGGGCTCGGAGCCGCTCAGAGCCGGCAACGCGGTTTCGCTATAGTAACACTGCTAATGACCTTCTCGCCCGAGAATAAATTCCATTTGCGATTAAACGGCAAGTGATTTTAACGTATGGATTTTAAATTTTGCGTGTTTGTAAGTAATAGGAGCTTTATGTGATTGTAAATATGAAATTATATATATTTTTAAACTTTATTTCGTTATTTAGTCATATTACAAAAACGTTTCTTTAAACAAATCACATTCTAAAAACTAAAATCTTTTAAGAGCCACCAATTCGTTGACAGAATACAAACGGAATATTCTCATAATGCCTAATGATTTAAAATAGGAGGTGTATACTCCAGAAACCCCAGAAAGCTGATGCCACTGTGCCGGACTTGAGGAACTTTGCACAGTTCTTAAACGTATAAACACCACAAAAGCGAACCAAATATCTAATATAATATTCATATATAAGCTTTTCATTGCTATGTGCTAGTGTTAATACGTTTTAAACCCCTTAGCTCACGGCTTTTCGAATTGATTCCTCACACTATCTCAAGTTCTTCTTATATACGGCTTAAAGTGATCCCTCCTTCTATCTTCTCACGAATTCTTCACTTATAAACAAGGGTTTATCAAGCAATGATTCTAGGATGACTTATTCTGTTTGAATATTATAACATGCCCCACAACTGCTGACTGTCGATCAGTAATGTAAAGTGCATAAATGAAATTTGATTCCTATTACTTATATAAGTCGAGCATCTTTTGATAATGACGATCTTCGGGAATTAGTCGGAGAGCTATCGATTATGACGTATTACACGGGGGGTTGAGTAACAGTAGAGGGTCCCAAAGGAGCCTGAGACGAATGAAGGACGCGACGCTGTTTTGCTATGGTAACACTGTTAATGACCTTCTCGCCTAGACTTGCCTAAGCGCTTAATCTCCTTAATGACCCCTAATGAGTTTCTCTTTTGTCTCCTGCACGTGCACTGAGGATAAATATGCAAATATCACACTTAGTAACAAAAAGCGTAGCAACGCTTTCAAAGTAATAAATCGCTTTGCCTTTAGTTTATATTTTGACACTTAAAATCGTTCTTTTCATGACTTCTCGAAGTGATTCCTCATCTAAGTTCTTCTTACGATATCTTGACTTGCTTTATAAACGAGAGTTTAGTTAGTAATGATTCTAGGATGACTTACTCTCTTCGAATATTTAGGTTCTAAAAATATAATATTCATGATATACTATTAATTCAAGTCTATACGTTATCTCAGCCGATTCAGACATTTAGGCTGTTCAAAACTCTCTCTATTCCTCCAGACAAGATTTCAGATAAAAAATATAAAGTAAAAACGAGGGGGGTGAGTAACAGCTAGGGTTAGGGGGTTGCGGAACACTAGGGTTAGGCGCTAATGACGTAACACGCCGCTATAAAATGAATACTAATGATATTATGGTTAGATGGCCGTTTGTATACTAATTACTTCCGCCGCCAGAGTGGGGGTATCACTACTGGTAACCCACTAGCCCACGTTTTTTAGATAATATGTGATGTTACTGTAGATGTAAATTTACCTCGTTAGTGAACTCCCTTGCTACTGTTCCACCTGGATTTCTGTTTCTCAACATTCCATTTATCCAAAGCTGCTCTGGACTCTGGTTTCCCTCAGTGCTAATAGGCCCTCTATTATGCCCAGCTTTAAAAGTTTCCAAACTTTGGTTGATTCTTGGTTGATATACAAAATGAAGAGCTACCAAGTGACACTCATTTGAGGCGTCCAAAATGCCCGATTCTTCCATGTAGGAAAACAAATTATAAAATAGATTGGTGCAACCAGAGAACAAGTCTCTCCATAACCTCTCAATCCTTTGGTTATGGACACTGCGACCAGTAATAAAACTGCTTCTGTCAGGACCACGTAGTGGGTGAGTCAACATGCACCATGCGGCATCAACATTTTCACCCCCTTTATCTGACCTGACTCTTGATCGAAAACGAAACTCAGCCACTCCACATATAAAATGGTTAAAGACTGTAGTAGCTTTGTTGTTTGTAGAACAAGCCATCAATTCCACCATGAATCACAAATCTCCATCTAAAACATACATATAATTTACACAAATTAAAGATTTATTTAATTTAAAACAAAATAACCATGATCAACATGGCTCAGGTAAGTGACATATTCTGGTTGATTGAACCATGCTCTAACAATTGTCTATGGTAACCGGCTAATATGGCAAGATAATCATGAAATTTTCTCTTCATGTTACACCTGGACATGATTCTGAAACAATTCCAAATGAAAATGAAATATGTCACCCGTATCTGCTCATGTGCACTAGGAAAATCTTGTTTTGCTGCAAATAACATGCTAATCTCTTCACTTGTTTACCTAAATTGTCATTTATTGGATGGTTTATATCATTACAGGTAATGAATAAACAATATATTCTTGAACTAGGATTTCAAGCATTTGCCATCGCAAAATAATGTATCTGCTTGCCACTGACAGTTGACAAATCACAATATTTTGCTCATCCCCATCTAGTAATTGTTATTTTTTTTGTACCAGTAAAATTGACGGGTCAAAGTACATCTCAATTCTTTTAAATCCTTCCACAAATATACAGGAAAATACTCGGCTGCTAATGAAGTATGAAACTTTCAAAAATTGCATTAAAAGTAAGACATAAATCTGAAATATTCAACAACATTTAAACTTAGTATGAAGTTTCTAAAAGTGCTGACTACTGAGAAAGATATTTAATGTAATTATACAGTAAGTTTTTAATGTATAAACGTGCAACAATATAAAACACAGTATTTACCCGATTAACTTGTGGTTCCCGTCAATATGCCAAAGGGCCAAGGGAGAAGGAACTGAATAACTAGTACTCCTTCGATGAATAACATTAATTTCCAGTGCACGTATAAAAGTCCCTTGCGGATCTACACGACGCATAGACTCTCGAATTTTGCTTTGCTGAACTCTAACACCCCGAGCTGGCAAGTAACCTGTCATTCTTTTATAGCCAGTGTTAGGCACGGATGTCAATATTTGCTCAACTGTTGAATCCCATTCTTCTTCCGTCAAGTTGGTATATGTCCCCGTTATAGACAGATCGATATCTCGCAATCGTCGTTCTACGGTGCGCTTGCTTACACCGAGCAACGCAGCCATTTGACTCGCAGTGAACCTTCTGTCAACAAGAAAACTCAACTGTTCATACGGAATGTTGAATCTTGGTCTACCAGGGTTGCCTGTGAAAACTGCTTCTGTCTGAACATTAGTATCTGTTGTGCCGCACGCTGAAGTTAAATTAACTAGGGCTTCTCCAAGAAGATTGATAGTATCACGTTCGATAAAACCACACTGATAGTATCTCGTCACTACACTCAGCAGCCATTCAAGTCTATACTGAGCATTTTCCAGATGTTCAGTTTCAGCACCACGCACCACGCACCTCCACTTGATGTAAAATGCTTAAAACACAGTGTCTGACACGATTTCTCACAAATTCTCTGCCACCTTCTTGTCCTTCTTCCAATTCCTCCATTTTCTTGATCTCACTGTCAACACGGTTTGTCAAGTACCCAAAATCTGCTCAAAATCGTTCACTGAGCGTCATGCATAATGTTAAATCATCATAATGGAATTTTCCACAATGCGATTTGGCAAAATAAAATGCCAAACAGATTGCATAATGACGCGTCTTATCATAATGGAATCGAGTTGGTAAAACAAAATGCCAAACAGAATTGCATAATGACGCGTCTCGTGATAATGGAATTGTCCACAATGCGATTTGGCAAAACAAAATGCTAAACAGAATTGCATAATGACGCTTTGGGTTTTGGCGGTAATCACCCCTCATATAAATATGTTTACAAAGGCTTACAAATGTTTACAACTGCACACGCCGAGCGGCGATCGCGGTAGACCTACTGTAATACGTATTAAAAAGATGACGAGGTTGGCCCAGGCCAGTCTAACAACTACAAAATGCAAGTATAAATTAATATTAAGCACTAAACAGAGCAAATACTGGTAAGATATCAATATGTTGAACTGTTCAGTGCATGTCTAGATATCGTGCAGGTGTCTGTATCGTATTACATTTGGAAACGTGTTTCAAAACATGTTTTAATAAATATTTTCTGTTTGTCTGAATTTAAATAAATTCTATGAAATTCTTCTTTAATCTGCCGAATCCGACAGTGGAGGTTTTGTCTACTAAATATATTAGATCCGTTGTTTAATTTTCAGAAAAACGACTTTGTTTACATTTATACTACATTTAATAGCAAACTGCGCCGCTGCAGTTCTGTATTGACCACATCTTCTATTTGTCAAAATCTATGCAATTATGCATTGCCACTGCCATATAGTCTTGCTTACGCACAGGCTACGCCAAACTTTCAGAAATCAGTAGCCCGAGTGAACGCCTGAGCAGGCGTCTTGTTTAAAATCACTTCGGAAAACGACCAGATCTACAGTATTCGGCTATCACTCGGTAAGTTGTTGTGCCACCCTGCATTTTCATTGGCTCCGAAGGCGTCATCCGCTAACATTCGGTACATTGCCGTTTAACCCTGCATTCTCATTGGCTCCGAAGTTATTCTTCTGTTAACTTAACTCAACTTAACTTACTCAACCCGTCGATAGCGCATGCGCAGTAGATACAAAAAAGCAAACAAAAAACACAACTCGCGACAAAAGCCGGACATTTCGTCAGTCCGCCGGGGGAAATATCCCGGTTAAAAACACACCACGAATAACTCTGCCGCCATTCCGCGAGTCTGTCTGGAGTAAATTACGAACCATTATTCTTCTGGAGGGGGGGGGGTGAAAAAAATTGTGTGCAGACGCTGATAACATCAAATAAATTGTTTGCAAACATAATAAGTAAAAAAAAAAATGTTTGCAGAGCAATGATGAAAGAGCTGAGCTTGTTTAACCGATTGTTGCGCGACTTCATTACTTGATTCGGCGGTAATGGTTCTAACCAGACGATCCACGTTTTCATTCTCGCACTGGTCTGGTTGCTCCTCCAGAAGTCTCTGTTCGTTGACTTCCCTCTTTTTGCAGTAGCGACAGCCTTCTCGATTACAGGGTCTCCGGGACAAGGCGTCTGTATTCCATGCAAGTCCCCCTTCCTGTGTGCTATGCTGAAATCAAACTGCCCCAATTTCTGAAGCCATCTCGCCATTTGTCCTTCACGATTTTTAAAACTAAGGAGCCATTGCAGAGACGAGTATGATAATACAAATATGGATGGAAATGTTCAATTGCTTGCACCACTGCCAATAATTATCTTCTAGTAACACAATATTGTCTCTCAGGACGACTCAATGTTCTTCTGAAGTAAGCAATTGGGTGTTCTTGTCCTTCTGTGACTTGAGAAAGGACGGCTCCGATCGCCACGTTACTTGCGTCGGTGTCGAGAATAAAAGGTTTCTTCACATCAGGATAGGCCAATGTTGGGGCTTTTGTAAGTTGTTGCTTCAAAGCTTCGAACGCCAATGCACATTCTCTATTCCACACGAATGCCGCATTCTTTTCTGTTAACGAGTGCAAAGGTTTAGCAATGTCAAGTTAAATCCGCCCCTGCGGCTCGATTTTTTAAACATTTATAAAAAATAACGCCACGCAAGCGAAAGCGCGATATCTCAGGAGTATAAATCTGTGCGTACATCTTGAGAATGCTACATATATAACGAGAAATCAGGATTTTAAGAAAATAAATGCATGTTTTTATTGCGCGTTTGTGTAAGGTAAGCCACTTTGACATGACACCTGATACTTGCTGACCAAATGATACACCATGTTTTGCCATGGCTAGAAATCCAAAATTTTCCGGGGGGCATGCCCTGGACCCCCCTAGGAGATCGAGGTTTCCCCCCCAACTCAACATAAGACCCTGTGGTAGCAAGCCACGTACTGTCTGTGACTTGTGCTGTACTGGTCAGGAAACCTTGAGAAAGATGATTATATAGTCACTACATATACCATCCACATATCTAAGACACCTGACATATGCTAATAGTGATCAAATAATTTACATGTATCTCTTGTAGTTAAAAAAAATAGATTGCAAACGAAGGCTGTTTAAAAAAAATATTTTGCGCAGGTACAAGCACTGAAAAAAATTGTTTGGCTTGAAAAATTTTTCATCCCCTCCAGAAAATTAATGGTTCGTCCCTAAATGTCCTTGAATTCTAACAGCAATAAAACCCCTGTTAAAAATACTCGGTTAAAAATAGTCGCCAGTCCGCGAGTCCGCCAGTTCGCTCCCGCTTTTATCTACACCCATTGAAAACTCGTAGTCGGAATTGGTGTTGGGGATATGCGTCCCTTTTGTAGTCGCCCAACAATTCACACTCGCGTTTTAAATCACAGTTTTGTTTAATCACTATATACGCTCTCACTCACAGACACACAAGACCTGCTTAACATTCCTAAATATAACTATTGGCTAATCCTATCATTAATAATTGGTTAAAGTAAAGTGTGTTCGTAATCCGTCATCACTTCGCAATATCGATCACAAAACAAGATTAAAATAAACAAGCTAAAACAACCCAACAGGATGATATATCATTCTACAACACTCGCCCCACCCCATTTGCCTCGCATGAGGACAAATGTAACTACATGCTATATATACTCAAATTGTTTAATAAGTAAGCTGAAAAGTTCGACTATATTCTTTAAGTCACTCTCGCTATTCATCTGCAATTGCAGCAATACGATCTCTGGCGACTGTTGCAGCAGCTCTCTTTGGAATAAATTCTAATGCTTCAGCATTCAGCTTTACTGCAGGCTTGACCACGGTTCGGTCGCAAGACAGTTCCAACGGATAGAGATGTTGCACGGGTCGTTCCAGACGTGAACTCCCTGCCCGCAAATGGACCGCTCGCACGACACCATCTCGACCAGGAACCAGCCTCTCCACTACTCCGATTTTCCATTTGCCACGATCTTTCTTGTCCGATTTGATTAGTACAACATCCCCTGTGTTGAGATACGCTGGTTTCCCCTCATGTTTTAGGCGATGACGCTCGCGAAGCCCTCTCAAATACTCTCCAGTCCACCGTTGCCAAACAACGTCCTTGCACCGTCTAAGGTATTTTGCTCGCCTTCACAGATCTTTGGTTTCTTGGCGATGAGGTTCCAGCTCCGGTAGTACATTCGGCTGATCCAACAGGAATGTGTTAGGCGTGAGGACAGGAAGCTGAATGTCGTCTTCAATGTAACTGAGCGGACGATTGTTCAGAGCTACCTGCACGTCGAGCGTGACCAGGTCAAGGAACAGTTTCCAATACACTTGGACAGAGAGGCTTTGACCAGACTCACCATCCGTTCAAATTGCCCACCCCACCAAGGGGCACGGCTCAAAATTGAACTGCCACTTTAATCTGTGACGTGCTAGAAATTCATTCAGACTTTCATCTTGGGTGACTAATTTCACCCAGTTGGCCGCTCCCACGAATGTCCTCCCGTTATCCGAATAGATATTTTCGGGACGACCTCGGCGGGCGATGAATCTCTTGAGACTTCTCAGGAACTCGGTGGTTTCCATATTGGGCAGTAATTCCAGGTACAGGGCTGGTGTCAAACTGTAGGCGTAGAGCAGCAAGTAGGCCTTTCCGTCAACTTTCTTGGTTTACTTGTACTTCAAAGGACCGGCATAGTCAACCCCGACCACCTTGAACGCAGCTCTTCCCTCTGTCCGATCTCTGGGCAAGTTTCCTGGAGGTGGACTGTCAAACGCCTTGACTCGAAATCGCGTATATCCATGGCATTCTTTCACGGTTTTCTTTACCAGACGTCTTAATCTCGGTATCCAGTGATGCTCTCGTACCTTGGCCATGGTCAGACTCGCTCGCCCGTGGAGTGTTCTATAGTGCGCGTCTTCCACCAACCTTCTTGCGTATAGGTGGCTGTCTGAGATGTAAATCGGAAAATGCCCTTGAATTCTCCCTCGACATTCCAGAACTCCATTAGCATTTGCTTGTAGGTTTAACTGCAGTCGGTCTTCTTGAAATTGCTCTGTGCCGCTGCTGCTTCTTTGCGCCAATCTCTCCCAGAATGGTCTCGTCTCGTTGATCTCTTCAGTGGTGAGCAATCCTTTGGCTCTTTGTTTCTTGGGGAGTCTGATGTTGTGTACAAACTGCCAGATTCACCCACAGATTCTCAGTGTTTTCCACAGGTTGAATTTGGTGAGCATACCAACGATCTCGTCAGCTGACTTGACCACTGCTGCAGCGAAGAGCTCCCGAACCACTTTTGCTTCAGCTCGTGTTTCTGCTGTCGAACTTGTTGTGATGCCAGGAGGCCAGCGCTCGCGGTCAGCCAACCATTCAGGTCCCTTCCAACATAACATGGACTATTCTACGCTCCCACTGCGGCTTCCCAGGTCTGCAGGATTTTCTTTCGTACCAACATGATGCCACTGAACTTCTTCGTGCTCCTTGATCTTTTTGACTCGTTTACTGACAAACTGCTTGTACTCTCCTGTTCCACGGATCCATTGAAGTTCCACGGTGCTGTCGAGCCAGCAATGCAGCTCTCCCTCTAGGAATCCCTCCAACGCATACACGTTTAGATGTTTAGATTCTAGATCAGCGATCCAGTGCGAAACAGCATAGCGTCTCTGTCCTCTTCTCTAATCCTCACTTGAAGAAAAGTACTATAAACTTTACGTTTATTTTGTTAGGTTGTCATTTAATACGCGGGCCAAATCTAACGCAAGTTTCAACTGTTTTGTGCTTATTTAGAACAACTGAAGTGGACACGGATAGTAAAAGTAAACCACTGACAACCTATGAGTGTGGGCTTAGTATTTTGTTTGACTCCCTTTCATCACACAATCAATTCGGTAGGTAGACGTGCGATCGTTTTATCAATTGTTGCGGTCTTCGCAACAGCGAAAGCTCGTTCATTGAAATGTTGAAATAATTCGTTTATAATTCTCCCGTGTAATTTTATTTCCCCCGTTTGCTTTTTATCCGTTATTTATTATTTTGGCAGTGCGTAATTTCAATTCATTGATATTGAATATTTTCAGACAATCGTGGAATAATTACATTGGGACACAGCGTATGTCAAGTGACTTCTGTGCGCACGCGATTTATCTTTAAAATGTGCCCTCCCCCTCCCCCTCCCATCAAGGTTGTGACCGAATTTTTGTTTGCTAGGCCTCAGAAGTGTCCCCTGGAAATCAACATTGATTGGTGGGGGGTGGGGAGGGGTAAAGCAACGTTATTTATCCCACGATAGTGAAATAAGCAAGAAGGAAGCTAATTGATGCTTTAGTGTCCCAATAAATTATTCTCGGATTGTCTGAAATATGCGCAAGTCATAAATATTAATACCAGGGTCACATTTTTATTGATTACACACTCAATGAAGGTCATATCAGTGAAATAATTTTCCGATTGTTTCCGATTCGTCTCGGTTGACCGGCACAGTACTCCACTACAGTACTCCCCTAAAATAGGTCTATATTCGAAAGAACTGAGTCTTCTTTAGACAGTTTTTTTGTTGAAGTGATATATATTTACTTAATCTTCCCTGTAAGCGCTGAATTATTGTTGTCCAGACCCTTTTACTCAGATAAATAACAGTACTCCACCAAAATCGTGGTAATAATTTAAAAAATAATCTAATTATAATAATATTTATGCCGTAGATGGAGTACTGTTAAAAATAAGGTTTAAGTTAGGTATTTTGCTACCTCAATGTTACCAGCATATAGAACTTTATCTGTATTATAAGCGTGATATAGACAGTTGTTATTTAGAACGTGTTTATGCGAGAAATACGCAGTAAAGGCATGGAGTACTGTGCATGAGCCATTATAACAGCACAGCTAATTATAAATGCAGTCTATACGTTTATTTTGGTCGGTTGTCATTTAATACGCGGGCCAAATCAAACGCAAGTTTCTACTGTTTTGTGTTTATTTAGAACAACTGAAGTGGACACGGATAGTAAAAGTAAACCACTGACAACCTATGAGTGTGGGCTTAGTACATTGTTTGACTCCCTTTCATCACACAGTCAATTCGGTTAGGTAGACGTGCGATCGTTTGATCAATTGTTGTGGTCTTCGAAACAGCGAAACCTCGTTCATTGAAATGTTGAAATAATTCGTTTATAATTCTGCCGTCAAATTTTATTTCCACCGTTTGCTTTTTATCCGTTATTTATTATTTTGGCAGTGCGTAATTTCAATTCATTGATATTGAATATTTTCAGACAATCGTGGAATAATTACATTGGGACACAGCATATGTCAAGTGACTTCTGTGGGCACGCGATTTATCTTTAAAATGTGCCCCCCCCCCCCTTCCCCCTCCGATCAAGGTTGCGACCGAATTTTTGTTTGCTAGGCCTCAGAAGCGTCCCCTGGAAATCAACATTGATTGGTGGGGGGTGGGGAGGGGTAAAGCAACGTTATTTATCCCACGATAGTGAAATAAGCAAGAAGGAAGCTAATTGATGCTTTAGTGTCCCAATGAATTATTCTCGGATTGTCTGAAATATGCGCAAGTCATAAATATTAATACCAGGGTCACATTTTTATTGATTACACACTCAATGAAGGTCATATCAGTGAAATAATTTTCCGATTGTTTCCGATTCGTATCGGTTGACCGGCACAGTACTCCACTACAGTACTCCACTAAAATAGGTCTATATTCAAAAGAACTGAGTCTTCTTTAGACAGTTTTTTTGTTGAAGTGATAGATATTTACTTAATCTTCCCTGTAAGCGCTGAATTATTGTTGTCCAGACCCTTTTACTCAGATAAATAACAGTACTCCACCAAAATCGGGGTAATAATTTAAAAAATAATCTAATTATAATATTATTTATGCCGTAGATGGAGTACTGTTAAAAATACGGTTTAAGTTAGGTATTTTGCTACCTCAATGTTACCAGCATATACAACTTTATCTGTATTATAAGCGTGATATAGACAGTTGTTATTTAGAACGTGTTTATGCGAGAAATACGCAGTAAAGGCATGGAGTACTGTGCATGAACCATTATAACAGCGCAGCTAATTATAAATGCAGTCTATACGTTTATTTTGGTCGGTTGTCATTTAATACGCGGGCCAAATCAAACGCAAGTTTCTACTGTTTTGTGCTTATTTAGAACAACTGAAGTGGACACGGATAGTAAAAGTAAACCACTGACAACCTATGAGTGTGGGCTTAGTACTTTGTTTGACTCCCTTTCATCACACAGTCAATTCGGTTAGGTAGACGTGCGATCGTTTGATCAATTGTTGCGGTCTTCGCAACAGCGAAACCTCGTTCATTGAAATGTTGAAATAATTCGTTTATAATTCTGCCGTGTAATTTTATTTCCACCGTTTGCTTTTTATCCGTTATTTATTATTTTGGCAGTGCGTAATTTCAATTCATTGATATTGAATATTTTCAGACAATCGTGGAATAATTACATTGGGACACAGCATATGTCAAGTGACTTCTGTGGGCACGCGATTTATCTTTAAAATGTGCCCTCCCCTTCCCCCTCCGATCAAGGTTGCGACCGAATTTTTGTTTGCTAGGCCTCAGAGGCGTCCCCTGGAAATCAACATTGATTGGTGGGGGGTGGGGAGGGGTAAAGCAACGTTATTTATCCCACGATAGTGAAATAAGCAAGAAGGAAGCTAATTGATGCTTTAGTGTCGCAATGAATTATTCTCGGATTGTCTGAAATATGCGCAAGTCATAAATATTAATACCAGGGTCACATTTTTATTGATTACACACTCAATGAAGGTCATATCAGTGAAATAATTTTCCGATTGTTTCCGATTCGTATCGGTTGACCGGCACAGTACTCCACTACAGTACTCCATTAAAATAGGTCTATATTCGAAAGAACTGAGTCTTCTTTAGACAGTTTTTTTGTTGAAGTGATATATATTTACTTAATCTTCCCTGTAAGCGCTGAATTATTGTTGTCCAGACCCTTTTACTCAGATAAATAACAGTACTCCACCAAAATCGTGGTAATAATTTAAAAAATAATCTAATTACAATAATATTTATGCCGTAGATGGAGTACTGTTAAAAATAAGGTTTAAGTTAGGTATTTTGCTACCTCAATGTTACCAGCATATAGAACTTTATCTGTATTATAAGCGTGATCTAGACAGTTGTTATTTAGAACGTGTTTATGCGAGAAATACGCAGTAAAGGCATGGAGTACTGTGCATGAGCCATTATAACAGCACAGCTAATTATAAATGCAGTCTATACGTTTATTTTGGTCGGTTGTCATTTAATACGCGGGCCAAATCAAATGCAAGTTTCTACTGTTTTGTGCTTATTTAGAACAACTGAAGTGGACACGGATAGTAAAAGTAAACCACTGACAACCTATGAGTGTGGGCTTAGTACATTGTTTGACTCCCTTTCATCACACAGTCAATTCGGTTAGGTAGACGTGCGATCGTTTGATCAATTGTTGTTGTCTTCGAAACAGCGAAACCTCGTTCATTGAAATGTTGAAATAATTCGTTTATAATTCTGCCGTCAAATTTTATTTCCAACGTTTGCTTTTTATCCGTTATTTATTATTTTGGCAGTGCGTAATTTCAATTCATTGATATTGAATATTTTCAGACAATCGTGGAATAATTACATTGGGACACAGCATATGTCAAGTGACTTCTGTGGGCACGCGATTTATCTTTAAAATGTGCCCCCCCCCCCTTCCCCCTCCGATCAAGGTTGCGACCGAATTTTTGTTTGCTAGGCCTCAGAAGCGTCCCCTGGAAATCAACATTGATTGGTGGGGGGTGGGGAGGGGTAAAGCAACGTTATTTATCCCACGATAGTGAAATAAGCAAGAAGGAAGCTAATTGATGCTTTAGTGTCCCAATGAATTATTCTCGGATTGTCTGAAATATGCGCAAGTCATAAATATTAATACCAGGGTCACATTTTTATTGATTACACACTCAATGAAGGTCATATCAGTGAAATAATTTTCCGATTGTTTCCGATTCGTATCGGTTGACCGGCACAGTACTCCACTACAGTACTCCACTAAAATAGGTCTATATTCAAAAGAACTGAGTCTTCTTTAGACAGTTTTTTTGTGGAAGTGATAGATATTTACTTAATCTTCCCTGTAAGCGCTGAATTATTGTTGTCCAGACCCTTTTACTCAGATAAATAACAGTACTCCACCAAAATCGTGGTAATAATTAAAAAAATAATCTAATTATAATATTATTTATGCCGTAGATGGAGTACTGTTAAAAATACGGTTTAAGTTAGGTATTTTGCTACCTCAATGTTACCAGCATATACAACTTTATCTGTATTATAAGCGTGATATAGACAGTTGTTATTTAGAACGTGTTTATGCGAGAAATACGCAGTAAAGGCATGGAGTACTGTGCATGAACCATTATAACAGCACAGCTAATTATAAATGCAGTCTATACGTTTATTTTGGTCGGTTGTCATTTAATACGCGGGCCAAATCAAACGCAAGTTTCTACTGTTTTGTGCTTATTTAGAACAACTGAAGTGGACACGGATAGTAAAAGTAAACCACTGACAACCTATGAGTGTGGGCTTAGTACTTTGTTTGACTCCCTTTCATCACACAGTCAATTCGGTTAGGTAGACGTGCGATCGTTTGATCAATTGTTGCGGTCTTCGCAACAGCGAAACCTCGTTCATTGAAATGTTGAAATAATTCGTTTATAATTCTGCCGTGTAATTTTATTTCCACCGTTTGCTTTTTATCCGTTATTTATTATTTTGGCAGTGCGTAATTTCAATTCATTGATATTGAATATTTTCAGACAATCGTGGAATAATTACATTGGGACACAGCATATGTCAAGTGACTTCTGTGGGCACGCGATTTATCTTTAAAATGTGCCCTCCCCTTCCCCCTCCGATCAAGGTTGCGACCGAATTTTTGTTTGCTAGGCCTCAGAGGCGTCCCCTGGAAATCAACATTGATTGGTGGGGGGTGGGGAGGGGTAAAGCAACGTTATTTATCCCACGATAGTGAAATAAGCAAGAAGGAAGCTAATTGATGCTTTAGTGTCGCAATGAATTATTCTCGGATTGTCTGAAATATGCGCAAGTCATAAATATTAATACCAGGGTCACATTTTTATTGATTACACACTCAATGAAGGTCATATCAGTGAAATAATTTTCCGATTGTTTCCGATTCGTATCGGTTGACCGGCACAGTACTCCACTACAGTACTCCATTAAAATAGGTCTATATTCGAAAGAACTGAGTCTTCTTTAGACAGTTTTTTTGTTGAAGTGATATATATTTACTTAATCTTCCCTGTAAGCGCTGAATTATTGTTAGTAGTAGAGAAGGGCCGGTTCTGGGACATTTTGTGATTTTTCCATTTTATCTTTTTCATTACAACACATCCGGTAATTTAAATCCATATCCCATTAAGATATGGATTTTCTCCAACCCACTTCTTACTCGTTGGCGCTCGCTCCCATTTTCCCCAAATTCCCATTTTCCGAATTTTCCGAATTTCCGAATTTCCGAATTTCCGAATTTCCGAATTTTTTTTACTCTCCGCCTTTCCGCTGCTCCGCTTGCCTAATGCTCCAATGGCCGATCGCCAAAGTCCGAATTCCGTCTTCTAAAATTATTCGTTTGTCATCGTTTGCTGAAAGTGCTATTAAACAGGGTTTTTTTGTAAAATAATGGTTTAAATAAAAAATGAGTATACACTATGGTTATGACAAATATTGCGATAAGCGTTATTTAACAGCAACAGAACATAAACATTTTACCACTGTTTTTGATGTTAACATGTTAAGGGCTGTGAAATCTGGTCAGGCCGATAAAGGAGTTAGAGTTGGAAGGGTGCAAGACAATGAATATAGTACTTTTTCAGAGTATATATAATAGAGGTCCAATACCCGGATTAGATTTTATTCAAAATACCAGAAAGTGTTTTATGATATTTAAATGTCCGGAAATGGTTAATATTAACATTTCAGTATTTGTTGCGTTACGCGTTATTGGTGATACCAACAATTCAGGAAAATGGGCATACATTATTGGTAACGATAATGGTGGATTTGATAAATTCATTGGATATAAAACTGGAACAACAGACCAACTTTCATACGGAGGAGGATTTCCCACGAAGGAATACAACTGTACAATTCAAAGTGGTGTTAGCATTTTTGAAAAACATATAATTTCATGTCATTGGTTATTGAATGGAAGTTGTGTGTACATAAATGGTGTAAAGTCGGCAGATTCAGATTTTGATGCAAATCCGAAAAGTATTGGTGAAACATGCGGAACAATATTTGTTAACGATAGGTTTACAGGAACCACCGGACCATTATCAAGACCTTTTACAGGAGAAATTTATGGAATAAAAATAGTTAGCGGTTTTTTAGAAACGGATGATATAGTTAGCATAAACAGTGAAATGATGAAAGACTACAAAATTTCACAAGCAGGAGGAATATCAGCTTAATTAGGAAACAAAATTCCTAAGATTTTTCTTAGGAATTTTTAAGTTTAGTTTTTAGGGAAAAAAAGTGTAATTGTATCGTAGTAACGTTTTGCTATTGTAGGATATTTAAAAGACCACCTTTTTGTATGGCTTGGTTCTTCAAAGTGAACTAGTGATTTGATGTTAATGTTTCCTAGTTTTATTGTTGGCATTTCGTTACGGTGTTTGGTAACTCGCCCTAAAAATTCGATACAGTTTTTGTCAGCATTGCAACAGTTGTGTTGTTGCAAAAGGTATTTTCCTGTTTTTCCCAGTGATCTTAACGCGTTTGTTTTTGGGAGATATAGAAAAAACTTTTTTGATTTAGCATAACCTGGGGGTATTTTAAGTACAATATCCTTGCTTTGATTTTCTAAAGATATGAATTCTTTTTTTGGTTTTGTGTAGTAAATAACGTTCGCCATTGCGTATGGGAGATTTGTCCTTTGTTTTAGTTCAACTATATGTTCAGTTATGAATTTTTCGGAACAGCTAATTATTGCTATTTCGTTTAATAACATTTTAAACATTTCTTTCATTGCTAAAGAAAGTTCTACACGTTTTGGATGCTGTTGAACTACTTCTATGAAAGCGTAAACTTTTTTAAGTAGTTCGGATGGAATGAAGAAGTCTTTACAAACTTTGATTTTGAAATCATTTAAACTAGGCATTTTGTTTTGGATTAGAGACATTAAAGTATTACGTTAGTCAACTTTCGCCAAAACGTGCAAAAATTTACTCAAAATCATGGTGGACTGTTGGATATATAATTTACAAACAGACTAAAGGAAGTGAAGAAGGTTATGATCTTTGGCATGAGTTTTCACAACAGGATATAGATGATTATACCAACAATGTTTGCGATAAGAAATGGGAATCATTTAAAAAAGCCTGTTATTTAATTACCATTAGTACACTTTCATCATTTGTGAACGAAGATGGTGGTTCAATATACAATCCAGATCATAATCATTTTGTTGAGGACAATGAAGTGCGAAACTTTGTTTACACAATTATAATACCAAAGCTTTCAATACGAAGAATGAGAAACAGAGTTGCCCTTAACAACTTATGTTCTGCAATGTATCACATGTCTTCAGGAAAAGATAGGGATGCGATGTTAAAAGTTTGTAAGCGGATCAAAGACAATCAACTAAAAGAAAATTTTATTACAAGATGGGATCACAAAAAATTTAACCATTGCTGTAATGTTAATGACATTATTTACTGGCATAATAGTGATGAAAAAGAAAAACCTTATCCAAGAGCAACCAGCATCAATGCATATACCCTTGATGACCCACTTTGGTTAGAACAAACTACTAACTACTTAAAATCTTTTGACAACGCGGGTTATACGCCAAGATATTTTAAAGTAAGTGTGGAAGAGCGTGAGAATTTGAAATTAGCCATAGCAAGACGAAAACATGCAAAATTCAGATCAGATTTATGGAAGTTAACTTTGTAAGAAATTGAAAAATTATTGTACCCTTTAAAAAATATATAATAAAAGAGATATGTTAGTTAATGACAATTTTAAGTTTGCAACAAAATGTAAATTTAAAAGCGAAACCTGGTTCAATATTGGAAAACTTATTTACAAACTCTCAGAAGGAAGTGACGAAGGTTACAGACTTTGGGTAATGTACAGCAAAATGGATCAAAAGAACTTTAATGATTACTATTGTCATGAATACTGGGATTATTTAGTTTCTTATGCTTATAGTGAATCCGAGATTAAATGGTTAATTTGAATTTCTAAGATTTTTTCTTAGAAATTGAGTTGGTTTTTTTTCATTTTTAAAATACATTGTAATAAAAGAGATGATGGTTAAAGACAATCTTAAAAATGTTGCTAATTGCCGTTTTGGTAGTAACACATGGATTAGTATTGGTAAACAGATATACAAGCTTTTTAATGGTGATGAAAAAGAATATAGAGTTTGGAAAATGTATAGCCAAATGGATATCAACCGTTTTAATGAGGAGTATTGCAGAAATGTTTGGAATGAATTACTAAAAGAAAAAAATGGTGAACCGGATGATATTCCAGAATGGTGGTAGTGCGACAAGTAATAGCTGGTTTAAATTTCTAAGATTTTTTCTTAGAAATTTTTATTACAAAGTGTGAGACGTAGCGGAGACGACTGTTTATATTAATTTGTGTAGTAACCATCCACCTCCACCTCCCATTAGTCCGACAGCCATAATTTGGTATTTTTTCATTTCATCTGATGGTTGGTAAAAATTTTCCAACCTGGGAGGTGGTATTTTACGTTGTTGTTGTATTTTTTTGAGTTCATTGAAAGCGATGTTGGTACTTTTCATATCGCTTTTTGCGTCGTATAGTTCAGCTCTTAGTTTTCTTTCTTTGTCTTTTTTTTCTGTTTCTTTTTCGTAATATTCTTCTTTAGAGTTTTGTAGTTTTTCCAATGCGAGGTTGTGTCTTTTGGTTTCTTTTTGATAATCTTTTTGGTTAAATGTTGAGAACAGATATCCTGCACCTGCAAATGCAACTGCATTGAATAGTCCTCCTGCAATCATTGATACCATATTTATTTATACATTTAAGTTTTTTGGGATGTATCCTGCAGATTGGCCTTTTTTGACTAGAAAGCTTCCAGCTGCAACGGCAACAGCTAATTTTGCGGTTTCTTTTAGGCTGGCTGGTGCAGCTAAAGGTTGTCCTGTTAAACGTTTTGAGGCCATGCTTACGACTACAGCTCCTGCTGTAACTAGCGCGGCATTATATAAATCTTGAATTACTTCCTTTTTGTTATCACCCATTTATTAGTACAAATTTTTTACACTTTTTAACATTATAACCGTAGTTTAATGCCATTATTTTATTTTATGATTATTTCTAATAGTATATCACCAATCTCATGACTTGTTGTGAACTTTAGTTCGCTATAGATGCCGCTGTCCAGTTTGGTTTCACTATTAATGTTATCATAGTGTGTTACGGTACCCTTCAGTGACTGCGTAGTTGTGATTGGGAGTAACGCAATGGTATTGTCACGCTGCCCTTGAAAAGATGTTTTTGACATGTTAACAGCATTACACTTAATGTTAATGTACTTTAGTCCGAGATTTACGTTAACAGATGTGTTAGAAACCCAACTGCTTCCTTTTGGAATAATCATTCGTGTTTTGGAAAATCCAAGTATTGGGGCCAGTTTTTCTAGGGAAAGGATTTCTGTTGGGGTAATTTTAATTTTTTGTGAGTAGTGCACTAGCTCTGCTTTTGCGTTTACTTCCTTTAGTTTTTCAACGATCATGTTGGCTGTCCAATAACCAGTTTTAAACCATAGTTTTTTAGATCCATTTGCGATAAAAATAGGATCTGTGATGTTGTTGAAATCCCAGAACACACTTGCACTTTTTACCGTTATTGTTTCATTTTCAATAACCAGCGGTTCATCGAACTTAACAGTGGTTTCATTTTCACCATCTTTTTTTATAAGAATTCTTAGGAGTCTCATTTATTTTCGTGAAAAAAAAAATCATATGTTTTAATTTACATATGATTTTACAGTTCAAATTTAACTTGATACTATTTCATGGTTGTATGGATGTTTTAGATTAATTTCTAATCTACTATATTTTGTATTTTTTAATGTTTCTTTTATTTTTTTTTCTTCTTCCTTACTAATGTCTAAGTAGTCATCTAAAATAACTTGCATGTCTTTCCTATTTGGATTGTAGAATGAAACTAGTTTAGAAATGTTTTCACGGTATGGTTTTGCAATAGATGTAAGTTGCTGTGTTATTACTATTGTACTAATATTCATGTGTCTTGCTCCAAACCCGAGTTTAACTAGTTCGCTAGTACGGTTTTTTACTGATTGACCGGATGCACAATCATCTAAAATAATTAGTGACGGACTTCCCTTACAAAAGTTAACCACAAATTTTAGATAGTCTTCTGTTTGATCTTGGTTACAGGGAATAACAAAGAAGTTTGGATCATTTGTATGACTCCATTCTAAATATGTTTTATTCCACTCAAATGTTGGACAGATTAGAAAGATGTTTTCAAACTGTTTTGCATACTTTTCTTCCAACATTTTGAGTAAATAATAAGTTTTTCCACAGCTCGTCATTCCAACTATTATCATATTGAAAGGATTCATTTATTGGTAAGAACCATATTTGCTAAACATATAATTTTTTTAGTAATTTAATCCTCGGTATTCACCAGCTTGTACTTTTAACACACCATCGGATAGAATGAATACATGACACATGAGATCCTTTGTGGTTGCTTTTTTGGTAATTTCAAGCATGATTCCAGACTGTGTGGAAAGAAGTTTAACACCATTTCCATAAAGATTTTTGTCATCAATGGATCTAAGATCAATAACCAATGCGAACTTGTTTCCAGTGAAGAAGTCCTTTGCTGTGACAGCTCCTGGAGCTTGGTTGAATAGTCTTTCAGCTTCTTCAAAAAGTCTTCGTGTAACTATTCCTTGCGAGTAAACGCTGTTAGGAATTCCTTCGATGGTGACTTTAACATTTTCGATGTTTGGGAATACAAACTCTTCACTTCCACCACGAGTTTTGTTTGTAAATAATAGAACAACAGCTCGCATACTTTTTCTGGGAAGATTGATGGTTTCGTTGATAAGTGTTGATGTTTTAAGCCATGGGACTGTTTTCATTAGTGTGGCGTGTTCGAAACTTAAAGCTCTGCCAACATTGTATCCACTTTCAACCTCATTGACCAGATCTAAGTTGCTAATGGTTTCGTATTCCAGTTCCATGTTTTCCAACCTGTAACCATCTACAACTTGGTTGTTTTGAGCCTGCATGATTTCAACAGCAGGTGGAAGTGTAATGACATACTGTAAATCATTTGCCATGTTATATGGTGCGTACAGTCCGTGATCCATTAAGATCTTTCCCAAGCGAATTCGCTGCTTTGTTCCATAGACTGCTGCAAAAGCATCAGCAATAGCATCATCAGATTTTGAGATAACCTTGCGTTGGTTTTCACTTGCGATGCCATCTTCTAACATATTATCGCGAACGGTTTTGTCCATCCACAGATCCTCATATGTTCCAAGTAAACTTTCTCCTGTGTTATCATATACCTTTTCTCCTGCAAATTTAATTACTAAACTTTTCTGGAGTTGTTTTGCAAGGTTGTTGTTAAACCAGGATTTTGTGTTCTTATTTTTGAAGTCAAAAACAAGGAACATTTTGTCTGGTACTAGTGTAGTACCAGGTTTAAGTTTTGGGATTGTAATGTATATTGTTTCTCCGGGATTTGCGGTGTTTGGATTAAATGTAATTACATGACGAGTTCGTTCACCTGTTATTTCACCTTTTTGAATGCGCTTATAACCAGGTTTTAATTTGGTTTGTCTTTCACTGTTCATTTATTAGTGTAAAAAAAAAAAAACTTTTTTAAAATGTTTTTAAGTATTTTTTCTTTAAGATGTTTTTAAGTTAGTTTTTTCATATATCTTCATCATCAAGGTTATTATACTTTACCTCAGTTGGAGTAGGTTTTTCCGCAAATTTTGGTTCATCATTAAAGTCATTTTTAGTGTGTTCCTTTTTATCTTCCACTTGTTTCTGACTAAATGACTTCCACGCAATGTAGGTTCCAACTACTCCAGTTGCAACGCTAATTAGGGATATAGAGGTTGTTAAACAAGGTAACTGAAAAGAGTTAAAATCATCATTTTGCTGGGGTTCAAGTTTTTCACGTTTTCGCGCTTTGGCTGCTTTACTTATTTCAGCAAGCTTTTTTCCTTGTGCTACTCTTTTTGGGTTTTTAACTTTTTCCTCTGTATTGGTTTTGTAATGGTTTGTTTCTCTGTTTCCATTTATTAGTAGCATTAATTTTTGTTACATCCTGCTTGCACTTGTTCAAACTAGCTTACATTTTGTTCAAATTTGCTTAACAGCTAGCTTAATAGCTTAGCTTAAACTAGCTTACATTTTGTTCAAATTTGCTTAACAGCTAGCTGTAATTTGCTCAATAGCTAGCTGTAATTTGCTTAATAGCTAGCTGTAATTTGCTTGTAAGCTAGCTGTAATTTGCTCAATAGCTAGCTGTAATTTGCTTGTGAGCTAGCTTAAAAACACTATAATAAACAATGACAATGTATTATGACGATGATTGCGATCATATTATATCAGAATTTAATGGTTCGTTAATGTGCTTCACATGTGGTGAAGTTTTTGAACAGCTTTTTAAAAAAAGTCAAAGTGGAAATAATCATTTTATGAAAGAACACACTATGTATGAAAACACAAATTCAAAAAGAGTAAAGTCTTTTAACAAAAAGATGAGTGAAATGTTTCCGAATGTAACTCTACCAAATGGAGACGCAATGATAACAGATTTGGAAAGAAGGTTTGACATGTTAAAAGGAGAACATGGGTCATTTCCAAATATGAAGGCTGTTATTCATTTCATACTTAATAAGTGTGAATTGACAGATCTTGCTGACACGATTACTCTCCCAAAAAGTGGAAGATCGCAAAAGCTATTAGAAAAACTTTTTGAAGATGAGAAAAACACTAACAAGTGTTGATCCAAAAACTAGTGGTAAAACTACTTCTGACTTTGGTTGGTCATAATCTTTTGTGGTAAACTGTGAATATTCTAATTGCGGTTGTCGTCTTCGACTCCGCTCCGCTTCGCTTGGTTGTTGTACTCCTTTTGCTTGCGTATTGTAAACCACGTTTCGCTGCGGTTTACTTTTGACCTTGTTAATATTTACATTATTACCAAATGTCATCTTTCCTGTTGCAAGAGTAAGTGTATTGTTGAATCCGCTAATAGGGTTAATTAAAATTCTCATATCAGAAGGTATTAAAATTAATCCTGGTGAAATGGCAAAATTTAGTATAACATTTGTACTTTTAATTGCTGTTCTCATGTTTGAAATAGCTACCGTTGTATCGTCTTGAGATATTGTGTCCTTCATAAGTTTTATGAAAACATCTTGTGTTTGAGTGCTTTTTGCACCTTGATCTATAATACTCCATCTGGTTCTTGCTTGGGATCCTAAAATACTGTAAACATAGCTTTCTATGGATTGTTGGAATAATTTTTGGCCCAAAGGAGTTATTCCTTCTGAACTTTTAGGTATGAAAAGTAGAAAGTCATTATCTCTTTTTGGTTTTCCACCCATATATTTTTCATATTTTATGTTTGCTCCGTAATTAATGTAATTTGCATGGTCTCTGACGTATCTCATATTTCTTGTAATATATCCAAGATTGTCCTGTTGTTTTTGAAATTTTTCAAGTTTCATGGTTGTATCACTATATTGCGTTCTCCATATTTTTCTTACAGGAGTTTGACTTTGTAGTAATTTTAAATGATCTCCTGTCATATGTTCTTTAAGTTTTGTAGGGTCTCTTAAAAATCTTCTTAAATGAAATGCAAAGTGATACTGTACAATGCTTGTGGTTAAATTTGAACTCGCTCTTGGAATTTTGTTTGTTAAGTGTTCAGCTGAAATTCCACACATATAAGTAATAACATAAGTTGCAGCTATTGCTGTAAAATATGGATTGTTAATATAGTCAAACTCCTCTTTTGCATATGGCTTTTTTTCCTCTTCGCTTTTGGTATCGTTGTCAGTAACAGGTTTAACATAAGTTGTGTTTAATTCTTCAAAATGTGCAGTAAACTTTGCTTTCTCAGTTACAAAAATAGATGCAACATCTAAATTTAGTGATGAATTAAAAATACTTGTTTCCAGTTCAAAATTAGGGATGTTCTGGGTAACAGTCCATTTTTTTGGCCAGTATAAATATTGTGTCCAATCAGGATTGTTTTTAAACGCGGACGATGTAATGTTAAGAGTTGAGGAAAAGTCATTTGGTTTTTTAAAAAGCACCTCCCTAGTATCAACTTTTCCTTTGTTATTAAGCCAAACAGAGAAAATAAACCTGCTTACATCAGCATTTGGATATTTTTCTAAAAACTCTTTACGGAGTTTGGCTTTTTCTAATGGTCCTCCTTTAACCGCACCTTTGTAATCTTTTTCATATAATGCGAGTAAACGTTTGTCATCATTTTATTTACACCCGCACAAAATTTTGTTTCACGCAAATAAAATGGATGCTTTAACATTACTTGACCTTGAGTTAAGAAATATATATTACAATCCTGTAACCGGATATCAAAGTGCGGAAAAGCTATACCAAAAGGCGGTTGAACTGGGAGTGGAAGGAGTTACAAGAAAGTTAGTTAAGGAGTGGTTATCGTCACAAAGTACATACACAACACAAATGGGCTGTCACAAGAGCTCTAAATCCAGTAAACGAAAAAGGGGGGAGAATAACCAAAAACCTAAAACAACAAGCCACACTACTAAACTGGGATAACGTTGTCTTTCCAACAACGCTGAAAAACATTCTCAAGTTTGAGAAAAACAACGAGATCAGCGTTAACGTGTTTGGCTATGATGACGAAACCAAAACGGTTTTTCCACTCAAAATTAGTCAAAAAGCTAACAAAACGGTGGTAAACCTGTTTTTACACAACCAACATTACAGTGTTGTTAAGGATATGAGCAGACTTCTTAGTTCACAACTTAGCAAAAAAGAACATCAAAAACACATTTGTATTCGTTGTCTTAACTGCTTTGGTAACCAAAACCTACTGGACACTCACAAAGAAATCTGCAACACACACGACCACCAAAGACACATTTACCCAGAAAGCGAAACCAAGGTGTATTTTAAGCAACATCAAAAAACAACTGACTTGCCCTTTGTAATTTATGCAGATTTTGAATCCTTTATCACTCCCATCGACACCGTGCAAAAAAACAACGACAAAAGTCACACAACGGCTTACCAACAGCATGTCCCAAGTGGATTCTGTTATACCGTAAAGTGTATAGACGAAACCGTGTACAAGACAAAAACCGTACTGTACACAATGAAGGGGGAAGGGGAAGACATTGGATCCAAATTTGTTAAATCCGTGGAAAAAGAAATGCATGAAATATACAAATTTATGAAAATGAACAAACCCATTAAAATGACCGCAGCTAACGAACACAACTTTACCCACGCAGAAAACTGCTATGTATGCAAAAAGGAGTTGAATAACGACCGTGTTAGAGATCACTGCCATCTAACAGGGAAGTATCGTGGCGCAGCACATAACAAGTGCAACCTAAGAATGAAAGCACCAACATTCATTCCGGTGTTATTCCACAACCTGGAAGGATACGACTCCCACCTGTTCATCAAAAGTCTTGGGCTAACCAAGGGAAAATTTAACTGTATACCAAAAACCGATGAAAAGTATATTTCATTCAGTAAGGAAGTCATCATGGAAACCAAAACAAACAAAGAGGGTAAGGAGCATAACATCAAATTTGAACTAAGATTTCTAGATTCCCTAAAGTTCACCTTAAGTTCTTTGGATGCCTTAGTTAAAAATCTAGGTAACGACCAGTTTAAGACATTGGAACAAGTCTTTGGAAAAACTTACAACACCAGTCAAGTAAGTTTGTTAAAAAAGAAGGGAGTATTCCCCTATGAATTCATGACTAAATTTGAAAAGTTAAGTTATCCCAATCTCCCAATAAAAGATCAGTTTTACTCAAAGCTTAACAATACACATATTTCAGACGAGGATTACAAACACGCCCAAAATGTTTGGAATGCCTTTAAATGTAAAACCATGAAAGATTACCACAATCTTTACCTAAAAACAGATGTCCTGCTTTTAGCAGATGTTATGGAAAACTTTAGAAAAGTGTGTCAAAAAAGCTACGGATTAGATCCCCTGTGGTACTACACTTCTCCAGGATTGGCTTGGGATGCGGCTCTTAAGTTAACAGGAGTAGAACTTGATCTAATATCAGATCCAAATATGTACCTGATGGTGGAAAAGGGAATCCGAGGTGGGATTAGCACCATCACCAAAAGGTACGCAAAAGCCAATAACAAGTACATGAAAAACCACAACACAGAGGAGGAAGATGTTTACATCCCGTACTTGGATGCTAACAATCTGTATGGATGGGCTATGAGCGAGCCACTCCCTGTAAAAAATTTCAGGTGGATTCCTGAAAACGAGTTAGGTGACTGGGAGGAAATGCCATGCATTTTAGAAGTGGACCTAGAGTATCCTGAAAACCTCCACGACTTACACAACGAATATCCACTAGCAGCGGAAAGACTAAACATTAACAAAGTCGACAAACTCATCCCAAACTTAAACGACAAGGAAAAATATGTTATCCATCACCAAACCTTAAAACAGTGTATCTCACTTGGTTTAAAACTAACTAAAATCCATCGTGGGGTAACATTTATTGAAAAGCCTTGGTTAAAAAAATACATTAAGTTAAACACAGACTTAAGAACGAAAGCCACCTCAGATTTCGAAAAGGACTTCTTCAAATTAATGAATAACTCCGTTTTCGGAAAAACCATGGAGAACATCAGAAACAGAGTGGATGTTAGATTAGTAACAAATAAGGACCAACTTGAGAAACTAGCTAGGAAACCAAACTTTAATGGCGTTAACATTTTTACAGAAAATCTTGTAGCCGCCCACATGAAAAAGACCACCATTAAACTCAACAAGACTATCTACTTGGGAATGAGTATCCTGGACCTAAGTAAGACACTAATGTATGATTTCCACTATAATTATATTAAACCTAAGTACGGAAAAAAAGCAAGCTTGCTATTTACCGACACAGACAGCTTGTGCTATGAAATTAAAACCCAAGATTTCTACCAAGACATCTCAAAAGATGTGTACAACAAGTTCGACACAAGCAACTTTGAAAAAAGCCATCCAAGTGGAATTCCAGTTGGAGCTAACAAAAAGGTGATCGGAATGATGAAAGACGAGGCAGGAGGAAAACAGATCTTTGAATTTGTTGGGTTGCGTAGTAAGCTATACGCTTACAAGATGGACAAAGGAAAGGAGGAAAAGAAATGTAAGGGTGTAAAGAAGGGGGTAGTAAAAAATGAGATTACCTTTGAAGATTACAAAAACTGCCTTTTCACTCAGAAAAAATTACTAAAAGGCATGAAAACGTTTAGAAGTCGGCAGCACGAGATTTATACGGAACATATCAACAAAATAGCACTTTCGGCAAACGATGACAAACGAATAATTTTAGAAGACGGAATTCGGACTTTGGCGATCGGCCATTGGAGCATTAGGCAAGCGGAGCAGCGGAAAGGCGGAGAGTAAAAAAAATTCGGAAATTCGGAAATTCGAAAATTCGGAAAATTCGGAAAATGGAAATTTGGGGAAAATGGGAGCGAGCGCCAGCGAGTAAGAAGTGGGTTGGAGAAAATCCATATCTTAATGGGATATGGATTTAAATTACCGGATGTGTTGTAATGAAAAAGATAAAATGGAAAAATCACAAAATGTCCCAGAACCGGCCCTTCTCTACTACTATTGTTGTCCAGACCCTTTTACCCAGATAAATAACAGTACTCCACCAAAATCGTGGTAATAATTTAAAAAATAATCTAATTATAATATTATTTATGCCGTAGATGGAGTACTGTTAAAAATACGGTTTAAGTTAGGTATTTTGCTACCTCAATGTTACCAGCATATAGAACTTTATCTGTATTATAAGCGTGATATAGACAGTTGTTATTTAGAACGTGTTTATGCGAGAAATACGCAGTAAAGGCATGGAGTACTGTGCATGAGCCATTATAACAGCACAGCCAATTATAAATGCAGTCTATACGTTTATTTTGGTCGGTTGTCATTTAATACGCGGGCCAAATCAAACGCAACTTTCTACTGTTTTGTGCTTATTTAGAACAACTGAAGTGGACACGGATAGTAAAAGTAAACCACTGACAACCTATGAGTGTGGGCGTAGTACTTTGTTTGACTCCCTTTCATCACACAGTCAATTCGGTTAGGTAGACGTGCGATCGTTTGATCAATTGTTGCGGTCTTCGCAACAGCGAAAGCTCGTTCATTGAAATGTTGAAATAATTCGTTTATAATTCTCCCGTGTAATTTTATTCCCACCGTTTGCTTTTTATCCGTTATTTATTATTTTGGCAGTGCGTAATTTCAATTCATTGATATTGAATATTTTCGGACAATCGTGGAATAATTACATTGGGACACAGCATATGTCAAGTGACTTCTGTGCGCACGCGATTTATCTTTAATATGTGCCCTCCCCTTCCCAAGGTTGCGACCGAATTTTTGTTTGCTAGGCCTCAGAAGTGTCCCCTGGAAATCAACATTGATTGGTGGGGGGTGGGGAGGGGTAAAGCAACGTTATTTATCCCACGATAGTGAAATAAGCAAGAAGGAAGCTAATTGATGCTTTAGTGTCCCAATGAATTATTCTCGGATTGTCTGAAATATGCGCAAGTCATAAATATTAATACCAGGGTCACATTTTTATTGATTACACACTCAATAAGGTCATATCAGTGAAATAATTTTCCGATTGTTTCCGATTCGTATCGGTTGACCGGCACAGTACTCCACTACAGTACTCCACTAAAATAGGTCTATATTCAAAAGAACTGAGTCTTCTTTAGACAGTTTTTTTGTTGAAGTGATAGATATTTACTTAATCTTCCCTGTAAGCGCTGAATTATTGTTGTCCAGACCCTTTTACTCAGATAAATAACAGTACTCCACCAAAATCGTGGTAATAATTTAAAAAATAATCTAATTATAATATTATTTATGCCGTAGATGGAGTACTGTTAAAAATACGGTTTAAGTTAGGTATTTTGCTACCTCAATGTTACCAGCATATACAACTTTATCTGTATTATAAGCGTGATATAGACAGTTGTTATTTAGAACGTGTTTATGCGAGAAATACGCAGTAAAGGCATGGAGTACTGTGCATGAACCATTATAACAGCACAGCTAATTATAAATTCTATACGTTTATTTTGGTCGGTTGTCATTTAATACGCGGGCCAAATCAAACGCAAGTTTCTACTGTTTTGTGCTTATTTAGAACAACTGAAGTGGACACGGATAGTAAAAGTAAACCACTGACAACCTATGAGTGTGGGCTTAGTACTTTGTTTGACTCCCTTTCATCACACAGTCAATTCGGTTAGGTAGACGTGCGATCGTTTGATCAATTGTTGCGGTCTTCGCAACAGCGAAACCTCGTTCATTGAAATATTGAAATAATTCGTTTATAATTCTGCCGTGTAATTTTATTTCCACCGTTTGCTTTTTATCCGTTATTTATTATTTTGGCAGTGCGTAATTTCAATTCATTGATATTGAATATTTTCAGACAATCGTGGAATAATTACATTGGGACACAGCATATGTCAAGTGACTTCTGTGGGCACGCGATTTATCTTTAAAATGTGCCCTCCCCTTCCCCCTCCGATCAAGGTTGCGACCGAATTTTTGTTTGCTAGGCCTCAGAGGCGTCCCCTGGAAATCAACATTGATTGGTGGAGGGTGGGGAGGGGTAAAGCAACGTTATTTATCCCACGATAGTGAAATAAGCAAGAAGGAAGCTAATTGATGCTTTAGTGTCGCAATGAATTATTCTCGGATTGTCTGAAATATGCGCAAGTCATAAATATTAATACCAGGGTCACATTTTTATTGATTACACACTCAATGAAGGTCATATCAGTGAAATAATTTTCCGATTGTTTCCGATTCGTATCGGTTGACCGGCACAGTAGTCCACTACAGTACTCCCCTAAAATAGGTCTATATTCGAAAGAACTGAGTCTTCTTTAGACAGTTTTTTTGTTGAAGTGATATATATTTACTTAATCTTCCCTGTAAGCGCTGAATTATTGTTGTCCAGACCCTTTTACTCAGATAAATAACAGTACTCCACCAAAATCGTGGTAATAATTTAAAAAATAATCTAATTATAATAATATTTATGCCGTAGATGGAGTACTGTTAAAAATAAGGTTTAAGTTAGGTATTTTGCTACCTCAATGTTACCAGCATATAGAACTTTATCTGTATTATAAGCGTGATATAGACAGTTGTTATTTAGAACGTGTTTATGCGAGAAATACGCAGTAAAGGCATGGAGTACTGTGCATGAGCCATTATAACAGCACAGCTAATTATAAATGCAGTCTATACGTTTATTTTGGTCGGTTGTCATTTAATACGCGGGCCAAATCAAACGCAAGTTTCTACTATTTTGTGCTTATTTAGAACAACTGAAGTGGACACGGATAGTAAAAGTAAACCACTGACAACCTATGAGTGTGGGCTTAGTACATTGTTTGACTCCCTTTCATCACACAGTCAATTCGGTTAGGTAGACGTGCGATCGTTTGATCAATTGTTGTGGTCTTCGAAACAGCGAAACCTCGTTCATTGAAATGTTGAAATAATTCGTTTATAATTCTGCCGTCAAATTTTATTTCCACCGTTTGCTTTTTATCCGTTATTTATTATTTTGGCAGTGCGTAATTTCAATTCATTGATATTGAATATTTTCAGACAATCGTGGAATAATTACATTGGGACACAGCATATGTCAAATGACTTCTGTGGGCACGCGATTTATCTTTAAAATGTGCCCCCCCCCCCCCTTCCCCCTCCGATCAAGGTTGCGACCGAATTTTTGTTTGCTAGGCCTCAGAAGCGTCCCCTGGAAATCAACATTGATTGGTGGGGGGTGGGGAGGGGTAAAGCAACGTTATTTATCCCACGATAGTGAAATAAGCAAGAAGGAAGCTAATTGATGCTTTAGTGTCGCAATGAATTATTCTCGGATTGTCTGAAATATGCGCAAGTCATAAATATTAATACCAGGGTCACATTTTTATTGATTACACACTCAATGAAGGTCATATCAGTGAAATAATTTTCCGATTGTTTCCGATTCGTATCGGTTGACCGGCACAGTACTCCACTACAGTACTCCATTAAAATAGGTCTATATCCGAAAGATCTGAGTCTTCTTTAGACAGTTTTTTTGTTGAAGTGATATATATTTACTTAATCTTCCCTGTAAGCGCTGAATTATTGTTGTCCAGACCCTTTTACTCAGATAAATAACAGTACTCCACCAAAATCGTGGTAATAATTTAAAAAATAATCTAATTATAATATTATTTATGCCGTAGATGGAGTACTGTTAAAAATACGGTTTAAGTTAGGTATTTTGCTACCTCAATGTTACCAGCATATAGAACTTTATCTGTATTATAAGCGTGATATAGACAGTTGTTATTTAGAACGTGTTTATGCGAGAAATACGCAGTAAAGGCATGGAGTACTGTGCATGAGCCATTATAACAGCACAGCTAATTATAAATGCAGTCTATACGTTTATTTTGGTCGGTTGTCATTTAATACGCGGGCCAAATCAAACGCAACTTTCTACTGTTTTGTGCTTATTTAGAACAACTGAAGTGGACACGGATAGTAAAAGTAAACCACTGACAACCTATGAGTGTGGGCGTAGTACTTTGTTTGACTCCCTTTCATCACACAGTCAATTCGGTTAGGTAGACGTGCGATCGTTTGATCAATTGTTGCGGTCTTCGCAACAGCGAAAGCTCGTTCATTGAAATGTTGAAATAATTCGTTTATAATTCTCCCGTGTAATTTTATTCCCACCGTTTGCTTTTTATCCGTTATTTATTATTTTGGCAGTGCGTAATTTCAATTCATTGATATTGAATATTTTCAGACAATCGTGGAATAATTACATTGGGACACAGCATATGTCAAGTGACTTCTGTGCGCACGCGATTTATCTTTAATATGTGCCCTCCCCTTCCCAAGGTTGCGACCGAATTTTTGTTTGCTAGGCCTCAGAAGTGTCCCCTGGAAATCAACATTGATTGGTGGGGGGTGGGGAGGGGTAAAGCAACGTTATTTATCCCACGATAGTGAAATAAGCAAGAAGGAAGCTAATTGATGCTTTAGTGTCGCAATGAATTATTCTCGGATTGTCTGAAATATGCGCAAGTCATAAATATTAATACCAGGGTCACATTTTTATTGATTACACACTCAATGAAGGTCATATCAGTGAAATAATTTTCCGATTGTTTCCGATTCGTCTCGGTTGACCGGCACAGTACTCCACTACAGTACTCCATTAAAATAGGTCTATATTCGAAAGAACTGAGTCTTCTTTAGACAGTTTTTTTGTTGAAGTGATATATATTTACATAATCTTCCCTGTAAGCGCTGAATTATTGTTGTCCAGACCCTTTTACTCAGATAAATAACAGTACTCCACCAAAATCGTGGTAATAATTTAAAAAATAATCTAATTATAATAATATTTATGCCGTAGATGGAGTACTGTTAAAAATAAGGTTTAAGTTAGGTATTTTGCTACCTCAATGTTACCAGCATATAGAACTTTATCTGTATTATAAGCGTGATATAGACAGTTGTTATTTAGAACGTGTTTATGCGAGAAATACGCAGTAAAGGCATGGAATACTGTGCATGAGCCATTATAACAGCACAGCTAATTATAAATGCAGTCTATACGTTTATTTTGGTCGGTTGTCATTTAATACGCGGGCCAAATCAAACGCAAGTTTCTACTGTTTTGTGCTTATTTAGAACAACTGAAGTGGACACGGATAGTAAAAGTAAACCACTGACAACCTATGAGTGTGGGCTTAGTACATTGTTTGACTCCCTTTCATCACACAGTCAATTCGGTTAGGTAGACGTGCGATCGTTTGATCAATTGTTGTGGTCTTCGAAACAGCGAAACCTCGTTCATTGAAATGTTGAAATAATTCGTTTATAATTCTGCCGTCAAATTTTATTTCCACCGTTTGCTTTTTATCCGTTATTTATTATTTTGGCAGTGCGTAATTTCAATTCATTGATATTGAATATTTTCAGACAATCGTGGAATAATTACATTGGGACACAGCATATGTCAAGTGACTTCTGTGGGCACGCAATTTATCTTTAAAATGTGCCCCCCCCCCCTTCCCCCTCCGATCAAGGTTGCGACCGAATTTTTGTTTGCTAGGCCTCAGAAGCGTCCCCTGGAAATCAACATTGATTGGTGGGGGGTGGGGAGGGGTAAAGCAACGTTATTTATCCCACGATAGTGAAATAAGCAAGAAGGAAGCTAATTGATGCTTTAGTGTCGCAATGAATTATTCTCGGATTTTCTGAAATATGCGCAAGTCATAAATATTAATACCAGGGTCACATTTTTATTGATTACACACTCAATGAAGGTCATATCAGTGAAATAATTTTCCGATTGTTTCCGATTCGTATCGGTTGACCGGCACAGTAGTCCACTACAGTACTCCATTAAAATAGGTCTATATTCGAAAGAACTGAGTCTTCTTTAGACAGTTTTTTTGTTGAAGTGATATATATTTACTTAATCTTCCCTGTAAGCGCTGAATTATTGTTGTCCAGACCCTTTTACTCAGATAAATAACAGTACTCCACCAAAATCGTGGTAATAATTTAAAAAATAATCTAATTATAATATTATTTATGCCGTAGATGGAGTACTGTTAAAAATACGGTTTAAGTTAGGTATTTTGCTACCTCAATGTTACCAGCATATAGAACTTTATCTGTATTATAAGCGTGATATAGACAGTTGTTATTTAGAACGTGTTTATGCGAGAAATACGCAGTAAAGGCATGGAGTACTGTGCATGAGCCATTATAACAGCACAGCTAATTATAAATGCAGTCTATACGTTTATTTTGGTCGGTTGTCATTTAATACGCGGGCCAAATCAAACGCAACTTTCTACTGTTTTGTGCTTATTTAGAACAACTGAAGTGGACATGGCTAGTAAAAGTAAACCACTGACAACCTATGAGTGTGGGCGTAGTACTTTGTTTGACTCCCTTTCATCACACAGTCAATTCGGTTAGGTAGACGTGCGATCGTTTGATCAATTGTTGCGGTCTTCGCAACAGCGAAAGCTCGTTCATTGAAATGTTGAAATAATTCGTTTATAATTCTCCCGTGTAATTTTATTCCCACCGTTTGCTTTTTATCCGTTATTAATTATTTTGGCAGTGCGTAATTTCAATTCATTGATATTGAATATTTTCAGACAATCGTGGAATAATTACATTGGGACACAGCATATGTCAAGTGACTTCTGTGCGCACGCGATTTATCTTTAATATGTGCCCTCCCCTTCCCAAGGTTGCGACCGAATTTTTGTTTGCTAGGCCTCAGAAGTGTCCCCTGGAAATCAACATTGATTGGTGGGGGGTGGGGAGGGATAAAGCAACGTTATTTATCCCACGATAGTGAAATAAGCAAGAAGGAAGCTAATTGATGATTTAGTGTCCCAATGAATTATTCTCGGATTGTCTGAAATATGCGCAAGTCATAAATATTAATACCAGGGTCACATTTTTATTGATTACACACTCAATGAAGCTCATATCAGTGAAATAATTTCCCGATTGTTTCCGATTCGTATCGGTTGACCGGCACAGTACTCCACTAAAATAGGTCTATATACGAAAGAACTGAGTCTTCTTTAGACAGTTTTTTTGTTGAAGTGATAGATATTTACTTAATCTTCCCTGTAAGTGCAGAATTATTGTTGTCCAGACCCTTTTACTCAGATAAATCACAGTACTCCACCAAAATCGTGGTAATAATTTAAAAAATAATCTAATTATAATACTATTTATGCCGTAGATGGGGTACTGTTAAAAATACGGTTTAAGTTAGGTATTTTGCTACCTCAATGTTACCAGCATATAGAACTTTATCTGTATTATAAGCGTGAGATAGACAGTTGTTATTTAGAACGTGTTTATGCGAGAAATACGCAGTAAAGGCATGGAGTACTGTGCATGAGCCATTATAATAACACAGCTAATTATAAATGCAGTCTTTACGTTTATTTTGTTAGGTTGTCATTTAATACGCAAGCCAAATAAAACGCAAGTTTCTACTGTTTTGTGCTTATTTAGAACAACTGAAGTGGACACGGATAGTAAAAGTAAACCACTGACAACCTATGAGTGTGGGCTTAGTATTTTGTTTGACTGCCTTTCATCACACAGTCAATTCGGTTAGGTAGACGAGCGATCGTTTGATCAATTGTTGCGGTCTTCGCAACAGCGAAAGCTCGTTCATTGAAATGTTGAAATAATTCGTTTATAATTCTGCCGTGTAATTTATTTCCACCGTTTGCTTTTTATCCGTTATTTATTATTTTGGCAGTGCGTAATTTCAATGCATTGATATTGAATATTTTCAGACTGTCTGAAATATGCGCAAGTCATAAATATTAATACCAGGGTCACATTTTTATTGATTACACACTCAATGAAGGTCAGGGTTACTATTAAGGACTATGGGATGACTATTAATATCAGTGAAATAATTTTCCGATTGTTTCCGATTCGTATCGGTTGACCGGCACAATACTCCACTACAGTACTCCACTAAAATAGGTCTATATTCGAAAGATCTGAGTCTTCTTTAGACAGTTTTTTTTGTTGAAGTGATATATATTTACTTAATCTTCCCTGTAAGCGCTGAATTATTGTTGTCCAGACCCTTTTACTCAGATAAATACAGTACTCCACCAAAATCGTGGTAATAATTTAAAAAATAATCTAATTATAATATTTATGCCGTAGATGGTTACTGTTAAAAATACGGTTTAAGTGTAGGTATTTTCTACCTCAATGTTACCAGCATATAGAACTTTATCTATAGAGAAGACAGTTTTTTTTTTGAAAAAGGAATTTTACAGAGCCTAAAATGATATCATTATTTTTTCATTTATGTCAATAAATACGCAAAATTGTTTTTTATAATATTTATGCCGGATAGTAAAAGTACTGTTAAGAGTGTAATACTCAGTTTAAGTTCAAAAATGTTTTACCATGTTGCTACCTATGTACCTATAAGCGTAGACTTATCATGTGTTATTTGCGTGAGATAGTCGTTTTATTTTGCCGTGTAAACCGTGGTATTAGTTTGCATTTTATTAATTATTATAATATTTTGTTTATTTTGTGTTAGTGTCATTCGCAGAAATAAAACGCAAGTTCTACTGTTTTTTATTACAGAACAACTGAAGTGGACAAGTGATAATAAAAAGTAAACAAATAGTTGTTAAATTTTGTTACTGCCTCACACAAGTCATTCGGTGGTAGACGAATCGTTTGATTTTGTGCGGTCTTCAGCACTATTATATCCCATTTGAAAGAATGATATTCTTCGTTTATTCTGCCGTGTAATTATTTATAACCGAATAATAATATTATAAACCTGCAAATTTATTATATTCCACTCAATGTTATGCAAAATTTTCTATTATATGTTCAATATTTATATTGAAGAACTGTTTCTATTAATATTAGTGAATTATGTATATGTGTGCTAGATAAAATACTAAAAATACTTTAAATTTTTTTCCTTCATCTTGACAAAACAATTAACTTAATCTTAAAAATAATCTTAATCTTCTTAAAAATATTTTTAATTTTTTTTATAGTTTGTTAAGTTGAAATATTTGTGTTATTTTATCAGCTCAGATAATAAATAACTAAATCGTATTTATAATTTAAATATATAATTATAATAGTTTTTTGCTGAGATCAACTTTAAAAAAAAATAATGTTAAGTATTATTTGATATGCAATACAATTTATAAAACTTTATTGTAAATATCTTGATATAGATCAGTTATTTTGTACGTGTCATGTAAAATACGGTAAGCTAATCAAACAGTGTATATATAATATTTGGTTTATATTTAAAGGCCAATAGACCACTGTTTTGTGTAGAATATGTATAATAAATGTAAAATATATTTAGTACTTTGTTTATTTCATCACCAGTCTTTCTCAATATCGTTATTGATTTTTTTGTGCGTGTTTTTCGATCATAAGAATGTCTTTCATTGAAGTTATAAAATAATATCCCCGTGTAATTTTATTCCCATTTGTTTTAAATTATAATTTCAATATGTATTCATAGAATATTTTCAAGACAATTGAAAAATTACATTTACACATGAATGATTGTCGCACACATATATTTACTGTGCCCTCCCCTTCCAAGGTTGCGACCGAATTTTTTAATTTGTAAGATTATCCAACAACATTTTTGGTAGGACAAATGATTATTTATCCCACGATAGTAAATAAGCAAGAGAAGCTAATGATGCTTATGTCGCAAAATATGTTTGTTGAAATGTGCGGTCATAAATTAATACAAGGTTTTTATGTTATACACTCATTAAGGTCATATAAATATGTTGTTAGCTGTTACCGCACATTCAAGTACTCCACTACATACTACTAAAATCGGTTAATAACATTTTAAATTTAGTGAACTGATTATTTTTCCCTGTTTTTGTGACTGAATTATATTAGACTTTAATACAATAAAAATATCTATAAATAGATCGTTTTTTAAATAAAAATTATAATTAATAGATTAGATTATGCTATAGTAACTGTTGTATTTAAGTGATATTTTACTCAATGTTACCAGCAAAAACTTTATCTGTATTATAGATAATGACAGTTGTTTTTTAGCGTTTTAATGAGAATAACGCAATCCAGCTCTAATTATAAATGCGTCTATACGTTTTATTTTGGTCGGTTGTCATTTTAATACGCGGCCAAATCAAACGCAACTTCTACTGTATTGTGCTTATTTAAGCAACAACAGAAGTGGACACGGCTAGTAAAAGTAAACCACTGACAACCTATGATGTGGGCGTAGTACTATGAATGACTCCCTTTCATCACACAGTCAATTCGGTTAGGTAGACAGCGTATCCGTTGATCATAGTTGCGGTCTTCGCAACAGCGAAAGTTCTCGTTTCATTGGAAATGTATGAAAATAATACGTTTTCTATAATTCTCCCAGTGTAAATTCTATTCCCACCGATATGCCTTTTTAACCGTAATAATTTTAATATTTTGGCAGTGCGTAATTTGCAATTCATTGATATTGAATATTTTCAGACATTTTATCGGGAATAATTACATTGGGACCACAGCATAAGTCAAGAGACATTCAGTGCGCACGCTGATATATTCTTTAATATGTGCCCTCCCCTTCCATCAAGGTTGCGACCGAATATTTGTTGCTAGGCCTCAGAAGTGTCCCCTGAAATCTACATTGATGTGTGGGGTGGGGGAGGGGTAAAGCAACGTTATTTATCCCACGATAGTGAAATAAGCCAAGAAGGAAGCTAATTGATGCTTTAGTGTCGCAATGAATTTCGGATTGTCTGAAAATATGCGCAAGTCATAAATTAATACCTAGTCACATTTTTTATTGATTACACACTCAATGAAGGTCATATCGGTGAAATAATTTTCCGATTGTTTCCGATTCGTCTCGGTTGACCGCACAGTACTCCACTACAGTACTCCCCTAAAATAGTCTATATTCGAAAGAACTGAGTCTTCTTTAGACAGTTTTTTTGTGATTGATATTTACAAATAATCTTCCCTGTAAGCGCTGAATTATTGTTGTCCAGAACCCTTTTTAACTAAATAACAGTACTCCACCAAAATCGTGGTAATAATTTAAAATTTATCTAATTATAATATAATATTTATGCCGTAGATGGAGTACTGTTAAAAATAAGGTTTAAGTTATTTTCCTAACCTCAATGTTACCAGCATATAGAACTTTATCTGTATTATAAGCGTGATATAGACAGTTGTTATTTAGAACGTGTTTATGCGAGAAATACGCAGTAAAGGCATGGAATACTGTGCATGAGCCATTATAACAGCACAGCTAATTATAAATGCAGTCTATACGTTTATTTTGGTCGGTTGTCATTTAATACGCGGGCCAAATCAAACGCAAGTTTCTACTGTTTTGTGCTTATTTAGAACAACTGAAGTGGACACGGATAGTAAAAGTAAACCACTGACAACCTATGAGTGTGGGCTTAGTACATTGTTTGACTCCCTTTCATCACACAGTCAATTCGGTTAGGTAGACGTGCGATCGTTTGATCAATTGTTGTGGTCTTCGAAACAGCGAAACCTCGTTCATATGAAATGTTGAAATAATTCGTTTATAATTCTGCCGTCAAATTTTATTTCCACCGTTTGCTTTTTATCCGTTATTTATTATTTTGGCATGTGCGTAATTTCAATTCATTGATATTGAATATTTTCAGACAATCGTGGAATAATTACATTGGGACACAGCATATGTCAAGTGACTTCTGTGGGCACGCAATTTATCTTTAAAATGTGCCCCCCCCCCCCCCCCCCCTTCCCCTTCCGATCAAGGTTGCGACCGAATTTTTGTTTGCTAGGCCTCAGAAGCGTCCCCTGGAAATCAACATTGATTGGTGGGGGGTGGGGAGGGGTAAAGCAACGTTATTTATCCCACGATAGTGAAATAAGCAAGAAGGAAGCTAATTGATGCTTTAGTGTCCCAATGAATTATTCTCGGATTGTCTGAAATATGCGCAAGTCATAAATATTAATACCAGGGTCACATTTTTATTGATTACACACTCAATGAAGGTCATATCAGTGAAATAATTTTCCGATTGTTTCCGATTCGTATCGGTTGACCGGCACAGTACTCCACTACAGTACTCCACTAAAATAGGTCTATATTCAAAAGAACTGAGTCTTCTTTAGACAGTTTTTTTGTTGAAGTGATAGATATTTACTTAATCTTCCCTGTAAGCGCTGAATTATTGTTGTCCAGACCCTTTTACTCAGATAAATAACAGTACTCCACCAAAATCGTGGTAATAATTTAAAAAATAATCTAATTATAATATTATTTATGCCGTAGATGGAGTACTGTTAAAAATACGGTTTAAGTTAGGTATTTTGCTACCTCAATGTTACCAGCATATACAACTTTATCTGTATTATAAGCGTGATATAGACAGTTGTTATTTAGAACGTGTTTATGCGAGAAATACGCAGTAGAGGCATGGAGTACTGTGCATGAACCATTATAACAGCACAGCTAATTATAAATGCAGTCTATACGTTTATTTTGGTCGGTTGTCATTTAACACGCGGGCCAAATCAAACGCAAGTTTCTACTGTTTTGTGCTTATTTAGAACAACTGAAGTGGACACGGATAGTAAAAGTAAACCACTGACAACCTATGAGTGTGGGCTTAGTACTTTGTTTGACTCCCTTTCATCACACAGTCAATTCGGTTAGGTAGACGTGCGATCGTTTGATCAATTGTTGCGGTCTTCGCAACAGCGAAACCTCGTTCATTGAAATGTTGAAATAATTCGTTTATAATTCTGCCGTGTAATTTTATTTCCACCGTTTGCTTTTTATCCGTTATTTATTATTTTGGCAGTGCGTAATTTCAATTCATTGATATTGAATATTTTCAGACAATCGTGGAATAATTACATTGGGACACAGCATATGTCAAGTGACTTCTGTGGGCACGCGATTTATCTTTAAAAATGTGCCCTCCCCTTCCCCCTCCGATCAAGGTTGCGACCGAATTTTTGTTTGCTAGGCCTCAGAGGCGTCCCCTAGAAATCAACATTGATTGGTGGGGGGTGGGGAGGGGTAAAGCAACGTTATTTATCCCACGATAGTGAAATAAGCAAGAAGGAAGCTAATTGATGCTTTAGTGTCGCAATGAATTATTCTCGGATTGTCTGAAATATGCGCAAGTCATAAATATTAATACCAGGGTCACATTTTTATTGATTACACACTCAATGAAGGTCATATCAGTGAAATAATTTTCCGATTGTTTCCGATTCGTATCGGTTGACCGGCACAGTACTCCACTACAGTACTCCATTAAAATAGGTCTATATTCGAAAGAACTGAGTCTTCTTTAGACAGTTTTTTGTTGAAGTGATATATATTTACTTAATCTTCCCTGTAAGCGCTGAATTATTGTTGTCCAGACCCTTTTACTCAGATAAATAACAGTACTCCACCAAAATCGTGGTAATAATTTAAAAAATAATCTAATTATAATATTATTTATGCCGTAGATGGAGTACTGTTAAAAATACGGTTTAAGTTAGGTATTTTGCTACCTCAATGTTACCAGCATATAGAACTTTATCTGTATTATAAGCGTGATATAGACAGTTGTTATTTAGAACGTGTTTATGCGAGAAATACGCAGTAAAGGCATGGAGTACTGTGCATGAGCCATTATAACAGCACAGCTAATTATAAATGCAGTCTATACGTTTATTTTGGTCGGTTGTCATTTAATACGCGGGCCAAATCAAACGCAACTTTCTACTGTTTTGTGCTTATTTAGAACAACTGAAGTGGACATGGCTAGTAAAAGTAAACCACTGACAACCTATGAGTGTGGGCGTAGTACTTTGTTTGACTCCCTTTCATCACACAGTCAATTCGGTTAGGTAGACGTGCGATCGTTTGATCAATTGTTGCGGTCTTCGCAACAGCGAAAGCTCGTTCATTGAAATGTTGAAATAATTCGTTTATAATTCTCCCGTGTAATTTTATTCCCACCGTTTGCTTTTTATCCGTTATTTATTATTTTGGCAGTGCGTAATTTCAATTCATTGATATTGAATATTTTCAGACAATCGTGGAATAATTACATTGGGACACAGCATATGTCAAGTGACTTCTGTGCGCACGCGATTTATCTTTAATATGTGCCCTCCCCTTCCCAAGGTTGCGACCGAATTTTTGTTTGCTAGGTCTCAGAAGCGTCCCCTGGAAATCAACATTGATTGGTGGGGGGTGGGGAGGGGTAAAGCAACGTTATTTATCCCACGATAGTGAAATAAGCAAGAAGGAAGCTAATTGATGATTTAGTGTCCCAATGAATTATTCTCGGATTGTCTGAAATATGCGCAAGTCATAAATATTAATACCAGGGTCACATTTTTATTGATTACACACTCAATGAAGCTCATATCAGTGAAATAATTTCCCGATTGTTTCCGATTCGTATCGGTTGACCGGCACAGTACTCCACTACAGTACTCCACTAAAATAGGTCTATATACGAAAGAACTGAGTCTTCTTTAGACAGTTTTTTTGTTGAAGTGATAGATATTTACTTAATCTTCCCTGTAAGTGCAGAATTATTGTTGTCCAGACCCTTTTACTCAGATAAATCACAGTACTCCACCAAAATCGTGGTAATAATTTAAAAAATAATCTAATTATAATACTATTTATGCCGTAGATGGGTACTGTTAAAAATACGGTTTAAGTTAGGTATTTTGCTACCTCAATGTTACCAGCATATAGAACTTTATCTGTATTATAAGCGTGAGATAGACAGTTGTTATTTAGAACGTGTTTATGCGAGAAATACGCAGTAAAGGCATGGAGTACTGTGCATGAGCCATTATAATAACACAGCTAATTATAAATGCAGTCTTTACGTTTATTTTGTTAGGTTGTCATTTAATACGCAAGCCAAATAAAACGCAAGTTTTCTACTGTTTTGTGCTTATTTAGAACAACTGAAGTGGACACGGATAGTAAAAGTAAACCACTGACAACCTATGAGTGTGGGCTTAGTATTTTGTTTGACTGCCTTTCATCACACAGTCAATTCGGTTAGGTAGACGAGCGATCGTTTGATCAATTGTTGCGGTCTTCGCAACAGCGAAAGCTCGTTCATTGAAATGTTGAAATAATTCGTTTATAATTCTGCCGTGTAATTTATTTCCACCGTTTGCTTTTTATCCGTTATTTATTATTTTGGCAGTGCGTAATTTCAATGCATTGATATTGAATATTTTCAGACTGTCTGAAATATGCGCAAGTCATAAATATTAATACCAGGGTCACATTTTTATTGATTACACACTCAATGAAGGTCAGGGTTACTATTAAGGACTATGGGATGACTATTAATATCAGTGAAATAATTTTCCGATTGTTTCCGATTCGTATCGGTTGACCGGCACAATACTCCACTACAGTACTCCACTAAAATAGGTCTATATTCGAAAGAACTGAGTCTTCTTTAGACAGTTTTTTTGTTGAAGTGATATATATTTACTTAATCTTCCCTGTAAGCGCTGAATTATTGTTGTCCAGACCCTTTTACTCAGATAAATAACAGTACTCCACCAAAATCGTGGTAATAATTTAAAAAATAATCTAATTATAATATTATTTATGCCGTAGATGGAGTGCTGTTAAAAATACGGTTTAAGTTAGGTATTTTGCTACCTCAACGTTACCAGCATATAGAACTTTATCTGTATTATAAGCGTGATATAGACAGTTGTTATTTAGAACGTGTTTATGCGAGAAATACGCAGTAAAGGCATGGAGTACTGTGCATGAGCCATTATAACAGCACAGCTAATTATAAATGCAGTCTATACGTTTATTTTGGTCGGTTGTCATTTAATACGCGGGCCAAATCAAACGCAAGTTTCTACTGTTTTGTGCTTATTTAGAACAACTGAAGTGGACACGGATAGTAAAAGTAAACCACTGACAACCTATGAGTGTGGGCTTAGTGCTTTGTTTGACTCCCTTTCATCACGCAGTCAATTCGGTTAGGTAGACGTGCGATCGTTTGATCAATTGTTGCGGTCTTCGCAACAGCGAAAGCTCGTTCATTGAAATGTTGAAATAATTCGTTTATAATTCTGCCGTGTAATTTTATTCCCACCGTTTGCTTTTTATCCGTTATTTATTATTTTGGCAGTGCGTAATTTCAATTCATTGATATTGAATATTTTCAGACAATCGTGGAATAATTACATTGGGACACAGCATATGTCAAGTGACTTCTGTGCGCACGCGATTTATCTTTGAAATGTGCCCTCCCCTTCCCCCTCCGATCAAGGTTGCGACCGAATTTTTGTTTCCTAGGCCTCAGAAGCGTCCCCTGGAAATCAACATTGATTGGTGGGGGGTGGGGAGGGGTAAAGCAACGTTATTTATCCCACGATAGTGAAATAAGCAAGAAGGAAGCTAATTGATGCTTTAGTGTCCCAATGAATTATTCTCGGATTGTCTGAAATATGCGCAAGTCATAAATATTAATACCAGGGTCACATTTTTATTGATTACACACTCAATGAAGCTCATATCAGTGAAATAATTTTCCGATTGTTTCCGATTCGTATCGGTTGACCGGCACAGTACTCCACTAAAATAGGTCTATATACGAAAGAACTGAGTCTTCTTTAGACAGTTTTTTTGTTGAAGTGATAGATATTTACTTAATCTTCCCTGTAAGCGCTGAATTATTGTTGTCCAGACCCTTTTAGTCAGATAAATAACAGTACTCCACCAAAATCGTGGTAATAATTTAAAAAATAATCTACTTATAATACTATTTATGCCGTAGATGGAGTACTGTTAAAAATACGGTTTAAGTTAGGTATTTTGCTACCTCAATGTCACCAGCATATAGAACTTTATCTGTATTATAAGCGTGAGATAGACAGTTGTTATTTAGAACGTGTTTATGCGAGAAATACGCAGTAAAGGCATGGAGTACTGTGCATGAGCCATTATAACAGCACAGCTAATTATAAATGCAGTCTATACGTTTATTTTGGTCGGTTGTCATTTAATACGCGGGCCAAATCAAACGCAAGTTTCTACTGTTTTGTGCTTATTTAGAACAACTGAAGTGGACACGGATAGTAAAAGTAAACCACTGACAACCTATGAGTGTGGGCTTAGTATTTTGTTTGACTGCCTTTCATCACGCAGTCAATTCGGTTAGGTAGACGTGCGATCGTTTGATCAATTGTTGCGGTCTTCGCAACAGCGAAAGCTCGTTCATTGAAATGTTGAAATAATTCGTTTATAATTCTGCCGTGTAATTTTATTTCCACCGTTTGCTTTTTATCCGTTATTTATTATTTTGGCAGTGCGTAATTTCAATTCATTGATATTGAATATTTTCAGACTGTCTGAAATATGCGCATTTCATAAATATTAATACCAGGGTCACATTTTTATTGATTACACACTCAATGAAGGTCAGGGTTACTATTAAGGACTATGGGATAACTATTAGTATCACTGAAATAATTTTCCGATTGTTTCCGATTCGTATCGGTTGACCGGCACAGTACTCCACTACAGTACTCCACTAAAATAGGTCTATATTCGAAAGAACTGAGTCTTCTTTAGACAGTTTTTTTGTTGAAGTGATATATATTTACTTAATCTTCCCTGTAAGCGCTGAATTATTGTTGTCCAGACCCTTTTACTCAGATAAATAACAGTACTCCACCAAAATCGTGGTAATAATTTAAAAAATAATCTAATTATAATATTATTTATGCCGTAGATGGAGTGCTGTTAAAAATACGGTTTAAGTTAGGTATTTTGCTACCTCAATGTTACCAGCATATAGAACTTTATCTGTATTATAAGCGTGATATAGACAGTTGTTATTTAGAACGTGTTTATGCGAGAAATACGCAGTAAAGGCATGGAGTACTGTGCATGAGCCATTATAACAGCACAGCTAATTATAAATGCAGTCTATACGTTTATTTTGGTCGGTTTGTCATTTAATACGCGGGCCAAATCAAACGCAAGTTTCTACTGTTTTGTGCTTATTTAGAACAACTGAAGTGGACACGGATAGTAAAAGTAAACCACTGACAACCTATGAGTGTGGGCTTAGTGCTTTGTTTGACTCCCTTTCATCACGCAGTCAATTCGGTTAGGTAGACGTGCGATCGTTTGATCAATTGTTGCGGTCTTCGCAACAGCGAAAGCTCGTTCATTGAAATGTTGAAATAATTCGTTTATAATTCTCCCGTGTAATTTTATTCCCACCGTTTGCTTTTTATCCGTTATTTATTATTTTGGCAGTGCGTAATTTCAATTCATTGATATTGAATATTTTCAGACAATCGTGGAATAATTACATTGGGACACAGCATATGTCAAGTGACTTCTGTGCGCACGCGATTTATCTTTGAAATGTGCCCTCCCCTTCCCCCTCCGATCAAGGTTGGGACCGAATTTTTGTTTCCTAGGCCTCAGAAGCGTCCCCTGGAAATCAACATTGATTGGTGGGGGGTGGGGAGGGGTAAAGCAACGTTATTTATCCCACGATAGTGAAATAAGCAAGAAGGAAGCTAATTGATGCTTTAGTGTCCCAATGAATTATTCTCGGATTGTTTGAAATATGCGCAAGTCATAAATATTAATACCAGGGTCACATTTTTATTGATTACACACTCAATGAAGCTCATATCAGTGAAAATAATTTTTCCGATTGTTTCCGATTCGTATCGGTTGACCGGCACAGTACTCCACTAAAATAGGTCTATATACGAAAGAACTGAGTCTTCTTTAGACAGTTTTTTTGTTGAAGTGATAGATATTTACTTAATCTTCCCTGTAAGCGCTGAATTATTGTTGTCCAGACCCTTTTAGTCAGATAAATAACAGTACTCCACCAAAATCGTGGTAATAATTTAAAAAATAATCTACTTATAATACTATTTATGCCGTAGATGGAGTACTGTTAAAAATACGGTTTAAGTTAGGTATTTTGCTACCTCAATGTCACCAGCATATAGAACTTTATCTGTATTATAAGCGTGAGATAGACAGTTGTTATTTAGAACGTGTTTATGCGAGAAATACGCAGTAAAGGCATGGAGTACTGTGCATGAGCCCATTATAATAGCACAGCTAATTATAAATGCAGTCTTTACGTTTATTTTGTTAGGTTGTCATTTAATACGCGGGCCAAATCAAAACGCAAGTTTCTACTGTTTTGTGCTTATTTAGAACAACTGAAGTGGACACGGATAGTAAAAGTGAACCACTGACAACCTATGAGTGTGGGCTTAGTATTTTGTTTGACTCCCTTTCATCACACAGTCAATTCGGTTAGGTAGACGTGCGATCGTTTGATCAATTGTTGCGGTCTTCGCAACAGCGAAAAGCTCGTTCATTGAAATGTTGAAATAATTCGTTTATAATTCCCCCGTGTAATTTTATTCCCACCGTTTGCTTTTTATCCGTTATTTATTATTTTGGCAGTGCGTAATTTCAATTCATTGATATTGAATATTTTCAGACAATCGTGGAATAATTACATTGGGACACAGCATATGTCAAGTGACTTCTGTGCGCACGCGATTTATCTTCAAAATGTGCCCTCCCCTTCCCCCTCCGATCAAGGTTGCGACCGAATTTTTGTTTCCTAGGCCTCAGAAGCGTCCCCTGGAAATCAACATTGATTGGTGGGGGGTGGGGAGGGGTAAAGCAACGTTATTTATCCCACGATAGTGAAATAAGCAAGAAGGAAGCTAATTGATGCTTTAGTGTCCGAATGAATTATTCTCGGATTGTCTGAAATATGCGCAAGTCATAAATATTAATACCAGGGTCACATTTTTATTGATTACACTCTCAATGAAGCTCATATCAGTGAAATAATTTTCCGATTGTTTCCGATTCGTATCGGTTGACCGGCACAGTACTCCACTAAAATAGGTCTATATACGAAAGAACTGAGTCTTCTTTAGACAGTTTTTTTGTTGAAGTGATAGATATTTACTTAATCTTCCCTGTAAGCGCTGAATTATTGTTGTCCAGACCCTTTTAGTCAGATAAATAACAGTACTCCACCAAAATCGTGGTAATAATTTAAAAAATAATCTAATTATAATACTATTTATGCCGTAGATGGAGTACTGTTAAAAATACGGTTTAAGTTACGTATTTTGCTACCTCAATGTTACCAGCATATAGAACTTTATCTGTATTATAAGCGTGAGATAGACAGTTGTTATTTAGAACGTGTTTATGCGAGAAATACGCAGTAAAGGTATGGAGTACTGTGCATGAGCCATTATAATAGCACAGCTAATTATAAATGCAGTCTTTACGTTTATTTTGTTAGGTTGTCATTTAATACCCGGGCCAAATAAAACGCAAGTTTCTACTGTTTTGTGCTTATTTAGAACAACTGAAGTGGACACGGATAGTAAAAGTGTGGGCTTAGTATTTTGTTTGACTCCGTTTCATCACACAGTCAATTCGGTTAGGGTAGACGTGCGATCGTTTGATCAATTGTTGCGGTCTTCGCAACAGCGAAAGCTCGTTCATTGAAATGTTGAAATAATTCGTTTATAATTCTGCCGTGTAATTTTATTTCCACCGTTTGCTTTTTATCCGTTATTTATTATTTTGGCAGTGCGTAATTTCAATTCATTGATATTGAATATTTTCAGACTGTCTGAAATATGCGCAAGTCATAAATATTAATACCAGGGTCACATTTTTATTGATTACACACTCAATGAAGGTCAGGGTTACTATTAACGACAATGGGATGACTATTAGTATCAGTGAAATAATTTTCCGATTGTTTCCGATTCGTCTCGGTTGACCGGCACAGTACTCCACCACAGTACTCCCCTAAAATAGGTCTATATTCGAAAGAACTGAGTCTTCTTTAGACAGTTTTTTGTTGAAGTGATATAGATATTTACTTAATCTTCCCTGTAAGCGCAGAATTATTGTTGTCCAGACCCTTTTACTCAGATAAATAACAGTACTCCACCAAAATCGTGGTAATAATTTAAAAAATAATCTACTTATAATACTATTTATGCCGTAGATGGAGTACTGTTAAAAATACGGTTTAAGTTAGGTATTTTGCTACCTCAATGTCACCAGCATATAGAACTTTATCTGTATTATAAGCGTGAGATAGACAGTTGTTATTTAGAACGTGTTTATGCGAGAAATACGCAGTAAAGGCATGGAGTACTGTGCATGAGCCATTATAATAGCACAGCTAATTATAAATGCAGTCTTTACGTTTATTTTGTTAGGTTGTCATTTAATACGCGGGCCAAATCAAACGCAAGTTTCTACTGTTTTGTGCTTATTTAGAACAACTGAAGTGGACACGGATAGTAAAAGTGAACCACTGACAACCTATGAGTGTGGGCTTAGTATTTTGTTTGACTCCCTTTCATCACACAGTCAATTCGGTTAGGTAGACGTGCGATCGTTTGATCAATTGTTGCGGTCTTCGCAACAGCGAAAGCTCGTTCATTGAAATGTTGAAATAATTCGTTTATAATTCCCCCGTGTAATTTTATTCCCACCGTTTGCTTTTTATCCGTTATTTATTATTTTGGCAGTGCGTAATTTCAATTCATTGATATTGAATATTTTCAGACAATCGTGGAATAATTACATTGGGACACAGCATATGTCAAGTGACTTCTGTGCGCACGCGATTTATCTTCAAAATGTGCCCTCCCCTTCCCCCTCCGATCAAGGTTGCGACCGAATTTTTGTTTCCTAGGCCTCAGAAGCGTCCCCTGGAAATCAACATTGATTGGTGGGGGGTGGGGAGGGGTAAAGCAACGTTATTTATCCCACGATAGTGAAATAAGCAAGAAGGAAGCTAATTGATGCTTTAGTGTCCGAATGAATTATTCTCGGATTGTCTGAAATATGCGCAAGTCATAAATATTAATACCAGGGTCACATTTTTATTGATTACACTCTCAATGAAGCTCATATCAGTGAAATAATTTTCCGATTGTTTCCGATTCGTATCGGTTGACCGGCACAGTACTCCACTAAAATAGGTCTATATACGAAAGAACTGAGTCTTCTTTAGACAGTTTTTTTGTTGAAGTGATAGATATTTACTTAATCTTCCCTGTAAGCGCTGAATTATTGTTGTCCAGACCCTTTTAGTCAGATAAATAACAGTACTCCACCAAAATCGTGGTAATAATTTAAAAAATAATCTAATTATAATACTATTTATGCCGTAGATGGAGTACTGTTAAAAATACGGTTTAAGTTACGTATTTTGCTACCTCAATGTTACCAGCATATAGAACTTTATCTGTATTATAAGCGTGAGATAGACAGTTGTTATTTAGAACGTGTTTATGCGAGAAATACGCAGTAAAGGTATGGAGTACTGTGCATGAGCCATTATAATAGCACAGCTAATTATAAATGCAGTCTTTACGTTTATTTTGTTAGGTTGTCATTTAATACCCGGGCCAAATAAAACGCAAGTTTCTACTGTTTTGTGCTTATTTAGAACAACTGAAGTGGACACGGATAGTAAAAGTGTGGGCTTAGTATTTTGTTTGACTCCGTTTCATCACACAGTCAATTCGGTTAGGGTAGACGTGCGATCGTTTGATCAATTGTTGCGGTCTTCGCAACAGCGAAAGCTCGTTCATTGAAATGTTGAAATAATTCGTTTATAATTCTGCCGTGTAATTTTATTTCCACCGTTTGCTTTTTATCCGTTATTTATTATTTTGGCAGTGCGTAATTTCAATTCATTGATATTGAATATTTTCAGACTGTCTGAAATATGCGCAAGTCATAAATATTAATACCAGGGTCACATTGTTATTGATTACACACTCAATGAAGGTCAGGGTTACTATTAACGACTATGGGATGACTATTAGTATCAGTGAAATAATTTTCCGATTGTTTCCGGTTCGTATCGGTTGACCGGCACAATACTCCACTACAGTACTCCACTAAAATAGGTCTATATTCGAAAGAACTGAGTCTTCTTTAGACAGTTAGTTTTTTTGTTGAAGTGATATAGATATTTACTTAATCTTCCCTGTAAGCGCAGAATTATTGTTGTCCAGACCCTTTTACTCAGATAAATAACAGTACTCCACCAAAATCGTGGTAATAATTTAAAAAATAATCTACTTATAATACTATTTATGCCGTAGATGGAGTACTGTTAAAAATACGGTTTAAGTTAGGTATTTTGCTACCTCAATGTCACCAGCATATAGAACTTTATCTGTATTATAAGCGTGAGATAGACAGTTGTTATTTAGAACGTGTTTATGCGAGAAATACGCAGTAAAGGCATGGAGTACTGTGCATGAGCCATTATAATAGCACAGCTAATTATAAATGCAGTCTTTACGTTTATTTTGTTAGGTTGTCATTTAATACGCGGGCCAAATAAAACGCAAGTTTCTACTGTTTTGTGCTTATTTAGAACAACTGAAGTGGACACGGATAGTAAAAGTAAACCACTGACAACCTATGAGTGTGGGCTTAGTATTTTGTTTGACTCCCTTTCGTCACACAGTCAATTCGGTTAGGTAGACGTGGGATCATTTGATCAATTGTTGCGGTCTTCACAACAGCGAAAGCTCGTTCATTGAAATGTTGAAATAATTCGTTTATAATTCTGCCGTGTAATTTTATTTACACCGTTTGCTTTTTATCCGTTATTTATTATTTTGGCAGTGCGTAATTTCAATTCATTGATATTGAATATTTTCAGACTGTCTGAATAATTACATTGGGACAAAGCGTATGTCAAGTGACTTCTGCGCGCACGCGATTTATGTTTAAAATGTGCCCTCCCCTTCCCCCTCCGATCAGGGTTGCGACCGAATTTTTGTTTGCTAGGCCTCAGAAGTGTCCCCTGGAAATCAACATTGATTGGTGGGGGGTGGGGAGGGGTAAAGCAACGTTATTTATCCCACGATAGTGAAATAAGCAAGAAAGAAGCTAATTGATGCTTTTGTGTCCCAATGAATTATTCTCGGATTGTAGTTACCTAGTCAGTTATTTTTCTAAAAATAATTATATTTGACAAAGATGTTCACAATTTATTGTTAACAAAATTGTTATGGGCATTTTCAAGCTACTAAATAGGCAGTTTTGTTGTTTTAAAGTCAGTTTACTGCTCAAGGCGCCTTTGCACGTATTATGCAAAAAGATTTCGGCTAAAATAGGTGCGTTATCAGCAATGCAATTAAAATTGCTCGATTTACCTAAAACGAAGTTTTAATATATTTACAATCACTCGATTGCGCATTTATTTATGTATGTGTAGAGTATAACTTGTGCAATATCACTCTTCAACTAACGGGCGTCGCGTTAAACGAGAATTAAAACGTGTTTATTTTAACCAGTTGCGCAATCAGTGACAATCAGTTTGACAATCAGTGACAAAATACCTTGGGACATCTCGCATTGTTGGTACTTACCTAATATTTCTTTCAATTATTTTGGTAGTAAATTATACCCCTCCCTCCCCCTCCCTATTCAATGTTGAATTTAAAGTAAGGAACTCAGTGAGCGTTGAAACGAACGCCTAAAGAGTCACCAACATTGAACAGGGGGACTGGGGGATAAATGGAGCGGAAAATATTGTCCTTTAGTATGAAGTGTCCCAACACTTTTGTCACTGATTGTAGGTTTAAAACTTCGAAATTCTAAACGTCTATCAACGTCTATTAAAGGCACGAAAGGGACAAAACATATTGAAATTTGTTCTAGGTTTTCATTAGCAACCATATTACGTACAACATTACTAATACATACTAAGGTAAAACGCGAAATATTTGCGGAAAATTATTAGAGCGATATAACGTAATACAACGGTTGTACGGTTGTCATGACAAATGTCACCACGTCCACGGTTCTCACCAACGGTTCTCACCACGGTGCTCACTGAACACCGTGGACGTTAGTTTGCTAATTTACGCTTGTTTCTTTACAAATAGTCAGTGCTGCTGTTTTCTAGTATCATCTGCATGGTACACTTTACATTTAATGATTTTTAACCGGTATTGCATCGACAAAATAAAATAATTTAGAGGTAAAGCGGCAACGGTTCTCACTTCCGCAGTATAAAGAGATAGTATAACATCAAGTTATTTATATAAATATAGCGAGCATCGTTATAAAAAAACGCATTTGAAAAGCGTGAATTGTAAATATGCATTATTTTCTTATTGAAAACTAACATATCACAAGGCGGGTGTGTAGAAAATGTCATTTTAAACCACAATCTTCGTTCTAATACATGTTTTTCTGGTGAGAACCGTAGTGAGAACCGTTGTGAGAACCGTGGACAGAACAGACGCACAACAGGGGGCCATTTTGATTATAAAATATCATATTTCCTTACTTAATTTTGCACAGAAATAGTTTATTTAGTCTACTATAACATTGCTTTAGCTTTCTTGGCTTTAAAGTACACCCCTAAGTTGGCTGTAACGGCATTTTTTTACAATATAAAGAAAATAGCTTTTCAGACAGTGAAAACATTTTTAGTTCTTAAAATAAACCTAGTTACCTAGTCAGTTATTTTTCTAAAAATAGTTATATTTGACAAAGATGTTCACAATTTATTGTTAACAAAATTGTTATGGGTATTTTCAAGCTATTAAATAGGCAATTTTGTTGTTTAAAAGTTATTTACTGCTCAAGGCGTCTTTGCACGTATTATGCAAAAAGATTTCGGCTAAAATAGGTGCGTTATCAGTAATGCAAATAAAAATGCTCGATTTACCTAAAACGAAGTTTTAATATATTTACAATCACTCGATTGCGCATTTATTTATGTATGTGTAGATGATAACTTGTGCAATATCACTCTTCAACTAACGGGCGTCGCGTTAAGCGAGAATTAAAACGTGTTTATTTTAACCAGTTGCGCAATCAGTGACAATTAGTTTGACAATCAGTGACAAAATACCTTGGGACATCTCGCATTGTTGGTACTTACCTAATATTTCTTTCAATTATTTTGGTAGTAAATTATATCCCTCCCTCCCCCTCCCTATTCAATGTTGAATTTAAAGTAAGGAACTCAGTGAGCGTTGAAACGAACGCCTAAAGAGTCACCAACATTGAACAGGGGGACTGGGGGATAAATGGAGCGGAAAATATTGTCCTTTAGTATGAAGTGTCCCAACACTTTTGTCACTGATTGTAGGTTTAAAACTTCGAAATTCTAAACGTCTATCAACGTCTATTAAAGGCACGAAAGGGACAAAACATATTGAAATTTGTTCTAGGTTTTCATTAGCAACCATATTACGTACAACATTACTAATACCTACTAAGGTAAAACGCGAAATATTTGCGGAAAATTATTAGAGCGATATAACGTAATACAACGGTTGTACGGTTGTCATGACAAATGTCACCACGTCCACGGTTCTCACCAACGGTTCTCACCACGGTGCTCACTGAACACCGTGGACGTTAGTTTGCTAATTTACGCTTGTTTCTTTACAAATAGTCAGTGCTGCTGTTTTCTAATATCATCTGCATGGTACACTTTACATTTAATGATTTTTAACCGGTATTGCATCGACAAAATAAAATAATTTAGAGGTAAAGCGGCAACGGTTCTCACTTCCGCAGTATAAAGAGATAGTATAACATCAAGTTATTTATATAAATATAGCGAGCATCGTTATAAAAAAACGCATTTGAAAAGCGTGAATTGTAAATATGCATTATTTTCTTATTGAAAACTAACATATCACAAGGCGGGTGTGTAGAAAATGTTATTTTAAACCACAATCTTCGTTCTAGTACATGTTTTTCTGGTGAGAACCGTAGTGAGAACCGTTGTGAGAACCGTGGACAAAACAGACGCACAACAGGGGGCCATTTTGTTTATGAAATATCATATTTCCTTACTTAATTTTGCACAGAAATAGTTTATTTAGTCTACTATAACATTGCTTTAGCTTTCTTGGCTTTAAAGTACACCCCTAAGTTGGCTGTAACGGCATTTTTTTACAATATAAAGAAAATAGCTTTTCAGACAGCGAAAACATTTTTAGTTCTTAAAATAAACCTAGTTACCTAGTCAGTTATGTTTCTAAAAATAGTTATATTTGACAAAGATGTTCACAATTTATTGTTAACAAAATTGTTATGGGTATTTTCAAGCTATTAAATAGGCAATTTTGTTGTTTTAAAGTTATTTACTGCTCAAGGCGTCTTTGCACGTATTATGCAAAAAGATTTCGGCTAAAATAGGTGCGTTATCAGTAATGCAAATAAAAATGCTCGATTTACCTAAAACGAAGTTTTAATATATTTACAATCACTCGATTGCGCATTTATTTATGTATGTGTAGATGATAACTTGTGCAATATCACTCTTCAACTAACGGGCGTCGCGTTAAACGAGAATTAAAACGTGTTTATTTTAGCCAGTTGCGCAATCTTCAACGGGTTCTGCGCCGGTATTAGCAATAACGCTATTTGAGGTAGGGACCTTTTATTATTTTAACAATTGCTGTAGAACGTACGCGTACTTTAAATTTCAGCACAAAAACAAATATTAGAGAAGTGATACTAGGTTTAAAACTTCGAAATTCTAAACGTCTACCAACGTCTATTAAATGCAAGAAAGGGACAAAACATATTGAAACTTGTTGTAGGTTTTCATTAGCAACCATATTACGTACAACATTACTAATACATACTAAGGTAAAACGCGAAATATTTGCGGGAAATTATTAGAGCGATATAACGTAATACAACGGTTGTACGGTTGTCATGACAAATGTCACCACGTCAACGGTTCTCACCAACGGTGCTCACTGAACACCGTGGACGTTAGTTTGCTAATTTACGCTTGTTTCTTTACAAATAGTCAGTGCTGCTGTGTTCTAGTATCATCTGCATGGTATACTTTACATTTAATGATTTTCAACCGGTATTGCATCGACAAAATAAAACAATTTAGTGGTAAAGCGGCGACGGTTCTCACTTCCGCAGTATGAAGAGATAGTATAACATCAAGTTATTTATATAAATATAGCGAGCACCGTTATAAAAAACGCATTTGAAAAGCGTGAATTGTAAATATGCATTATGTTCTTATTGAAAACTAACATATCACAAGGCGGGTGTGTAGAAAATGTCATGTTAAACCACAATCTTCGTTTTAATACATGTTTTTCTGGTGAGAACCGTAGTGAGAACCGTTGTGAGAACCGTGGACAGAACAGACGCACCGCAGGGGGCCATTTTGACTATAGAATATCATATTCCCTTACTGAATTTTGCACAGAAATAGTTTATTTAGTCTATTATAACATTGCTTTAGCTATCTTGGCTTTAAAGTATTAATATATGTCTTATTAAATTATTTTAACTATGCGATTAGCGACCGCGTTTCCTGTTTTTCCCAATTTACCTAAAATTGTCATTTTATGTTTAGGGATAAGGCAAACAACAAACTATTCAAAATACACTATTAAACACTAGCTACTAAACACGGAATGGCACAACAAACCATATAGACACAACACGTCTCTGATCGTATTTCTGATCGCCATTCAGTGCTCAACTCAGCACGAACACATTCACAACACACTATATTAAAACACAGCCTGTTGCTATGATCGGATTTTACATCATTCAGCGCGAACACTAGCAAAGCAAGTTCATTTTAATAATTCATCAACTATGCTATAGTTTAAAATCACTTCACAAAACGACGAGGACCTATTAACAACACACTATTAATTAACACATAATGTCGCTATGATCGCATTTTAGATCAACATTCAGCACGAACACATACAATCCCACTATATAGACACAACAATATAGTGACACAACTTGTCGTTCTCATCGTATTTCTTTTCGCAAATTCAGTGTTCAACTCAGCACAAACTATTAGATTCCTGGCAAAGTATGCTATAATTTATAATCACTTCGGAAAACGACCAGATCTATCATATTTCATATATCAAATATCACATATCATATATATAGTGTAAATTAGGAAGCACTAAAAAATTCTAAATTTTGATAGAAACATTTTCGACTTTAACTAAGTCAGCAGACTAAATGATAAATCATAAAAAATTATACCTTACAACTGACGTTTACAAATAATGGTGTGTAACTGTTTTCGATCAACTAGTGTATGTTTGCGTCGTCGTTAATTATGTCGTCAATTAATCAGTTGGCAAAGGGTTCTGAAAAAAACTTCCGAAGCAATCTTTAATTTCACGTATGCATAGTATAAAACATCCACGTACCACCACAATTCGCGTGTCTCCACTATTCGTTGATTTCCCATGGCCAACGCGTGGCTGCTTCTTATCTCGCTGAACATCGTTGACCGGTATTTTTCTGATCATGCATCACTTCTATGCTGTCTCCACGCTGATAAACCAACAATGACGGTTAAGAGTATTTCTTACAGGAAACTGAAATTAATTAATTTGCCAGAATCCACCTGAGGACTTGGATGAGCTACAATCAGTGAGAAAAGTGTTGGGACACTTCAACCTAAAGGACAATATTTATTTTCGGTTGATCGGCCACATAGCAAGTCACCGGTGACGTCAAGAATAATTATAATAATTAGAAGGTATACACGTAGCATACGTTATATAGTCGTATAACCATAATAGCGGAGGGCAACTAGATTGGGTATTGGGTAATATATACTTGTGGCATTGTGTCTTTGTGGCTCTGGGTCTCTGGGTCTCTGGGTCTTTGGGTCTCTGGGTCTCTGGGTCTCTGGGTCTCTGGGTCTCTGGGTCTCTGGGTCTCTGGGTCTCTGGGTCTCTGGGTCCTTGGATCTCATCTGGGTCGCCGCTGGATTAAAATTAACAACAAGATTTCAAATAGCATTATGTATGTATGTATTGTAATGTAGTCGTACAAAACATAGACTGGACCCATAGACTGGAAGGAATATATGGGCAAAATGACTCAAACAAAAATTCAAATATATTTTTTTTTAAAAAGCCCAGTTTCTTCAAAATTCTCCCTGTATTGTCAACAAGATGCCTGCACAAGGCGTTCACTTGAGCTACTGATTTCTGAAAGCTTCGCGTAGCCTGTGCGTACTCTAGCAAGACTATATGGCAATGGCAATGCATATTTGCATAGATTTTCACAAATAGAATCTATGGTCTTATATAAACTGCAGCGGTGCTGGAAGCGCCGAAGGTTTGCTAATGTAATATAAATGTAAACAAGGCCGTTTTTCTAAAATTAAACAACGGATCTATAAATATTTAGTAGACAAAACCTCGGATTCGGCAGAATCAAGCGATCATTTTGATATAGAATTTATTTAAATTTGGACAAACAGAAAATATTTAAACATGTTTTGAAACACGCGTTTCCAAATGTAATACGACACGCGACACCTACGCGATATCTAGACATACACTGAACAGTTCACAAATAAAATTATTTTTAACTATTTTTGAACATATGGCCAAGAGTCCAATGATCAAACGTCAGAACATTTTAGAGTGCATGTTTCAATGTCTGTTTGTTTTCAGGCGTGGCGTCGGATGGACTGAAAAGGAAACTTCTGCGATGCTGATAAAGATCTAAAACTATTAAAAGGACACACCCAATTGCGGCATAGCCACGAATGTGTGGCCTTCCCCCAAGGGCGGTTACACGCACGCTACAGTCGAATTTGCTGTAAAACATGCAGTGCCATATAGTGTATTATATATCTTAAAATATAAAATATACATATATCATAACTTTACATGTTGTTTCGTAGTTTGGTTCTCAAGTATAGAGCGGTTAAGTGAGGTGACGTAAGAGAAAGAAACTCTGATATCATAAAGTTTCAGGAAACATGTTTTAGAGGCTACTCATGAGTATAAGTCACCCTGAAAACCCTAGACAAATTTAGACACCTTTTACAATAATTATCGTCATAACATTTGCAGATGTAGTAATGGAGTTTTTCAAGAAAAGTTTTAAGTCAAATTAACTGAACAATATTTAATGTAAGTTCTGTAACACCCAATTGGGGCAATACAAATTTGCTGCTATTAAGAAAATATCGAATTAAGCTATTGGTCAGTAATTAAGGTTGTTTTAGCTAACACTTTAGCGTGATACACGATACAATAATATATATATATATATATATATATATATATTATAGTATTAATGGAGTTCATAGGCCAAGAAAACCGCTCTTTTCTATTTGATTATAATTTCTACTGACTACTAGCCAACCTACGTAACATGTGTCTGCATGTGACAAAGCAGGCTACACTGTTATAAAGGCGTTATTTAAAGTGTTAAATATTCTGCTATTTGCATTTAAATGAGTCTTTTTGGCCTCGTCACAAAGCAAGGATTATTTGAATTGCAGACAGAGTACAATCGAGGCAGTGGCGTAGCCAAGGGGGGGCGACCGCCCCCCCCCCCCCCCCCCCAATGGTCTTCCAGGCCATTCCTGTGAAAAGTTTAAATCCGGGGAGAAACTTGTTGAGGGGGGGGGGTAATGATGTTACGTAGTGAAGCCTTCAAGGGAGAAGCAAGTTGACTCGTAATGATATTACTATATATTACTGTTTTAATATGCACAAAAATATTAAACGATCTGCGGCTTCGACGTTAAACGCAATGTAGCGCAATTCATCAAGGTCGTATATTTGACCTTGTGATTCTGCACAAACGTGCTGTCGCGCTTACGTGTAATCAACTTAATCCTTATCCCCCTTAAGCAATGTAAGATTATATGCCGCAGTTGTAAAGTACCTACGTACATATAGCTATATTTAGAATGACTATATTTAAATTTTGATATGTGTACTACATTGTTTTGGTTTGGAGACAACAAAACTTTGCTATTTATGGCGATCAGTTATTTTTTTAAATCTCGCCTCAGAATGCGGGAAATGCAGTCTGAGAGATTCTAGAATTCAAAAAATTTCCGGGGGTGCATGCCCCCAGACCCCCCTAGGAGGCTCGCGTCTTCGACGCTCGACCAATTTAGCTCCCCCAAAGACAGAACCCTGGCTACGCTACTGAATCGAGGCAATTAGAAAGACTGATTAAGAATTTAAGACTGAGGATTCACATAAATGTATATTCAAATTAATCGCCATTGTGAAAATGGTGTATATAATATACTTCGACGTGTCCGTCAATTATTATTGCAACAAGAGAAGTTATTACTGTACATGTAACAGTTGAGTGCATATGGAGGATGCACGTGTTCGACTTGGGTCAAACAGATTGTCTTGACCGAATGTCTTTTAATGTTATGATTTTGTTTTGTCGAAAATACAGGATTTTACCACGCAGTCTTCGCATGGTCTGTCAAGTCTATATATTGAAACAAAGTGTTAAACAATATAAAAACTAAAGAGCTAGAATGCTAGATGATTCACCCAAAAACTAACATTGAACTTAGGCTATGCCATACTGATTGAAGCGTGCCTTCTGGTCCGTGCCTTCCTGGTCTGCTAATTACTCGAGCTACACTGTAATTTTTAGGGAGTAAAAATTACTCTCAAAACACGGCTTAATATTTGTCTCCAGAATGCCCCAGTGCTGAGGAGTAAAATTTCTGGGGGAGTAAAAATTACTCCTAACCAAAGAGGGTAATATTTACCTTCAAATTGTGGGTAAAAGGTTTGTCTCCAGAATGCCCCAGTTTTGAGGGGGAAAATTTCTGGGGGAGTAAAAATTACTCCTACGCACGGAGGGTAATTTTTACCCTCAAAGGTAAAGCTTTGAGGAGTAAAATCTACCTTTCAAACGAGAAATATAATATATTACGCCATACATTTTTGTGGTGAACGTTTTTGTTAGCGCGCTCTAGATAAAGTGCTCACAAAGCGAAAGTTTTCGTAAAATATGCAACATGTATAAGATTCGGAAATATTTGTGACTTTATTCAGTACGTGTTACTATACCTTGAAATAATAAGTTCTACATAAATCGAAAATAACTAATACGCTGGGATGCAATAGCGCATGCAACGTCTCTCCTTCGACACATGCATTCAAATATTTAGCTTTTTACTTTTAGGTAAGGAAATTATACATTTAACAATTATATAACTTTATCAACACCATGTATTCACTATTCATACAATAGCGGCCTGTCGAATAATTCAGGTATAATAGTGCTAAGTCAGATAGTGATAACTAAGATAGTGCTAAGGTCAAAACGTCAACGCAAATAAAGCCGCTGCGTTGCGTTGAACGCAAATATTGCTATACAAAAACATTGCTTGACTTTCCTAAGCTAATTAGACACAGCATAAATAGAGTTAGCCGCCGTCTTTGAAAGATCTATCGATTGATAATTTCTCCAATAGCAATTCTCAATCGCTGTCACCTTTAAAAAATGAGAAGAATACAAGTTAAATGCGATGCAGTACGAGAAGGGAGAGCAACATATTGTCATAGCATATCACAACTTATACATCCTCTATTTTAAATTGTGGTATGTGTATCATGCAAAATGCATCTAATAAAAAGTTTACCAGCTTGGCAATATTCTATTTTTTAATTTAAAATTTTTTTTGCGTTATGGCGCACTTTGAGACATATTCCATCTGGATAAATAATCATAAAAATGATATAAAGAAATTATATCAATATATATTGTTTAAGGAAGTATAAAGAAAAATAATAAAGATAGTTACTTTCGCAAGGCGTGCCACCTCAACGTTCTGTTTCAAGTCGCGTCAACTCAAAACTCCAGCATGTAGAGAGTTCAATATTTCAATTCCATTTCCTTATTTTAAATCCAGCATACAACAATACATTTGAGTGAATCAGATTTTATATAATCTCATATTACTTTTTACACATCCCAGATGGAATAAGTCTTAAAGCATAGTAAAACACGAATTATCAGAGGCGGATCCAGAGGGGTGCTATCGTTGCTTGAGCAACGGTCAGAATTTCCAAATTAATTTATTCAGTTTCTTAGATGTTCACCAACATTGTTAAAATTGATTTATTCTGTCCAATAATATAATTTTTAGTGCCTAACCTGACAATGTTAATAAGATTCATATTGACATTGTTCAGTCACTTCCGCGCCGATACGCAATTATTTGCGCGAAAAATGCAGTGAGTTATGAAATTGTATCTCCTCGGAACCCGAGAACGCCCGAGCCTTTCTAAATCATTAGCCTGTGTAGCAGGCCGCATCTTTGAGTTCTGGCTTAGTTAGCATCGATTGTGCGAATGGCGGGAGCCACGGTTGATGCTAAATTTAGCCTTTTCTGAGCAACGCATAGGGTGCTGGCCAATCAAATGATCAGATTTAGTATGCTGAGCAACGGTGAGCAACGGTAGAGTAATAAGCCAATCATGTTTCCCCATTATTCGGGTCTCAGATGATCCTAAGTAGCAACGCACGAATACTGTGGTCACATTCACAGACTGATTCTCGCCGACTCTTCTGATCTCGTTCAGTGTCAGTGTTCTTTTCAGTTCGAAATGACTTCGAACAGCGTTTTACAACGATGGTTGGATGTGTTTGATGGGGGTGATTCACCAACGACAAAGGAGGAGAAGCCAACCGCTCTGAAGCATTACTGTGAGCAAATGATTGCTTCTGAAATGAATAATATATTAAATAGCTCATGAATAATATATACATAAATAATGGTAATCACCTCAGTCAGGATATCTTTTAATTATTTCAAATACTCGACTGCGCCTCGTTGACTATCGTCTGATCTGATCACAGACAAGCCAAGGCTTAATATTCGGTTAATTATTAAGTCTTGTGCAAGCGTGTGTTGATTTTGACATTTCCAACGACGTGTTAATAAAATGCTGTAATGTCTGTATGTCTTTAGCTTACCAGTCGCATATAGAGTCACAAATAAATTTTGAATAAATAATATCAAAGTTTTTATTGTATAATTATGAAAATACAAAAACAGATTTGCTACTGCATGTATAGCTCTTGTCTCAAAGACTCAAACGGCATGGTAATATAAGTTAGCTGATTAACCCATTGCTGCTTAGGCTGTCTGAGGGTTCTACCTTGGACAAGTAAAATTATCTGGCATTAATAGACAGAGTAAAATATTAAAGGGTCCATTTTTGGCCAGTTCAGGCAGCAATGGGTTAAAAATATCAAGTGATACCAAATGGTTTGGATTATAATTACATATCCAATTAAATTGTTTTCAAATGTTTCAAGTATTGGGTTAGCTGTCTATGTCAAGATATTATACCATGGCATCTGCAGTATTTTACCCTGAATAAGTTTAGATATTTCCATTAACTGTACAAAAGGAAACGAGTAACTTTCATGGTTTTACTTATCTAATGATTACTAGATTGGTATAGAATTATAATGACTGCCAGTACATGTATAATAATGTTGGGAAATTCTATAGGCTGGCTATTGCATGTTGTGTTAAGTTTGATATTCTAATACTCATTTCTAGAACTTCAGAGGATGGTAATTGCTTATATAATGCTTGCTCTCTAGCCCTCGGTGGCAGTGAGATTATAGCTAAGTATTTGCGTTGCCTTACAAGTATTGAGCTTTAGACCAATCCTTGTTATTATTCATCGCACCCATTGATTTAACTTCAGCACAATAAGGGTGCATTTTCAAGTCAAGCAAATACCTTTGCCATGTGCCTGTCTGATGTTGCACTTGATGTTTCTACAAAAAAGGACCCAAATGTTGCTGTTCTTGCAGAAGCTTCGAACAATGCACACCATCGCACTTATTATTCTTTTCTATGCATCTTGGAATTATCGAGTGCTATTAAACTTCCCATTGAATCCTATTATCCCATTTCCAGTGACCACCAAACTGGACCCAGTAGTAGTGAAGAAAACCCTGAAGTAGATATGGATTCTTTAGCACGCACGTTTAATTGCACTATTTATCCAAGGGAAGTTTCCACTACTGACCATCCAATTGAAAGTCTACATATTTTTCGATGTGCTGCATTGCCAATAGACTACATGTACAGCCTTGGAACATCATTTCCATGTTGGTGGAAATTTAGATGAATTTCACATGAAGCTTGTGGTTCCCAGATTAGCTGGGTTTGATTCAGTGATGTCCAAAAGTGAAGAAAAATCCAACAAGCCTCTTCCAAGCTCTTCCGTCTTCCAAGGTTCAATGTCCAGAATGATTTCCCACCAACCAAGACCAGTAACACCTGTCAACCCATCTGTTGGAGGAAAGTTGACGCAAACTCTCCTGGACAAAATGCTGGTGAAGAAGAGAAAGTTGACAGATGAAGTTGATCAGCAACCACAACATGTAGAAAGAAGTAAGAAACAGGTGACTTCCAGTTGTTCATCAACCGAAATGTCTATTTTTCCTGCAGCCGTGACTTCCATCCATACTGCAACAGAGTCTTCCATTTGTCCTCCAACAGTGGAAACTGCTACAACATCAGCTATTGCTACTGCTGGCCCTAGATCTCGGTTTGCTGATGACATTGGAAATTTTGTAAACCCTGCTTCTCCACTAACTGAGCAGCAAAAATACCATCTACTCTGCAATGTTTGGAGACCCGAGCCATCCTATAAATTTCATGCTAATGCACGACATCGGAAATTCCAGCACATTGGTTGGCCCAGTTTTCGTGGTTGGCATATTCAGAGCTTTTTGACGGTGCTTTCTGTGTTAACTGTGTTCTCTTTGGTGGAGAAAGTACGCACAATGCAACCAAACTTCAAAAACTTTTCAAACCTCCCTTAACATCCTGGTCTGTAGCATTGCAAAAATTTAAAGAGCACAATGAAAAGTCACAAGTTCACCGCTCAGCCACACTCTACGCATCGCGATTCAAATTATTCATGCAGCAAAAGACTGTGCCTATTGATGCGTAGCTTAACAGCATTAGAAAAAGGCAAATTCAGGAAAACAGAGAGAAACTGCGCCCAATTGTTCTTGGCATCATGCTATGTGGCCGCCAGAACATTTCTCTAAGAGGTCATCGAGATGACTCCAAATACCTTTCCGACAGTACGGTGAATCCAGGAAATTTACAGGAAATTCTTAAGTATGGAGCCCAATGTGCTGGTATTCCTCTTACCACTTTCCCCAGAAATGCAACCTATCGATCAAAAACAACACAAAATCAAATAATTGACATTTGTGGTGAACTTTTGACCAACAAGATAGTCACTGATATTCAAGAAGCCAAGTTTTTTTCTATCCTTGCAGATGAGGCAACTGATGCTTCTAATCTGGAGCAGATGTCCCTTGTAGTCCGATTTGTTGACAAAGCACCATCAATTCGGGAAGAGTTTCTGGGTTTTGTGCAATGCAAATTGGCTTGATCGGAGAAGGTGTAGCCAATACGATTCTTAATTTCCTGAGAGAGCATAACATTCCTATCGATATTTGTCGCGGTCAGGGTTACGATGGAGCAGGAAATATGGCAGGCAGAATTTCTGGTGCTGCAGCTAGAATTAGATCTGTTGAAAGCAATGCGATCTATGTTCACTGCAACTCGCATATTCTGAATTTGTGTGTTGCAGCATGTTGCCAAACACAGTTGGTTAGGAACATGATGAACACTGTTCGTGTTGCTTCAGAATTCTTCAACAATTCACCCAAAAGATCTGGACTGTTGACTAAAAACATCAAGGAAATGCATCCCAAGTCCCGCCACAGTCATCTTATCGACGTCTGCCGCACCAGGTGGATTGCAAGGCTTGATGGTTTGGATATTTTCATTGAAGATTTTGCAGCACTTGTCCACACTTTTGAAGAAATCAAAGACAACGCGAATCGCTCCTGGAATGACGAATCTGTCCAGAAAGCAAGCAGCATGTTCCACAGCGTAATTTGATTCCAGTTCATGGCGACGCTTATAATTGTTTCCCGTTGCCTTGAAGTGACCAGACCTCTCACCCGACAACTGCAGTCCCCTGACTACGGTACCACTACAGCGAGAGAGAAAGTGTCTTTGTTGTTCGTTATGTTGGAGAGGATGCGAATTGATATCGATACGCGACATGAATCGTGGTTTCATGAAGCTGAGTCCCTTGCAGAAAGCGTGGGTACCATCCCTGAGAAATCCAGAACGACAGGACGACAAGCCCATCGAGCGAATACACCTTCCGAGTCGATCATGCAATATTACCGTCGGGTGATATCAATTCCTTTTCTAGATCACATTGTCGCTGAACTGCAGACGCGTTTCACAGGAACAAACATAGAAATTTTGGATGCTTCTTTTGGATTGCCTACAAATGTTGTCACTAAACAAGATTGGAAGCCCAGATTTTCAAGGTTTCTTGAGATGTACAAGCATGATCTTCCCGAACCACGCCATCTCTCTACTGAATTGGAAATGTGGAGCGAGATGTGCCATTGGGCTGAAGATAGTCTGCCATCGCAACTCATTGACGTTTTGAAATTCATAGACACCGTCTCGTTTCCAAATATCTACACAGCACTCCAGATTTTTGCGACAATTCCCGTCACTACCTACACATGCGAGCGTACCATTTCCGGTCTTCGCCGACTGAAAACCTATTTACGCACTTCCATGTCCGAAAGCAGATTGAATGGACTAGCTTTACTTCATACTCACCGAGATATCTGCCCTACAGCAGATGAAGTCATCGAACGTTTTGCAACAAAGCACCCTAGAAGAATGTTGTTGGCCGAATAGCGATTGAAAACTGCAATATTACTGTACATACTCTAGGTTCCTGCTCATTCAATCGAACATGTCTATAAACATTTTAACTACTTGCGTTACTGATTATATTATCTGAATTAAGGTTCGTAATCTTATTTTATATAATAGTTAAGTGTTTTCAACTCTTTATTCCTTTTACAAAGGCTTTTTTTTGCGAAAGATACCTGCCTATGTATTTGCTTCACGAATCATGGTATTAACAAAATAGTCGGTAAACAAATGTCTTCCAAGTCTGCATGTGTACTTGTTTCTCTCCTTATTTTGTAGTATAAACGCCGTATTATTAAATGGTTTACTGTGATGGGTTTCCTTTAAGTTTTGATTGATTGATTGCCGATTATTAAATCCAAATGGGAATTTAAATTTGGAAAAGTTTTAGCATAAAACCTTATACATGTAATTTATATAACTTAGTAAAAATCTTTAACGTGAACGCATAAATTCAGTGAGATATTAATTATAACTTGCCTTTTTGAATTAGTATTTTAATTTGGACCCTTGATTTTACTAACTGGTCAATGGCTCATTGACTATAAATGGGTGCCACACTCCCATGGACCCATAAATTAGATGCTTGAGTTTATAATACACTGTCTATATCTGCTAGGCTGATGTCAAGACTTGGCATTAGTATTGTTTCTAATTTTTAAATAACCAAAGATAAGTTTGTGCTACTTCAAACGGTTCAGTGGTTCACATGGTTTTCTAATGTAGTATTTTCAGTTTGATTCTTTCAATCACCACGCTTATCTAGTTCAATAGTTCAGCATATCTCACTGGTCATCAAAACTTGCTGCAAGTGATCTTTGCTCTATCATCTTAGTAGACTGTAATCTTTAGTTTATTACTTTTACAGGTTGTACACATACATGTAATTGGGTTGGCTTTAGTATCAGATTTTAATACATGTATTTTATTTTGTAGTCCAGTGGCTCAGGTGTTAATCTGAATACAGATTGTAACCCTATGTAACATTTGCTCTGTTATCCCCGAGCCCGGGCGTAGGGGCGAAGGCCCGGAGCCCGGTGAGGGTGCTAATCTCGACATGCGTGGAGTCCATTTTACACGCGTGGAGAAAAGCGAGGGAGACGTAATCTCGGAAATAGTTTATTTATATATATGTTTGGTACGGTGTCACGCGGTAAGAATAGATGGACACTGGTGACTAGCGATGCAGAAAACTAAATCTGTCAGTATTATTTTTGCTTTCGTTTAACGAAATGGAGCCTGCTCTATTTAAATTAAAAGAGAACAACGAAGAAAAGGATACAAACCGCCGGTTTAATATATCTTGAAGCGAAACCAGAGAACCTGAAGAAACCAAACGCCGTATGGTAAACAAAAACTCGATCTGAATTGCAGTGTTTGCGGTCACTCAGTGGTCTCAAAATCATTTTAAAGTTAACGGTAGGTGATTTGTATTTTGTCCTTATGTCCTAAAACAATATACAGCTTCACGTTTTCGTGCTTTCTTTTTGCTCGTCGAAACCATAGGTCAGCTTAACTAAAGCTAACTTAAAACACTACGTTTAAGGCTTATATTAACCATGGTGGACGTGCATACACTTTTTATTATTAAAAATACTGGGCTTTGTCAGTTTTCTTGGCTATGTTTCCAGATTTTCGACTGAAACGTTGTCTGTTTAATTCTTCTTTCTGGAATCCGATTCTACTGAGTAGTTTTTATCTCAGACTCTATTATAAATGTAATTTTTGAGCTGTTATCTTTTAATTCTGCCTTTGCAAAATGTACATACATAGAGAAGCCATTTAAAGGCTTGCTAAAATTAATCCCTTTTGAAACCTCCTAAAAACAATATATTTTTTATACAACCAGAATTTAATAATGAAATCTAAGTTTTGCTTTGATATGTTCAACTTTCATTAAATGATTTAAATCAGTTTTATCGTCCTATCGACCTATCCATAAATTCTATGATTTAATATCCCAAGGATTTAATATCATTTGTTTTTATATCTGTTTGTTTTTATATTGGCTGTATATCAGGAGTGTTTATTTTAATCAGGGGGTGGGTGGTGTTTCAAAAAAGCATGTAAAAGCGGGCGAGGGGTTGTTGCGTTCATGTATTTCTAGTTGTAATAGTTATTGCTGTTCAATGAGAGATTTCAATACTGTATGCATGTATATATTAAAAGTTTCTATTTGTGGAGTTGCATTTCTATAATTTTAAGTAAATATTTATAAATATTTAGTTTTTTACCACAATTAGCATTACTTGTCTTCCAAAGAACGCTATATTAACTGACTTTTTAACTGGGTTTTTACCACAAAGGTTCGCTGTGGTTTCCTTCTCAAGATGGCAAACCCAAATTTTGCTGTACTGAGTCCATTACAATGCATTTGATAAGGGCAAAAGTCCCCAAAACATAGAGTTCATATTGACAAGATAATTCTATGATGGGATTATGGGAAGCCCTGAACATCAAGATGTGTCATTGAAAGTAGCTTCAACCAAAACAAGAGAATTAATGATAATGTATTCCCAAATATAGAAATATTAAAAATAGATTATGCAAATGCTCTTGCTGTATTGTTGTGAATATTTATTTGCAGGTGAGTAGATGACCCCCCCCCCCCCCCCCCCATTCAGCATACAAAGGGATGCCGCCTCATTAATATTCAGCATCACTCACGCATGACTCACGCATGACTCACGCATGACTCACACATGACTCACGCATGACTCACGCCTGTGACATGATTGGGCAAGATTGGGATAATTATAGTATACATGAGACTATATAAGCTCGGTGATTTCGTATAGTCGGTTCCTTCACTACAGTGTTTTACTTGTGGAGTTTACCGTCTTTGATAGTGTTTTCTTGGGAGATTTTAATTGTCTGATTGAAGGTAAGCTATTTTCGTGTTCAATTTATAGTCTTATTATGCTCATTATATGTGTTTATATATTTTATCTGAGTCTAATACATGTTTTGTTTCATTGACAGCAATGGATCTTATCGATGTAATTAAAGGTTGTACAACCGTCGAGGAGATCGAAGCGTTAGAGTGGCTGTTTAACTTTGATGAAAGGCATAAGGAAGCAGCCTTATTGCAACGTATCATTGTATTGTCGAATGCTTTGGAGCGTCATTTGGAGAACGAACGTTGTGGGATTTCTACGGTGTTAATGGACGGCTGGTCGAACGAGCAACGGGAATCCTTTAAACGAGATTGGAACGATGATTCGTTTGTGGCCGAGATGGACAGTCAGGCCTCCGAACCGGCGATACCCTCGTTAATGGATGGTTGGTCGAACGAGCAAGACGAATCCTTCAGAATGGATTGGAACGATGATTCATTTATGGCCGAACTGGAGGATATTTCTGATTGTAAATTTCTTGGTGAACCGCCGATACCCGAGGTGTGTGATCCCATCCAGACCGGAGAAGGAAGCCGAAAACGAGCCGCTGAACATGCAAGTACGGAATCAATACCAATTAAGAGATCTAAAACTGTTCCGTTATTTACAATTAAGTCCTTAAGCAAGTACGCGTGAAAAAGTTTAAGACCACGGGCCTTGATTATCGTGTTCAGTTTGGCGATTTCCAAGTACAAGGTTTGCCTGATGTCCTGAGACAGTTACATGATGTATTTGAAAGTCTACTCGATCGCGTAACCGATGGTATTGCTATGTATGATCAAGTCAGTGAGTTTATTAGGCATTCTCCCCAACTCGAATATCCCATTTCATTAGCATTTATGCCTCGTGAAAGATTAACCGTCAAATCTTAACCGAAATCGAAAGAGTAATTCAGTCGAATGATTCGTTTAAGTTAGATGATTCGATTACTGTCAATATCATCCATGTTGAGATGCCACACGGCGGAACGGGAAGAAAGCGAAAGATTGCTAACCTCGATAAGTATCTTACACGAAAACACTGTATCGTCCGTATTCAGAACAAAGACGATCTTTGTCTTAGTCGATCAATCGTCGTAGCGAAAGCCAAAGTCGACAACGACGAGAGATATCTTTACATAAAGAATACCCGTGGCCCGTTGCAAGCTAACCTTGCTCACGATTTGCATGAAAATGCCGGCGTACCACTCGGACAGTGCGGTATCGAAGAAGTGAAAAAGTTTCAAGCCTATTTGACCGATTACCAGATAAACATCGTTTCAAAAGAACATCTGAATGCTCTTATTTACTCTGGCCCTGAGGCACCGAAGCGTATTTATCTTTACGCCCACGATAACCACTATGACGTAATTACAAGCATGCCAGCTTTTCTTGCTCGTAAGAAATACTGCCAGGTATGTAAGAAAGGTTATGATAACATCGAAGACCATATCTGCGGAGATACGTGCAAGTTATTCCATACACAAAACTGTCCGATAACGAACTGGGTATTTTGCGAAGATTGCGGCCGGTTTTTCAAGAGCCAGGAATGTTTCGATCGGCATAAAGCAACGGTAGGTGATAAGCGACCAATTTGCGCATCCGTTGTGAAATGTCAGCAATGCAACCATGTGGTGAGGAGAGCTAACGAACAGCCTGAGAAACACAATTGCGGACTTGTTCGATGTACCGCATGCCAGCAATACATAGATCCCGAGGATCACCAATGTTACATTCAACCGGCAAAGAAAAGAAGAACTACTCATCAAATGCGATCGGACAGGAATGATTTTGTAGATGATGAGGCGGAAGTTGGGGGCGACGAGAATGAAGACGACGGGGGCGAGGGAGGTTACAATCAATTGTTGTTTTTCGACTTTGAATGTATACAAGAAGGCGGCGAACACGTACCGAATTTATGCGTTGTTCACGACGAAAGCGGTCAAGAGTGGGTGTTTAGCGGGGCAAACACACGGGATGAATTTTGCGAGTGGGTATTTCAAGAGAACAACTCCGGCAGTATAGCGATGGCTCATAATTTCAAGGGATATGATGGTTATTTCATTCTCCAATATTTGCATAAGAATGGCTTGGTACCCAAAGTTATTATGAACGGTGCAAAGATTTTAACACTAAATGTTCCTGCATTGAATATCAAGTTTGTTGATTCGCTATATTTTATCCCTATGAAGCTAGCAAGTTTTCCGAAAACATTTGGTTTGAGTGAACTTTCAAAAGGTTACTTTCCGCATCACTTCAACACCGAAACCAACCAAGACTAACGAGGCCCCCTACCCGACGCAAGCTATTACGATCCGGACGGAATGGGTCCTGAAGACCGTACAAAATTTTACCAATGGTACAATAACCTGAGAGCCAACGAATACGTATTTTATTTTCAACAAGAAATTCTAAAGTATTGTCAGTAGTAGACGACCCCCCCCCCCCCCCCCCCCACCCCCCTCCCATATACCGTCCAAAGGGATGCCGCCTCATTAATATTCAGCATGACTCACGGTGTGACGCACGGTGTGCATCACAGTGTGACGCACGAAAGTAATAAACGGAGCCTGCCTAATAGGACATGTTTGGACAAGACTGGGATAATTAGTGCGCATGAAGCTATATAAGCTCGGAGCTGAGCTATAATCACTACGATGTTAGGATTACATCTGGTCTGGTCGCCTAAGTTCGTTGAACGATTCTACACTTGTCCGAGACTTTAGAGAAGGATTGGAACGTTTGTTGAAAGCAATAGAAAATCTACCGTTGGATTAGAATACAACTACAATGGAATGTTTACACGGTGAACCTGCATCTTCGACAATTACACAGAAAGGTACGTTTTGGTTCTGTGGACAGAAACCTAGTTGCGAGTTCTTTTGCCCAGAAGAAGATTGGTACATGTTTGGAAAAGCCGTAGCCTCCTTCCATGAAAGTGGATGTGTACATCCAAGGTGCTATGGCCATGGACGACTAGCACAGATGCGAATGGTTAAAGATAAGATGAAGGAAAGTTACGGGAGACCATACTTTGTTTGCTCCGAACGAGGAAATCCCTGTCCGTTTTGGCAATGGGCTGATGTCTTCGAGGGTATCAAACCAATATGTCGACATGGTCTGATTTGTCGTACTAGCAAAGTCAAGAAAGAAGGTCCTAATCAAGGTCGTCTATTTTACTCGTGTCCCCACGAGAGAGAAAACTGCTGTGACTTTTTCGAATGGAAACCGGAAGAAGATCCCCTTGAACCATTTTCCACTGTTCTGTTTAGTATGCCCCCATCTTACAGATATACAGTAAAAAAGACTGGAGAGACATTCACGAGCCATGAAACTGATCATAAGAAAGCCTACGAAGAGTACCTTTTTCAAAAGTCGGTAAATGACTTGACTATAGACTTGGAAAAACTGCACATTTGCTGAACATATATAATTTTGTATTCTAATTATCTATCTAATAAATATAAGTTTATACCTGACTTTTTTGTGATTCATTTATCTCCAACTTTAGTCGTGTGAACACGAATTGTTATAGACCAATACGCATACGCTATGGATACAATTTTTGATGAATTGAAACAACATAACATAGATATCGATAAAGATACGTTATCATTTTATATTCAGACATGTCTTGACGATCATCGACACCTGTTTGATAGTTTTAGCGATCAATTAGATGGTGTGAACCTTCATCATATCTATGAAGAAATGGATCTAAATAATTTTGGAAGAATAGTCGCTTATCTCGCTTTCGTGTACAGAGTTAGCGATTCGTACGATAACCAAACGGTTCGAGAGGCCGTTCGACGAACGGTGAATGATTTCCACAACGTAGATTTATCACAATACAAGAGGCGTAAGAATTCTTCATTACGAATGCTTGGTCAACTGTTCCAGAGATTTATATATGCATATATCGCCTGAGTGTATATATGTTGCGTCGTTGCCTGTTTTCATTCATTTACCTCTAACCTTAATTGTGTGAACATGACTTGCTGTGGCGGTTTACCACAAATAGCCCTTCGTAATATTTTTCGAAAGATTCGCTGCATCTCAGCGTGCTGTGGGGGGAAGATTGTGTTACAGGCATCCGAAATAGATGGCGGAACAGTACCTTCACGACCTGTATTACAACCCAAAAAGTCCGGCAAGTTTTGGCGGCGTAGATGCCTTATACCGTGTCATAAAAAGTGACGGAAAATTCCAGATATCCCGAAACAAGATAAAAACATGGCTTAGACAACAAGATACCTATACTTTGCATAAACCAGTACGACATATTTTCAAGCGAAATCGTGTTATTGTTGGAGCGATGGATGAACAATGGGAGGCGGATCTAGTAATTATGGACTCGCTTAGTAAAACAAATAATGGTTATCAATACGTTTTAACTGTTATTGATGTACTGTCCAAATTTGCGTGGGTGGAACCATTAAAAACTTAAGACCACGGGCCTTGATTATCGTGTTCAGTTTGGCGATTTGCAAGTCCAAGGTTTGCCTGATGTCCTGAGGCAGTTACATCATGTGTTTGAAAGCCTACTCGATCGTGTTACCGATGGTATTGCTATGCATGATCAAGTCCGGTTTATTATGCATTCTCCTCAACTTGAATATCCCATTTCATTAGCATTTATGCCTCGTGAAAGATTAACAGTCGAGAGGATCTTAGCCGAGATCGAAAGAGTTATTTAGTCGAACGATTCGTTTAAGTTAGATGATTCGATTACCGTCAATATAATCCATGTTGAGATGCCACACGGCGGAACGGGAAGAAAGCGAAAGATTGCTAACCTCGATAAGTATCTTACTAACAAAAGAGCCATCGTCCGTATTCAGAACAAAGACGATCTTTGTCTTAGTCGTGCCATTGTCGTAGCCAAAGCCAAAGTTGACAACGATGAACGATACCCTTACATAAGCGAGTCTCGAGGGCTCAAGCGCGTTAATGCATGATTTGTTTGAGATGCTATATCATACACTCGGAGGAGTGTTTCATCAGGATATCCAAACACCTCAAAGTTTGTTCAAAAACCTCGGCTTCGCCTCGGTTTTCAACAAATGTCTCGGTGTTTGGATATCCTGATGAAACACTCCTCCTCGTGTATGATATATTACATAACTGAACATTCCTACTAGTACTTATATTATATACTGTATGTATGTATGTACAGTATGTATGTTAAAATTATTTATTAACAAATTTCGGTAATTGTTATAAGTGAATATTTTACACATTGAATGATGTTTTGTTTTCCATTTAGTTTCTACATATGAATGGTTGCAAAGTTGTGAGAATACCAATAAGGGTTGGCCTCCTGTTGGCCAAAGGATCAGCTGCCTTGTTTCCCAGGGATAGAAGTTGCTCATTTTGAAGTTGTTCACCTATAATTCTAATAATTTTGCCAAATGAATATACATCACTGGCTTGACTGACTGGATGACCTTTGAGTACTTCTGGAGCAATATGAGGATATACAGTTTTGTACTTCTTCACACGTGGACTAGTAATCTTACTGACTTTACCGAAATCTATCAAGTACCCTCTTTGTTTGCATACTAAAACATTATTTGCTTTGAGATCGCAGTGCAAATAACCTTTCTCATGAACATAATGCAAAGCATCTGCTATGTCATAGGACACTCGAAACCAGTTTGGCATGGACATGTTGGATCTCTCCGTGCCCAATGTACTATCAAAGAGTAACTTGTGTACAGTCATGGAATCTACTCCATGTCCTAGGAACTCCATAATTAGGGAAAAGGGCTTTACTTGTATCTGAATTCCTAGCAAGTGAGGCACACACCGATGTGAAAATAACTGCATGAAATATGCTTCATTGTGAAGTGATACCAAATTACTTTCTAAAAGCTGTTTCTCTACAACTAGGATGTCAAACCGGGAATATTTTTTTAGGTGACATTCTCCAAAAGTACCAGCTCCTAAGATTGTACTATCCTGTACATCTTCAAGTTCTTCTGGGAGCACCTGAGAAAATGCATAGTTACATGTACTTGCATTGTGGGTAACAGCATCTAGTAGATATAAGAAAAATGTATTTTTAGCTTTGTGGGTGTCTGAATTTACCTAGCTCTACAAATTTAATCCAGTGCCATTGAAAGTCAGAAAAAATGGGGATTGAAAATCGAGCACCAAAGTTGCGAGAAGAAAGGTCTAGGTGGTCTAGGCTCTGAAATGCCATTTCCTGCATTTTAAAAGCAGTTTCAGGGAAATAATATTGGGTTTGGGGGGCCAAAAACAAATTTTCCCACTTACTGTATGTTCAGTTTGGGGGCAATGCCCAGGCCCTGCTGGGGCAGAATGACATTTTAAGCCACTATTAAGCTATTATTTTGCTATAATATTAATTTGTTATATAATAACTGGTGAAAAATTGGGGGGTGCCACCTGCCCACCAAGGCCCTGTGACCCATTTCATCAAGACACTGGTAAGATGTTTGACCAGTGGCAGTAGAAGATGTTCTCCAAAATATTGGAGTGTGCTTAGCACACTCCAAAAATATTGTGGGGCTATAGCCCCTCCTGTTGGGCCTTTGTGCAGATACCGTAGAATCCAGCTTATAAGCCCTGGACTTATATAATTTTTTAAAAATAATCGGAAGGGCTTATAACTTGGATAGAAAAATATTTTGAAACCCATAACGTATGTACATTACACAAGCTACTGTATGTTGGTGCTTTATTACCTGATTTTTACCATCTACATTTTTTTAGTATAGGTGGGCTTATATTCGGAAGGGGGTGGGGGTTATAATCAGAAGGTCTTCCCTGTTAACGAACTAGTGCGCTTATAACCTGGGGGACTTATAAGCAGGATTATACAGTATGACTGTATGACATGAAATGGTGATGCTATATAGCAACATTTATAATTAATTCTACAAATATAAAATAAATAAAGATTGCACCAACTTTTCCATATTGTTTTCCAAGTACTAGCTGACTCTTAATTTCCTTATTTTGTTTGGCACATTTTCGCCACAAGGTATAATATTTTGATGCTAGTTGCTTGTGGTGGCTTGCTTCGTCATTCACTGCACAAATGGCAACTTCCAGCTCCTGGCTATATTTGCCAGTCAATTTGGCCTTTCGTTCCTCACGTCGCTGAAGCTTTTTCCTCTTCTTACGAGCGATCCTCATTCGTCGTTTTTCCTCCGGTGTAGGAGCCATGTATAATCTATTACTCGCTTTTCTGCGACTAATAAGACAACGCGCAACTTGGCGCCAAGTAAAATTACAAATTCGCGCAAAACCCAAATTGCCATTTTTGGTCACGTTGTCCTTATTTGGTGGTCACCGCTGAAGGTAAGTACGGCGGATTCAGCCACTTTTAAACATGTTGCCATGGAGATCAAATGCGCATTTAAAATACACGGTTGGGCCTTCATTTCGATTTACGAATGATACATGAATCTATTTAATAAATGTTCTGCTGCATTTCCACGTCCTCCAGCTACTTTATGAAAGAAGTATTTACAAGAATACAAGTGGAGACAAACCTATATGCCAATCTGAAAGAAATTAACTACTTTGAGCAAACTTTGTAAGTATAATATAATTAAGTTTAATACTTTATATACTTAATTTTTTAACAAAATTGACATTAATTGTAGCTTTACCTAAATAATGTATTATACAGTACATATTAAATGGTTTTTAGTTTGTTCTGACAGAAAAAATCTACATTCAAGCAATTAAGTTATCTGACTATTTAATGTAAAAACATTAAAAGAATTGTATATTACCTGTTTGGGTACAATTAGTTCCCCCATGCTATATTCTCCTGATGTTATTTTTTCTTTCAACTGGTCTTTTAGCTTCTCATTTGTACTTGGAGTAGGCATTGTAATTTCACCCCCAGTGCCTTTCAGTTTTTTCCTTCGCACACTTCGACAATCAGACTCGGGGCACTTTCTTTTTAGTCGGCCAACATCAACACCAACTGATTTTAGCCATTCTTGGGCAATTTGAATGTTGTAATGCCTTGCTACTTCTTTCTTTCTTCTTTTCAGCTTTGGATTTCTTCGGCTGCAGCTGTAACTCTTTGATGTGAGTTAGTGCTTCTGACCAAGGGACGTTGTACGTATTTTCAAACAATGGGTTGATGACGTTGTACAATGCTCTGGCCGTTCTGGTCTGATCTTGTTTACTGCATGCTCCTACTTTTACAGGGATCACTTTAGCAGCAACATCCTTCATGGCCAGTATTATATTCCTGTTTGCGCTACTTCTAAACTGCTTTGACTTGACTGGAAAAAGAGATTGCTCGTAACTATACCCAAGTGCGCAGCCTTGACAGTTCATCAAATTATGTTCTGCCCTTCTCGACGATGGGAGTTTGGACCATTTCTTTGCGCTAAATGACTCCAGATACCGTGTTCTTTCGTCCTTCTTACGGGAATTCCAGTGGCTAATTTTCTTCTGTAAATCGTTCAGCTTTGATTCAAAGTATTTACGCTCAATTGTAAAGTTCTCTTTACAATCACTAAACGCCTCCACGAATCGATTGAACTGTTGTTCTGTGACGCGCGCATAATATTCTCGAACTGGTTCTTGCGCTCCTCTGAGTATTTTGCTTTGAGTGGCTTGAATTACTTCCCAAGCAATCACTTTGGCAAAACCACATGCTTGCGGGTGAATTAAACTCACAACCATAGCAGCTACGCTGCTTTGAACGCACCAACTAGCTTTGTAATCTCGATCAGTATACAATCCTTGTTCGCTAAACCCCTTCGAAATTGTCCGTATACATTTGAATGTTGGCGCCTAAATTACGGTCACGCGCGTTTCTCAAGACAAAAAGCATCAAATTACATTGTCGAGACAAGTATTATGAACGTACGTTATGATATTTCAAACAAAAAGTGTAAACCCCTTCGAAATTGTCCGTATACATTTGAATGTTGGCGCCTAAATTACGGTCACGCGCGTTTCTCAAGACAAAAAGCATCAAATTACATTGTCGAGACAAGTATTATGAACGTACGTTATGATATTTCAAACAAAAAGTGTGCGCAAATAAAAGAAATCAACAAAATTGTCATGAGTGTCATGATTTATTTTGCTTGTAGTACGGACAGTATTTTCTCCAATTGATACATATTGCCATCAATAAATGCGCTGATTTAAATATCCATTCTTTTCATCGGATATAATACATAATTCTCACACTCATACAAAACTTCATGCATGCACAAAACAGTAAAGACTGAACTGTAAAATTTATGGTTTAGTGGTTGTTTTTATTCTGCCATTTTGTATCATCACCGTGGCAACAACACTCATTCAGCTAACCGCTGATTAAGTACACTCTGCCGCAGCGATGTCTTTCGCCAAACATGGCGGATACCTTTGAAAGTAACGACAATATATTCGTTTGCTTTGCGGACGATGACTTGAAGGAATATCAAAGAGTTTCTTGATACAATATAACTCATAATAACTTAAAGTTGTTTGTCCAAACTTCAAAGATTCGCGATGATGAGAAAAATGGGGAATAAAATGCATTAAACGACACGAAATCGTCAGTTAATAAATTTGATCATCAATTACATCTGTGGTATTTTAATAAGTTAATCTTCGAAGTTAGCATAACGAACTTTCACATGCGCCTAAACTGTAAAAATAAAATGCTGATCTCTTGTAGATGATTTTCCCGTGCGCAACGTCATTGAAGTTGAGGACTGATAAATTGACGTATTAAATCATCATAACATCACGTGACTTGTTTCCATGACAACAAAAAATATACCAGTAGATAGACAAGAAACTTATACACTGAACAAACTTGATTTGTACTTGGACATTGCTTTACTTCATTTTCTATGAATTTTTAAAATATTTTTGCCAAATTAATGAGGTGATCACAGCATGGCCCCACGCATTAACGCACTTGAGGGCCATTGCAAAGTGACCTTGCTCACGAATTACATGAGAATGCCGGCGTACCACTCGGACAGTGCGGTATCGAAGAAGTGAAAAAGTTTCAAGCCTATTTGACCGATTACCAAATAAATATTGTCTCGAAAGAACATCTGAACGCTCTTATTTACTCTGGCCCTGAGGCACCGAAGCGTATTTATCTCTACTCCCACGAAAACCACTATGACGTAATTACTAACATGCCAGCTTTCCTCGCTCGTAAGAAGTACTGCCACGTATGTAAGAAAGGTTATGATAACATCGAAGACCATATCTGCGGAGATACGTGCAACTTATGCCATATACAAAACTGTCCGATAACGAACTGGGTATTTTGCAAAGATTGCGGGCGGTTTTTCAAGAGCCAGGAATGTTTCGATCGGCATAAAGCAGTGGTAGGTGATAAGCGATCAATTTGCGCGTCCGTTGTGAAATGTCAACACTGCAACCATGTGGTGAGGAAAGCTAACGAACAGCCTGAGAAACACAATTGCGGACTTGTTCGATGTACCGTATGCCAGCAATACGTAGATCCTGAGGATCACCAATGTTACATTCAACCGGCAAAGAAAAGAAAAACTACTCAACAAACACGATCGGACACGAATGATTTAGTAGATGATGAGGCGGAAGTTGGGGGAGACGAGAATGAAGACGACGGGGGCGAGGGAGGTTACAATCAATTGTTGTTTTTCGACTTTGAATGTATACAAGAAGGCGGTGAACACGTACCGAATTTATGCGTTGTTCACGACGAAAGCGGTCAAGAGTGGGTGTTTAGCGGTGCAAACACACGGGATGAATTTTGCGAGTGGGTATTTCAAGAGAACAACTCCGGCAGTATAGTGATGGCTCATAATTTCCAGGGATATGATGGTTACTTCATTCTCCAATATTTGCATAAGAATGGTTTGGTACCCGAAGTTATTATGAACGGTGCAAAGATTTTAACACTAAATGTTCCTGCACTGAATATCAAGTTTGTTGATTCGCTATGTTTTATCCCTATGAAGCTAGCAAACTTTCCGAAAACATTTGGTTTGAGTGAACTTTCCAAAGGTTACTTTCCGCATCACTTCAACACCCAAACCAACCAAGACTACCGAGGCCCCCTACCCGACGCTAGCTTTTACGATCCCGACGGAATGGCTCCTGAAGACCGTACAAAATTTTACCAGTGGTACAATAACCTGAGAGCCAACGAATACGTATTTGATTTTCAACAGGAAATTCTAAAGTAGTGTCGATCGGACGTTGACATCCTCCGGAGGTGTTGTCTTGAATTTCGCGAACTGTTTCGATCTGTTACCAACATTGATCCGTTTGAAAATTGTCTCACAATTGGTTCAGCATGTAACTTTGTCTTTCGAAAGAACTTTCTTCGTGAAGAATCGATTGCTGTAATTCCTCCACATGGTTATAGACCTCGCGATAAACAGTCGGTTATTGCTCTAAAGTGGTTAGCGTACACAACACAAAGCAATAACATTTCCATTCGTCACTCTCGAAATTTTGGCGAGCAACGTATCGGTCAGTATCGTGTTGATGGGTATCATGCAGAGTCAAACACCGTCTACGAGCTTCATGGGTGTTTCTGGCACGGCTGCGTCTCTTGTTATGCACGAGACACGGTTAACCCCGTCAGTCAACAAACCATGCAAGATTTACATCAGCGCACGCTCGAGAAAACGCGTTTTCTAAAACGTCAAGGTTACAACATGATTCAGATGTGGGAGTGCAACTTGAAGCGTCAACTCGAAGCAAACTCGGACATGAAAACGTATTTCGATAATTTTGAAATCTCCGAGCCTCTCGAACCCAGACACGGACTGTACGGGGGGCGCACGAACGCGGCGAAGTTGTTCCACCAGTGCCAGCAAGATGAGCAAATTCATTATGTGGACTCCTGAGATTATCACCGAAAACTTTGGCGATATCACAGAGTATTTCGGTTTGGTTAAATGTACCGTTCTCCCCCCACGTGGTCTTTACCATCCGGTTCTACCGTATCGTGCTCACGGAAAGCTTATGTTCCCGCTGTGCCAAACTTGTGCTGACGGATTGAACCAGGAGCAATGCACCCATACAGACCAGGAGCATGCAATTCAGGGTACTTGGGTAACCAATGAATTACAGAAAGCTTTGGAGAAAGGATATTGGTTGATCGGAATACACGAAGTGTGGCATTTTCCCCAACAGAGCAACGAGCTATTCAAGGACTACATCAACACATTCCTGAAGATCAAGCAGCAGGAATCCAGCGGTTATTCGGAGGGCTGCGACACCGAGGACAAGAAACAGCAGTATATCGACGAGTACAATCAACGAGAGGGTATTCTCATGGATCGTGCAAAAATTGCGAAAAATCCTGGACTCCGTGCTTTGGCGAAGCTCATGTTGAACTCTTTTTGGGGTGAGTACAAATATTGTAATAAATATCGTAATAAATAACGTAAATTTATTAGAGAGAGCGCGCACATTAATATTGTTGATAGATATTGATTTTTTTTGTTTTGTTTTGCAGGAAAATTTGCGCAGAGAACCAACATGACTAAAGTAAAGCTCATCACAGATCCGCAAGTGTATTTCGACATGTTGACGGCCGACGAAATAGAAGTGATCGATGCTTCGTTTGTGAGTGACGAGGTCATAGAGCTACGATATGAACACAAAGATAACTTCATCGAACCGAATGCCAAGACCAACGTGGTGATTGCTGCTTTCACAACTGCTCACGCCCGGTTAAAGCTCTACAGCACGTTGGAACAGCTCGGAGAAAGAGTGCTGTATTACGACAATGACTCTGTGATTTACGTGAGTAAACCAGGAGAGCCAGAACCGGAGACAGGCGTCTACTTGGGCGAATTGACGGACGAATTGGACGGTGATTACATCACGACTTTCGTTTCTGGTGGCCCGAAGAACTATTCGTATGAACTTAGTAGCGGGAAAACGTGTTGTAAGATACGAGGTATCACTTTAAATTTTCAAACATTGGAAACAGTTTAATTTCAATGTTATGTGTGATTTAGAATATCTTAATGTTCTGTGTGATATGAAAAACACAGATCCAGTGAAAGTGTCTGTAGATATACCATTCAAAATTACCAGGAATACTAGTACAAAGCAAGTTATCACAAAACAACAGCACAAGGATTATAGGATAGTGTACAATAAACGAGTAATTGTAGAAAATTTCAACACCATTCCGCACGGTTACTAATTTTTGCACATGGGATCTGTAAATAATTGTAAATAGTTTAGGGTTTTTAACTTTGTGTGCTGATAATTAATACTTTTGTGTGTACTTGTAAATAGGAAATTTAATAATATATCTTTTATTAACACTACCTGTTGTCTTATTTTCTGGCGTGGCGGTTCAAGGGCTTAATGAGGGTCTTTTAGAGCAGATGGGTAGGGGTGGGGGTTAGAGGGGACAGGAGTGTATTCAAGCGATAGGGCGATAGGGCCACGAAAAAGGCCCCCAGGGCCATATAAAGTATTTATTTCTGAGTACCTTTTCAAATCGTTCATTTTTTATCATGCCTCGAAGGCGTAAGGATTGTCCTGTCTGTGGCAAGCAAAGTTTATTAAGATTAGCAAATCATTTATCCAATGTTCATCAACTCTCTTCAAAAGATAGGCAACCGTATTTGATTCGCGCTAAAGCTTCTCCTCTAGATTTAGAAACTTTGTTAAACGAATTACACAGACTTATCCGAAATACTAAGTACACAAAACGCGCACAATGTACTAAGCGGCCAAAATGGTATAAATAAGATTTCACTAGATCGGTCTGCTCAGTTTAACTATGTACTCCATACAGCTAACACATCCTTTCGGGCTCTTGGTCTCTGGAGGTACTAAGACAGGCAAGACAACCTTTGTGAAACAATTGTTAGCTAACGCCCAAATCATGATCGACCGTGCTCCAGAAAATATCATGTATTTCTACTCGGAATATCAAGATACGTTCGGCGAAATAGAAACCTTAATTCCAGGGATTCAGTTCGTTCAAAGTTTGCCCCAGTCGATGTTGGATAGCATTAACCCCCAAACAAGAAATCTATTTATAATTGACGATATGATGGGAGAAAAAGATGCAGAAATTGCTAAACTCTTTACTAAGAAATCGCACCATGGGAATCTCAGCGTGATTTATATTGTGCAAAATTTGTTTCATCAAAGCAAAGATCACCGTACTATCTCTCTCAACGCTAGTTACTTAGTCCTCACGAAAAATGTCCGCGATGCTAGTCAAGTAATTCATCTGGCCAAACAGTTGTATCCCAGCAACACCAAGTTTTTCCAGCAAGCCTATCAAATGGCGACTAAAGAGCCATATTCCTACTTGTTTGTCGATCTCACTCCGACCTGTCCCGATGAAATCCGAGTAAGATCCGGGATCTTTCCGACTGACATCCACTACGTGTACCAGCCCAGAGTATAAAAGGGGCTGTTTAGTGACAATGTTATCATTTGACCATGTCTGCTTGTACAAGAAGGAACTGCGATGTTTTAAAAGTATTGTCAAAGTGTAAGCCTCAACTGCGAAACGCAATTATAAAAGCTGCCGACGACGATATAGTAGAAGCCATTAGGCAGTGTCTTTTGAACGTGTGGTGTGAAACAATTAAGATTACTCCGAAAACAGCAAGGAAACTATCCCCTTATTACGATCATATCAAGTTTGTTGCTGATAAACGTAATCCAGTAACAGAAAGAAAGAAAGTTATTCTACAAGAAGGTGAAGGTTTTCTACCGTTTCTCTTAGTTCCTGTACTTGAACAACTGGCAAGTTTTTAAACCAAATAATGGAACACGTCAGGAGATTGGTGCTAGTTCCAGAACATATGACAGATCGAAAGAAACCCTTGGTCGCTCCTTTAACAGCGCAGGTCAATGAACTAGATTCAGAAATGCAAAATCTTCTTAAACGTCAAGATATAACACAAGACGAGAAAGTGAAAATGTACGATCAGTCGCAGCAACGTTATCTGGGTTATTACGATAAAAGAATGAGTAGACCAGTACGTGTAAGCGTCGTATCGACGCCCATAGCTGACGAGGACAAACCTGAAGAATCAGTGAATACAGAAGAGACTGCTGAAACAGCACTCTCCGAGTTGCCTGGAGAGATAGAAACTGACATTTTAGAAAGCGTACCTGTAACAATGAAATCAAGAGCTCGACAGTTGGTTAAGAAACTTAAAGCAAATAAAGACCTCATTGGGTGGACTGACCAAGGACAGATGGTGTTTAAAGGACGACCTATTCCAGGCACAAATGTTATCGACTTGGTCAACGATTCTCTACGCCAACGAAAGAATTTCAACCCTGCTGGATGGCAGCTTTTTGCAAAGGCATTAGGAAACATGAATGTTCCCGAAGGCATTATCAGAAATGAAAATCGTTTAAGTATGGTACGAGAATATAAAACTAAAGATATTTCAGACAACACCCCCCTGACGTCACAGGTAGTCGCAGCAACATCAAAAAGAACAAAACAGAAACGAAGAGACAAAAACATACATCCATATAAATGGGTTAAATAAATTTATTCCTTGTAAAGCTGTGATATTACAATAAAGAATTGTTTACAACATTATTTGTCTTGTATTTATATTACACACTATAATATTTATGCATAAAGTCACGAACTAACTTGTCATTCCATTCTTTATTATCAGTAAATATGCCAACAATTGTTGACATGGGTATATTTCTACATCTATGTAAAGCATAAAATAAACAATATTGTCCACACACGCGAGACCCTAATGACTGTAAAGTCTGTTCATTCCAAGTAAAAGTACTGCTATGATCTCGTAAAAACGTTTCAAAGGTTTTGCTATAAAAGCCCGGTCCTTGTGCGAACGAATCCATGAACTCCCCTTTTCCATCTGTGGTGAGATAAATTGCTACCCAATGCGTACCAGGCCCATTACTAGGATCCACATTCAGAATAAAACCTCTAGGTCTTTTCGATATCTGACTTGGTAGATGATCCGATGGCAACACGTCTTTAAATACGTTCTTGGTAAATGGATCACTTTTCAGAACGTCCAGGATTTGTAGAGTGTTCATCTTAACTGCTAAAGTCACATAGAACATTTCGGTTGGCGTCAATTTCGATAAGACTTTGAAATTCTCCAAGCACCACGATATTTATAGCTGCTGTCAGAGCCGTTCCAAATTGACATTCTATCGATACGTTTCCATTTTTAATCGGTTGAATATGATCGCTCAGACACAGATCAGCTGTTAGATCAAACACGAATAGAGTGTACCCATTGGCGTACTCGTCTCGTGTAATACCATTGCCATCATTTTGAAATAATTTGTTAGTACCAGCATACAAGGTTTGGAAAGCGGACACGTAGTTACTTCCTCTCGCAGCAGCAAATTTCAGTTGTAGGGGTTTTCCAGGCAAATGTTCGCCATTTACCGTTAGACCAAGAGAAGTGATGTCGTAGTTTTTGAAATTGAAAGGATTTTTGGCATAGGTACCATTATAAGCATCTGCATCGACCATTCCAATGACCACTCGATCCGGTATAGGGCCTTGAAATATATTTGGTTGATTGCCTGACATATTTCCTCTCGGTACAGAAACGACTTTACAACTGACACGATTGATAGGGTACTTGGCCGTGACACGTTGAAGGGCATGGGCATGAGCCATCATAACGGTAGAAGAGACGTTGACACGTCGAACGCGAAATACACATTCTTCCAAAACCACTTTAAAGTCAGGATGATCTGCTGACGACACTAGGGAAAATGGGTTTCTCGAACGCACTAGCTTGAGCTTGATTGGTACAGCACCAAGGATATAACGGGCTTGTGCAAACAGATCGGAATGGATTCTGCCTTCCATAGCCACAGACGTACTTTGACTTGCATGAACATACCGCAGTTTCAAACCCTTGTTTGCATCGGCATCTACTGCCACGGGGTTCACGACATCCATTCGACCAGTTTGATCTTTATAGAACAGCGCTGAGGTCAGATGAGATGATTTTGCGTCTTTGCTAAAGTTCAGTACAGTTTCTATATATGATCGCTAGGGATAAGCAGTGCTCGACGGTGTGACAACTTTGTTGTTCAGGTAAACTTCAACTTGAGAAAATAAAGCATGCATCCACAGATTTACAGGTCCGACTTGAACATTTTCATCGAGATTAGTTCCATCATGGTTGGTTATTTTTGCTTTCACGTGTAGATAACTGTTTGCTAAATCGGTATATACATCAGAATTTGCAGCACACAGAAACTCTATGGTGTCTGAAGCTCCAATACTCGACACTGGATCTATATCTTCCCAAAATCCTTTATTCATTTCTACTTGTGTAGCAGGCATTACAAATAAATCTAATTCTGATTTTGCACACTCACACGAATCTTTATGTAGGGCACTAAAAGCTTGACTCATGATTTATATTTTATAAACGGTCCAATCTTTGCTTCCGTAGGCTCAGATGTTTTCTTCTTCACAGTTTGCGAACGACTGACGGTTTTACGTCTAGTGTTGACTTTTATAGGAGAATTCGCCCGTTTGCGTTTACGACCGGCTCCTGATTGGTTCGTAATCCGACGGACCCCTTTTTGAGCAAGATCTTTCACGGCTTCAGAACCACGCCCTTTTATCGCTTGCTTTACATTCTTCCCTGCCAGAACATCTTGACCAACGTCTTTTCCAGCTTGCATAGCTCTTCTTCCAATAGCTTGAGCTCCTCGTTTCACCAGGGGTATTGCAAAGCGTGCAATACTTTTAAAAAAACTTCCAATGCCGTAACCTTTCTGAATACGTGCACCTCGGAAACCAGGTAGACTTCCACCTTGTTGTCTTCTTAAATAATGCTGTTGAAATTGCTTTACGTCTGGAATAATTGTATGTCTCATTTTTAAATGAAATACGAAGATCTTCGCTGTCTAAAGTGAAGTGTCACGATCGACTTCCCGAAGCCAAATGATACATTTTCGTTTTTGTCGTCCTTTATATTCACTTCAATTGTTTCGAAGGACTTTACCTTGACAGGAATATATTGTAGGTTACGGAGACTGACATTCACGTTTTCACCATAACTTCCTTGAGTATTGACAATTCTGAGTAGGGGCACTTTGACGTCACCGACAAACTGTGCATCCACGATATCAGTGTATACATACATGGCTGAAAATCCACCGTTAACATCTGCTACGTACGGACTTAGGGTTTTCCTTTTAATAAAAGTGTCTTGTTGAAACCCCAATGTTGTAGCAATGTCACCACTAAACCAAACGTTTGCCCCATTTTTTACATCGACGGCAACTTTCCGTGTACTTCGATTATACGTAAAATTTATCTTGGCTCGTGCCTCTTTGTTCATGCTACGGTTTAAAGCCCCCACCAGCTCATCAATGGTGTTATAGTAGCCATTTGGGATAATACCCGTATCGTCATATTTTGTTCCAGCGTTATAGAGAAACGTTTGTTGACTACCTTTTCGAATCGCGCTCCATGTATGGGGATAATATAACTCTGATAAAGCTACTTCCCAGTCGCCTGTCAGTTGTATAGTTTCAGCAAGCTTCAACTTTAAAATTTGCTACAGTATTATCTGGAAAATATTCCATTGAGCTATTGCTTGGAAGCGTTAAATAAAACTGTGTTGCCATGTCGAAGAATAATACACAAATGAACACAAATTTTAAAATACACACATATTTATTTGGTTATATCTTTTACATTATCGGCTGATAACCAAGAATTAAAATCTTCAGGGTAGCGTAACCATTTTACAAGATATTCTCTACGTTTACCACGCATGCGTGACGTAATTACTCTTTCTATTCTATAAAAGTCACTATCTGTCTTTGTAACTCTTTGCTATTCCTGTTCGTAAAATGTTCCTTGTAACTCTTCTCCGTGATAATCAGCAATCTTGTACACTGGCGGTCGTCTGGGTACCCGCTTCGTGATGGTGAACACCTCTTCGGTCCAGTTAGGTAAGTAACCTTTCTTGAATGTACGTCTTGCTTTGCTAATCCGAACTAGGTCACCAATGTTAAATTTATATTTGATGGGTTTGCTGGACTCATCGCCATACAGTTTTTGCCACACAATACTTTCGTTTTCTCGATTAACATCAGCTGGTCTCATCCCAATACTACGGTGTCTCGAATGGTTGTAGGAATATACTAATTTTTGTAGTACATCGGTATATTTCAACGTATTCTTTGCTGTAAAATATTTCCACATTTTCCCCTTTAAGGTTCGGTTAAATCGTTCAACGATGGATGCTTTGGTATCGTTGTGTGTTGTAAAAAATCGAATATGTTTGTCCTTCAATAACTTTTGAAAACGTTTATTGGTAAATTCTGTTCCTTTATCGGTATGAAGTTTTTCCGGCTTCCTTCCTTTCTTTAGTATCTTTTCAAAGGCTTTAACCAGACTCTCTGCAGTCTTTGTTTTTAATGGTTCCACCCACGCAAATTTGGACAGTACATCAATAACAGTTAAAACGTATTGATAACCATTATTTGTTTTACTAAGCGAGTCCATAATTACTAGATCCGCCTCCCATTGTTCATCCATCGCTCCAACAATAACACGATTTCGCTTGAAAATATGTCGTACTGGTTTATGCAAAGTATAGGTATCTTGTTGTCTAAGCCATGTTTTTATCTTGTTTCGGGATATCTGGAATTTTCCGTCACTTTTTACGACACGGTATAAGGCATCTACGCCGCCAAAACTTGCCGAACTTTTTGGGTTGTAATACAGGTCGTGAAGGTACGGTTCCGCATTCTATTTCGGATGCCTGTATCACAATCTTCCCCCCACAGCACGCTGAGATGCAGCGAATCTTTCGAAAAATATTACGAAGGGCTATTTGTGGTAAACCGCCACAGCAAGTCATGTTCACACAATTAAGGTTAGAGGTAAATGAATGAAAACAGGCAACGACGCAACATATATACACTCAGGCGATATATGCATATATAAATCTCTGGAACAGTTGACCAAGCATTCGTAATGAAGAATTCTTACGCCTCTTGTATTGTGATAAATCTACGTTGTGGAAATCATTCACCGTTCGTCGAACGGCCTCTCGAACCGTTTGGTTATCGTACGAATCGCTAACTCTGTACACGAAAGCGAGATAAGCGACTATTCTTCCAAAATTATTTAGATCCATTTCTTCATATATATGATGAAGGTTCACACGATCTAATTGATCGCTAAAACTATCAAACAGGTGTCGATGATCGTCAAGACATGTCTGAATATAAAATGATAACGTATCTTTATCGATATCTATGTTATGTTGTTTCAATTCATCAAAAATTGTATCCATAGCGTATGCGTATTGGTCTATAACAATTCGTGTTCACACGACTAAAGTTGGAGATAAATGAATCACAAAAAAGTCAGGTATAAACATATATTTATTAGATAGATAATTAGAATACAAAATTATACATGTTCAGCAAACGTGCAGTTTTTCCAAGTCTATAGTCAAGTCATTTACCGACTTTTGAAAAAGGTACTCTTCGTAGGCTTTCTTATGATCAGTTTCATGGCTCGTGAATGTCTCTTCAGTCTTTTTGACTGTATATCTGTAAGATGGGGGCATACTAAACAGAACAGTGGAAAATGGTTCAAGGGGATCTTCTTCCGGTTTCCATTCGAAAAAGTCACAGCAGTTTTCTCTCTCGTGGGGACACGAGTAAAATAGACGACCTTGATTAGGACCTTCTTTCTTGACTTTGCTAGTACGACAAATCAGACCATGTCGACATATTGGTTTGATACCCTCGAAGACATCAGCCCATTGCCAAAACGGACAGGGATTTCCTCGTTCGGAGCAAACAAAGTATGGTCTCCCGTAACTTTCCTTCATCTTATCTTTAACCATTCGCATCTGTGCTAGTCGTCCATGGCCATAGCACCTTGGATGTACACATCCACTTTCATGGAAGGAGGCTACGGCTTTTCCAAACATGTACCAATCTTCTTCTGGGCAAAAGAACTCGCAACAAGGTTTCTGTCCACAGAACCAAAACGTACCTTTCTGTGTAATTGTCGAAGATGCAGGTTCACCGTGTAAACATTCCATTGTAGTTGTATTCTAATCCAACGGTAGATTTTCTATTGCTTTGAACAAACGTTCCAATCCTTCTCTAAAGTCTCGGACAAGTGTAGAATCGTTCAACGAACTTAGGCGACCAGACCAGATGTAATCCTAACATCGTAGTGATTATAGCTCAGCTCCGAGCTTATATAGCTTCATGGGCCCTAATTATCCCAGTCTTGTCCAAACATGTCCTATTAGGCGGGCTCCGTTTATTACTTTCGTGCGTCACACTGTGATGCACACCATGCGTCACACCGTGAGTCATGCTGAATATTAATGAGGCGGCATCCCTTTGGACGGTATATGGGGGGGGGGGGGTCATCTACTATTGTCGATCGGATGTTGACATCCTCTGGAGGTGTTGTCTTGAATTTCGCCAACTGTTTCGATCTGTTACCAACATTGATCCGTTTGAAAATTGTCTCACAATTGCTTCAGCATGCAACTTAGTCTTTCGAAAGAACTTTGTTCGTGAAGGATCGATTGCTGTAATTCCTCCACATGGTTATAGACGTCGCGATAAACAGTCGGTTATTGCTCTAAAGTGGTTAGCGTACACAGCACAAAGCAATTACATCTCCATTCGTCACTCTCGAGATTTTGGCGAGCAACGTATCGGTCAGTATCGTGTTGGTGGGTATCATGCAGAGTCAAACACCGTCTACGAGCTCCATGGGTGTTTCTGGCACGGCTGCGTCTCTTGTTACGCACGAGACACAGTTAACCCCGTCAGTCAACAAACATGCAAGATTTACATCAGCGCACGCTCGAGAAAACGCGTTTTCTAAAACGTCAAGGTTACAACGTGATTGAGATGTGGGAGTGCAACTTGAAGCGTCAACTCGAAGCAAACTTTGACATGAAAACGTATTTCGATAATTTTGAAATCTCCGAGCCTCTCGAACCCAGACACGGACTGTACGGGGGGCGCACGAACGATGCGAAGTTGTTTCATCAATGCCAACAAGACGAGCAAATTCATTATGTGGACTTTACAAGTTTGTATCCATGGACGAATAAGCACTGTTCATATCCAGTGGGCCATCTTGAGATTATCACCGAGAGTTTTGGCGATATCACAGAGTATTTCGGTTTGGTTAAATGTACCGTTCTCCCTCCACGTGGTCTTTACCATCCAGTTCTACCGTATCGTGCTCACGGAAAGCTTATGTTCCCGCTGTGCCAAACTTGTGCTGACGGATTGAACCAGGAGCAATGCACCCATACAGACCAGGAGCGTGCAATTCAGGGTACTTGGGTAACCAATGAATTACAGAAAGCTTTGGAGAAAGGATATCGGTTGATCGGAATACACGAAGTGTGGCATTTTACCCAACAGAGCAACGAGCTATTCAAGGACTACATCGATACATTCCTGAAGATCAAGCAGGAATCCAGCGGTTATCCGGAGGGCTGTGACACCCCGGACAAGAAGCAGCAGTATATCGACGAGTACAATCAACGAGAGGGTATTCTCATGGATCGTGCATAAATCGCGAAAAATCCTGGACTCCGTGCTTTGGCGAAGCTCATGTTGAACTTTTTTGGGGGTGAGTACAAATATTGTAATAAATATCGTAATAAATAACGTAAATTTATTAGAGAGAGCGCGCACATTAATATAGTTGAGAGATATTGATTTTTTTTTTGTTTCGTTTTGCAGGGAAATTTGCGCAGAGAACCAACATGACTAAAGTAAAGCTCATCACAGATCCGTACGAGTATTTCGACATGTTGACGGCCGACGAAATAGAAGTGATCGATGCTTCGTTTGTGAGTGATGATGTCATAGAGCTACGATATGAACACAAAGATAACTTCATCGAACCGAATGCCAAGACCGACGTGGTGATTGCTGCTTTTACAACTGCTCACGCCAGTTAAAGCTCTACAGCACGCTGGAACAGCTCGGAGAAAGAGCGCTATATTACGACACGCACTCTGTGATTTGCGTGAGTAAACCAGGAGAGCCAGAACCGGAGACAGGCGTCTATTTGGGCGAATTGACGGACGAATTGGACGGTGATTACATTACGACTTTTGTTTCTGGTGGCCCAAAAAACTATTCTTATGAACTTAGTAGCGGAAAAACGTGTTGTAAGATACGAGGTATCACTTTAAATTTTCAAACATTGGAAACGGTTAATTTCAATGTTATGTGTGATTTAGTGTATCTTAATGTTTTGTGTGATATGAAAAACGCAGGTCCAGTGAAAGTTGCTGTAGATATACCATTCAAAATTAACAGGAACACTAGCACAAAACAAGTTATCACAATGTGTACAATAAACGAGTAATTGTAGAAAATTTCAACACCATTCCGTACGGTTACTAATTTTTGTACATGGGATCTGTAAATAATTGTAAATAGTTTAGGGTCTTTAACTTTGTGTGCTGATAATTAATACTTTTGTGTGTACTTGTAAATAGGAAATTTAATAATATATCTTTTATTAACACTACCTGTTGTCAATTTTCTGGCGTGGCGGTTCAAGGGCTTAATGAGGGTCAGAGGGGACAGGGAGTGTATCCAAGCGATAGGGCCATAGGGCCACGAAAAAGGCCCCCAGGGCCACATAAAGTATTTATTTTTGAGTATCTTTTCAAATCGTTCATTTGTTATCATGCCTCGAAGGCGTAAGGATTGTCCTGTCTGTGGCAAGCAAGGTTTATTAAGATTAGCAAATCATTTATCCAATGTTCATCAACTCTCTTCAAAAGATAGGCAACCGTATTTGATTCGCGCTAAAGCTTCTCCTATAGATTTAGAAACTTTGTTAAACGAATTACACAGACTTATCCGAAATACTAAGTACACAAAACGGGCACAATGTACGAAGCGGCCAAAATGGTATAAATAAGATTTCACTAGATCAGTCTGCTCAGTTTAACTATGTACTCCATACAGCTAACACATCCTTTCGGGCTCTTGGGCTCTGGAGGTACTAAGACAGGCAAGACAACGTTTGTGAAACAATTGTTAGCTAACGCCCAAATCACGATCGACCCGACCCTGCTCCAGAAAATATCATGTATTTCTAATATCAAGATACGTTCGGCGAAATAGAAACCTTAATTCCAGGGATTCAGTTCGTTCAAGGTTTGCCCCAGTCGATGTTGGATAGCATTAGCCCCCAAACAAGAAATCTATTTATAATTGACGATATGATGGGAGAAAAAGATGCAGAAATTGCTAAACTTTTTACGAAAAAATCGCACCATGGGAATCTCAGCGTGATTTATATTGTGCAAAATTTGTTTCATCAAAGCAAAGATCACCGTACCACCTCTCTCTACGCTAGTTACTTAGTCCTCACGAAAAATGTCCGCGATGCTAGTCAGGTAATTCATCTGGCCAAACAGTTGTATCCCAGCAACACAAAGTTTTTCCCAGCAAGCCTATCAGATGGCGACTAAAGAGCCATATTCCTACTTGTTTGTCGATCTCACTCGGGATCTTTCCGACTGATATCCACTACGTGTACCAGCCCAGAGTATAAAAGGGGCTGTTTAGTGACGATGCGATCATTTGACCATGTCTGCTTGTATAAGAAGGAACTGCGATGTTTTAAAAGTATTGTCAAAGTGTAATCCTCAACTGCGAAACGCAATTATAAAAGCTGCCGACAACGATATATTAGAAGCCATTAGGCAGTGTCTTTTGAACGTGTGGTGTGAAACAATTAACATTACTCCGAAAACAGCAAGGAAACTAGCCCCTTATAAACGATCATATCAAGTTTGTTGCTGATAAACGTAATACAGTAACAAAAAGAAAGAAAGTTATTCTACAAGAAGGTGAAGGTTTTCTACCGTTTCTCTTAGCTCCTGTACTTGAACAACTGGCAAGTTTTTTAACCAAATAATGGAACACGTCAGGAGATTGGTGCTACAATCTCGGGCAAAAATATTGGGGCACTTAAGCCTTTCCCCCTCTCCCCCTATTCAATGTTGTTCACTAGTGTCTGTTAGTGTGTGGTTTTGTTGTTGTTTTTATTCCAGTTGATAAACACGCGAAATATTTCAACATTGAATAGGGGCATGGGGGTTGAAGACGAAAAATCTCATGTGTCCCAACGATTAATGTCTGAGGTTGTAGTTCCAGAACATATGACAGATCTAAAGAGACCCTTGGTCAGTCCTTTAACAGCGCAGGTGAATGAACTAGACTCAGAAATGCAAAATTTCTTAAACGTCAAGATATAACACAAGACGAGAAAGTGAAAATGTACGATCAGTCGCTGCGCTGTTAAAGGAGTGACCAAGGGTCTCTTTCGATCTGTCATATGTTCTGGAACTAGCACCAATCTCCTGACGTGTTCCATTATTTGGTTAAAAAACTTGCCAGTTGTTCAAGTACAGGAGCTAAGAGAAACGGTAGAAAACCTTCACCTTCTTGTAGAATAACTTTCTTTCTTTTTGTTACTGGATTACATTTATCAGCAACAAACTTGATATGATCGTTATAAGGGGCTAGTTTCCTTGCTGTTTTCGGAGTAATCTTAATTGTTTCACTCCACACGTTCAAAAGACACTGCCTAATGGCTTCTAATATATCGTCGTCGGCAGCTTTTATAATTGCGTTTCGCAGTTGAGGATCACACTTTGACAACACTTTTAAAACATCGCAGTTTCTTCTTATACAAGCAGACATGGTCAAATGATCGCATCGTCACTAAATAGCCCCTTTTATACTCTGGGCTGGTACACGTAGTGGATGTCAGTCGGAAAGATCCCGAGTGAGATCGACAAACAAGTAGGAATATGGCTCTTTAGTCGCCATCTGATAGGCTTGCTGGAAAAACGTTGTGTTGCTGGGATACAACTGTTTGGCCAGATGAATTACCTGACTAGCATCGCGGACATTTTTCGTGAGGACTAAGTAACTAGCGTTGAGAGAGGTGGTACGATGATCTTTGCTTTGATGAAACCAATTTTTCAAAATATAAATCACGTTGAGATTCCCATGGCGCGATTTTTTCGTAAAAAGTTTAGCAATTTCTGCATCTTTTTCTCCCATCATATCGTCAATTATAAATAGATTTCTTGTTTGGGGGCTAATGCTATCCAACATCGGCTGGGGCAAACCTTGAACGAACTGAATCCCTGGAATTAAGGTTTCTATTTCACCGAACGCATCTTGATATTAGAAATACATGATATTTTCTGGAGCAGGGTCGGGTCGATCATGATTTGGGCGTTAGCTAACAATTGTTTCACAAACGTTGTCTTGCCTGTCTTAGTACCTCCAGAGACCAAGAGCCCGAAAGGATGTGTTAGCTGTATGGAGTACATAGTTAAACTGAGCAGACCGATCTAGTGAAATCTTATTTATACCATTTTGGCCGCTTCGTACATTGTGCCCGTTTTGTGTATTTAGTATTTCGGATAAGTCTGTGTAATTCGTTAAACAAAGTTTTTAAATCTATAGGAGAAGCTTTAGTGCGAATCAAATACGGTTGCCTATCTTTTGAAGAGAGTTGATGAACATTGGATAAATGATTTGCTAATCCTAATAAACCTTGCTTGCCACAGACAGGACAATCCTTACGCCTTCGAGGCATGATAACAAATGAACGATTTGAAAAGGTACTCAAAAATAAATACTTTATATGGCCCTGGGGGCCTTTTTCATGGCCCTATGGCCCTATCGCTTGAATACACTCCCTGTCCCCTCTGACCCTCATTAAGCCCTTGAACCGCCACGCCAGAAAATTTACAACTGCTAGTGTTAATAAAATATATATTATTAAATTTCCTATTTACAAGTACACACAAAAGTATTAATTATCAGCACACAAAGTTAAAAACCCTAAACTAATTACAATTATTTACAGATCCCATGTACAAGAATTAGTAACCGTACGGAATGGTGTTGAAATTTTCTACAATTACTCGTTTATTGCACACTATCCTATAGTCCATGTGTTGTTGTTTTGTGATAACTTGCTTTGTGCTAGTGTTCCTGGTAATTTTGAATGGCATATCTACAGCAACTTTCACTGGATCTGCGTTTTTCATATCACACAGAACATTAAGATACACTAAATCACACATAACATTGAAATTAACTGTTTCCAATGTTTGAAAATTTAAAGTGATACCTCCTATCTTACAACACGTTTTTCCGCTACTAAGTTCATAAGAATAGTTCTACGGGCCACCAGAAACAAAAGTCGTAATGTAATCACCGTCCAATTCGTCGGTCAATTCGCCCAAATAGACGCCTATCTCCGGTTCTGGCTCTCCTGCTTTACTCACGTAAATCACAGAGTCCGTGTCGTAATATAGCACTCTTCTCCGAGCTGTTCCAGCGTGCTGTAGAGCTTTAACTGGGCGTGAGCAGTTGTGAAAGCAGCAATCACCACGTTGGTCTTGGCATTCGGTTCGATGAAGTTATCTTTGTGTTCATATCGTAGCTCTATGACATCATCACTCACAAACGAAGCATCGATCACTTCTATTTCGTCGGCCGTCAACATGTCGAAATACTCTTGCGGATCTGTGATGAGCTTTACTTTAGTCATGTTGGTTCTCTGCGCAAATTTCCCTGCAAAACAAAACAAAAAAAAATCAATATCTATCAACAATATTAATGTGCGCGCTCTCTCTAATAAATTTACGTTATTTATTACTATAATTATTACAATATTTGTACTCACCCCAAAAAGAGTTCAACATGAGCTTCGCCAAAGCACGGAGTCCAGGATTTTTCGCGATTTTTGCAGATCCATGAGAATACCCTCTCGTTAATTGTACTCGTCGATATACTGCTGCTTCTTGTCCTCGGTGTCACAGCCCTCCGGATAACCGCTGTATTCCTGCTTGATCTTCAGGAATGTATCGATGTAGTCCTTGAATAGCTCGTTGCTCTGTTGGGTAAAATGCCACACTTCGTGTATTCCGATCAACCGATATCCTTTCTCCAAAGCTTTCTGTAATTAATTGGTTACCCAAGTACCCTGAATTGCACGCTCCTGGTCTGTGTGGGTGCATTGCTCCTGGTTCAATCCGTGAGCATAAGTTTGGCACAGCGGGAACATAAGCTTTCCGTGAGCACGATACGGTAGAACCGGATGGTAAAGACCACGTGGGGGGAGAACGGTACATTTAACCAAACCGAAATACTCTGTGATATCGCCAAAATTCTCGGTGATAATCTCAGGATGGCCCACTGGATATGAACAGTAGTTATTCGTCCATGGATACAAACTTGTAAAGTCCACATAACGAATTTGCTCGTCTGCTTGTTGGCATTGATGAAACAACTTCGCAGCGTTCGTGCGCCCCCCGTACAGTCCGTGTCTGGGTTCGAGAGGCTCGGAGATTTCAAAATTATCGAAATACGTTTTCATGTCCAAGTTTGCTTCGAGTTGACGCTTCAAGTTGCACTCCCACATCTCAATCACGTTGTAACCTTGACGTTTTAGAAAACGCCTTTTCTCGAGCGTGCGCTGATGTAAATCTTGCATGTTTGTTGACTGACGGGGTTAACTGTGTCTCGTGCGTAACAAGAGACGCAGCCGTGCCAGAAACACCCATGGAGCTCGTAGACGGTGTTTGACTCTGCATGATACCCACCAACACGATACTGACCGAGACGTTGCTCGCCAAAATTTCGAGAGTGACGAATGGAGATGTTATTGCTTTGTGCTGTGTACACTAACCACTTTAGAGCAATAACCGACTGTTTATCGCGAGGTCTATAACCATGTGGAGATACAGCAATCGATTCTTCACGAAGAAAGTTCTTTCGAAAGACTAAGTTGCATGCTGAAGCAATTGAGACAATTTTCAAACGGATCAATGTTGGTAACAGATCGAAACAGTTCGCGAAATTCAAGACAACACCTCCGGAGGATGTCAACATCCGATGGACAATACTTTAGAATTTCTTGTTGAAAATCAAATACGTATTCGTTGGCTCTCAGGTTATTGTACCATTGGTAACATTTTGTACGGTCTTCAGGAGCCATTCCGTCTGGATCGTAATAGCTTGCGTCGGGTAGGGGGCCTCGGTAGTCTTGGTTGGTTTCGGTGTTGAAGTGATGCGGAAAGTAACCTTTCGAAAGTTCACTCAAAGCAAATGTTTTCGGAAAACTTGCTAGCTTCATAGGGATAAAACATAGCGAATCAACAAACTTGATATTCAATGCAGGAACATTTAGTGTTAAAATCTTTGCACCGTTCATAATAACTTCGGGTACACAGTAAATTTTAGGGAGCAAAAATTACTCTTCTCTGGGTCAAATATTACTCTCGTGGAAGGAGTAATCTAGTTTGGAGCAAAAGTTACTTCGAATTTCGGAGTAATTTTTTTAACGAGAGTAAAACGTTGAGGGGTAATTGGTTAAAAAGGGGTAGAAAAATAGAGTGGAGTAACAATCACCCCGCTTTTGGAGTAAATGTTACTCCGCCTGTGTTGAAAGCATCAAGTGTCGAGGGTTAAAACCGAGCTGGGTAAAAATTACCCCAGAACTCTTAATTGTTATCAACGTATAGTCTTTCACGTCGTGATTTCCCGAGAAGTGAATATTACACATATATTTTCTCATATTGATACTTATAATCCGGTGTCGAGAGCGCAAAAGTAAATTTAAAAGTAAATAAACAGAAAATTTATATTGTGCGAATCTAGATACTCTATTGCGATGCTAGATATGTTTATTAGCATTCGAAACTGTGTTATTGTGCTCGTGTGTCGTCAAAATTTACTTTGTGAATACTCAAAAGTAGCCTGCGTGCACACTAGCTACTCGATGAATTTCATCATTTCATCGCCGGACATGGGAAGCTGTACTGCTACACTGGAGATAAAATAGAAAATATGGAGGGGTTTATACTTTATTATTTATAAGAGTAAATATGAATAGAGTAAAAATTTACCCCTCCCTACTGGGGTAAAAACTACCCCTCCCCGGCTGAAAAATATTTTTAAAATGGCGCAATAATGGCGGATTTTGTTGAATGAAACGTTTATTTTATGAATAAACTTGCGTTGTGGAACTTCCATAGCAGAATCAATATGGTCTAAAGATGCTTGGTTTCATAGTGATTTGAGGTAGGTGAACATAATACAATTGTATATTCATTTCTAGTTATAATCGTATGAATACTGTGCTAAGGAAGGGATGGAGGAGAGTCGTGAAAGGGGGAAGCTCATTTGTGAAAAAAAAATTATTTGTAATAAAAATAATCGTATGAAACATATCGATATTACTACGAAAGCTTTATTAGGATTGTACAATTAGGACTACTGAATTCTATTTTTATTATATACTCTACTACTGTAGTCTGTAAACATTGGTAGATTTATTTAATAACTATATTTGTAATTTGACGTTTAGTACTTCAGTTAATATAAATACACTATAATTTTAGTTTATATACTGTAAATGGTTTATCTTTGTACCAAACGTTTTCTTGATGATAAATTGGATTTTAAAGTTTTAAGTTTATAAGAAAACAGTATTTTATTCCATTAATGGATGTTCATATTTAGGACAAACATATGTTTTACTCTGTTCTCCAGAATTTGAAAAGCTGATGAGATGAAGAGGCAAATGGTATCTTAGCTTTTCCTGCTTGAAAATTAGTGAAATTGGATTCATTGGCTCTACAACTTCATAAGCATGGAGATGGCTATTGAACGAGATTGTTCCCAGCTGATGCATCAGCATTGATGTATTGTTGACATCCCTATCTGGTATGTATAATATTTGCTTTAGGGTTGCAAACCATGAGTTCCCTTCCTGCTCTTGGGTCCACAGTATGCAGCCAATTTTGTACATTCTACCATTAATAGAAATCCATTTTGGCCTGTAATGTAAATCAAGTATTGAATGCACTTAATATTAGATTTATATGTACTGTACTTGCAACTGTACCCGAGTTGCAAGCAGTCAGACAAGTCTTTCAGTCAGGTCCCTTCTTGTTCCCTTGCTGAGAGAATATTATGTTTTGCTTTGTTGAAGATGGGATGAAGTAACAGCTAGTTTAAGGCACACTTAACCAGTTTTGTTTTGTTTTCTGCCTTTGAATTGATTTGACTGGGTATGACATTGTAGCTATTAAATTATAAGCAACTGGCAACTGCTCAATGAAAGCAAAACATGAATATGGCAGAACCTTCTTTTCTTCTCTCTCAGCAAAGAAACAAAGAAAAAGAAAGCCCATCTTGCAGAGTTTTGCTACCGCAGTGATACCATGAAAAACTAGTGCCCTAATTTGTACAATATATATTATAATCTTACTTGGTTATACGTGTGTCTCTTGCCATGCAATTGTATTCTTGATTAAGAAGCTCAAATTGCTGAAGGTCACCAGCATGTACAGTTTTACCTAAAGTTTATACATGTAAAATTATTAAATTATTTCTATTTCCTTCAGTGAACACCACAGATTTAGTCCAACCGTTGATAATTTATTGATTATTATTATTTTATTCTTATTATTATTTTACTCTGACTATAACTCAAGACAAGGGAGAATCATCAGACAGTCTACAATACGTAGGCATCCATAGATAAAAATATGTAGTTTTCAAACTTGTATATTTACTGTATATTTATACTATACATGTATATAATTACCAGGTCCAATTTGCACTCCTTTCTGCAAAAATGTGGATTCGTTGTATCCTGTTGACTGCAGCTGGTAACATATCCACTGCTGATGTTGCATGGAAAGTGTATACGGAAGGTTTGTGTAAATCCCAATTATAGTTGATAGCTTCTTAAAATAGTGATGTTTTGCCTCATACCTCATGCACCAGGATCTAACCAAAGGTCCCAACCTATCAATAATATACATTAAAGATAGAATACTGTAATTATATTAAACAATAATTAAATTTTTGCAGGTATGCAAAGTCTGTTTAGAGGTGCATGCTCAAGGTAGAGAAACTTACTATCTACAGTACATGCAGTAGTAGGGTACTGGATTTCCTACAGTCTAGATTTGCAGATTATACATGTACATGTAAATTTCTCCAAATACAGTGGGTTCCCCCTGCGGATACTGTCCCCCCCCCCCCAGACACTATCCGCTAGTGGATAGTGTCCTATCTGCTAGCGGATAGTGTATGGGGAGAGAGTATCCACTAGTAGATGGTGTCCAGGGGGACAGTTTCAATGGGGGGGGGGGGAGGTACTATCCTCTGTGACACTGGGGCTATATACCCAATACTGTATAATTTATACTTGCTATATACACTGTATATATATATGTATACATATATGTTGGATTGTTGTGGATATAAATGCCAAATTTTGGTCTGTTGGTTCCTTAATCCACTAGGTTCTTGGTGTTTCCTGTATCTCCTCCCATTGTGTCTAATCCTGAATTATCATGCATTCAGTGAACCCCATTACATGTACTTGACTACACAGTTGGTATAGTTTCTTTACCTTAACATTACCCTTGGCATGTGTACCATGAAGTGCATTTTTGGTATAACAGAAAAGTCAGAGTATAGTCTGCAAAACTCAGTATGATGTTCATCAATTAAGACTTGTAAATAGGCTAATTGGTCTTCACTAACTACTGGTGAGAAACACACAATGACATTATTTCTAGCAGTTTTAAAAATAAATTCCAATGCTCATTGTCTTCAATCATCAAGGGCAAGTGTAGTGCCATACACCACATTTGGCTTGCTAAAAATATACACAAAAAATTTGCAAATAATATTATATGGACTGGTTATAATAACACTTTTAACAGACACTTTATTTATGCATATACAGTACATGTACATACATACACACATACATACATTATTGCACAAACACAGATACGTACAGTATACAAATTTTAAGAAGGCCAGGGTTGTTTTTTCCATTTAAGTCCAGCAAATGTCATGCAAGGTGACATAATTACAGAGATAGACTGTGGCATAAACTTACCATTTTGTTTTAAATTATTGTCATTAGATGCAAACTTTGCATCTGAAATTGGAGATGGTTTATTGTTATCATTATAGTAACCAAAATCATACCTTTAATGCAGTTATTTAACCGATCCAGTGTCAAATAACGCTCTACCCGGATGAATATTTTCAACATCTCTTTCACTTCATACTGCAATGCACCCTCAAGTATATCATGCATTGCATCTGGTGGCATGCCATCCACCACATGGTAAAACAAACTCTGGTTTAAGATAGATGATCTGTTGATCCCATAAATTTTGCTGAAATGTTCACCATGGGTAGCTATTTGTTGACAATGAGTATCATACCCAGCACGTGAACGCAGGTCAAAGTTGCTTTCGTGGAACTGCATTTAATAAAAAATGTGTTAGTCATGCATGTATTGTATAATATCAATATGTACACTTCATCAATCATGATCTGTGTGTCAGTCCACCTGTCTTTCTGTCCATCTGTCTGTCTGTCTGTCTGTCTGTCTGTCTGTTCCACCTTTTTGTTTTTGTCTCACCTTGCTTCAGAGCATTTACTATAATTTATTGTAATCATGAGAGATATTTTACTTAATCTGTGTCAACTGTACATGTATGTACATGTACAACATATGGACTGTGTCAATACACTTAATACCTTGGATTTGATAATTTCTTGTTGTCCCATGCATTGGCGGCATTTCCTATAGGCACTTGAACTCTCCTTAAAACCACCTACTAAGCTTGATCCTAGATTGTCACCCGAAACATATACAATTGTACCATGAAATATCAGACTTTCTCCATCAATGATAAATTTGTGGCCTTGACCCTGTTAGAACGTAAACATACAAGAACAACTTTCGTTGTGATACTGAAAATATATTTACCATTTGTAGTAAACTTTAACATAATCTAGTGAAAACAGAGTTGTGAATTTTGAATAAGGATTGTCAAGCTTTTGATGTGTTATAATTATTCCTTTCTTAATCCATGTTTCTGTTCCTATTTTAGTACATTTAAGTTGAAGTGGGAAAGGAGAAAAACTACCAATATTTACCTGTTCAAGTTGACCCAGATCTGCCATAAACTGGTTAAGCACCATGTTAACACCATACTTTTTTAGGATACTTGTTTTACATAAACCTAACAACTGAATTGCTTTCAGTCTGGATCTGTGCTCTGTACGTATGTTTCCTAGTGTGTAGTAGAAAGCTCCTATTTAAAGAGAAAATATATAGTCTACTTACATGTAACATTATTTTTTTCCTGTATTATGTATGTATGTATGTATGTTGTATATATATATATATAGGGTCATGTCCACGTGTTCTCAATTGGTGCCCTGGGTTGGCAAAAAATGAATTTAGTGTTACTGATCTTTACGCTTTCTGGGTCTCATGTTTTCTTACGTCAAAAACTCAAATCTCAAAAATTTTAGGGGGGCCTTCTCAGGTTGGGCGCCATGGGCAACTTGCTCCCTAGCCACACCCCCCCCCCCCCCCCTTACGAATTATAACATGATAGAAAAACGATGATTTAATTTTATCCTTAATCCTATATAAATATACCTAATTTATGAGTGGTTGATTTTGATCCAAGTGGATTGCACACCTCCAGATCATCATAAAATAGCATGAGTTGTAGCGCTTTAGGATAAACTGAAAAAAGAGGGTGATTTCGAAATGTCTCTCCATCACAGTAGTCTCGCAGTAAACCGTCGGTACTTTTGTGTTGCCGGTCAATCTATAAATAAAACACCAAATTTCTGTACAAAAATATTGCTATGAAGAAATAAGTTTTTTTATGTTATTTGATATTATTTTGTCCTGCTACTATTTGTTTTGTTATATTTCTTACATGCATGCTTTCTTTAGATATTACTGAGAATGGGCAATTAGGCACACATGTGATGTGTCAAGGTTGAATTGGGAGGATTGTCCCAAGGGCGAAACTATGGTGGGTGGCAGAGCTAAAAAAACCTGATTTGTTATGTATATATATCCGTATAGGTAAATCGTAGATTACTATACACATTGCAGTTTCTCCAAACGTTTTTTTCAAATTATTTTCTCCCTCACTGCCCTCGCGAATACCTCGAAACCACAATGCAATATACTGTACCTCTTCTAGTACTGATGGGTCATTTAGCAGCTGTTCAAGGCTATCCAACAATGGGATGTAAAACATCTCTTCATCTACCATGATAGTTTTTAGTGTACTACCTCCTCGTCATTGCGTTTCTTTTTGGCCAAGTACGATTCTGCGAGGTTGTTATATAAATGTATATTATATATTTATACACACAACCGAGAGAATGCTTGTAAGAAGTACGTTTAACTCATCAAATCAATATACGGGGGGATACAGGAAATTGTGATTGGAAAAGTTATTTGGCTGAAAGTTATGCATAAAATTTGCAAAATAGCATTGACTTCCAAGTCAATGCTATTTTGCAAATGTTATGCATTTAAACTGGCTACCGAATTACGTAATTACGATTTGCCATACATGCAAATAAAAGAGAAAGAATCACTTTATAGCACACATTATATATTTTCATAACTGCCGACTTAATGTATAAGAAGGGAGTCTTGCACTATCCTTACTTAATTTGCTTTAGGAGTCTTGACCCCTCCTCACTTACTTTAAGACCAAAATGTTCCTTGTAGTACGAGATCCTCTGGCTGTCCTTCTCTAAATTTTCAAACGGATTTATTCCTGGGCAATCTGTGTCAAGAAGTATCTCCAAACCAGGTACATCTTGAATGTCAATACCATTCTCTTGCAAGCACGCTTTTATCTGCTGTTGAGTATTGGATACCGTTTCTTCAATTATGCCAATCGTATTTGACAACACGTTGTCAACTGTTGACTTCGGCAAACGACAGTCTTCCTGCAGTTTTAGTAGGCATAAAGCGCCGGATTTTCTACTCTGCTCTGCCTCAAAACGTTGGGTTGCCGCAGTGTCGTCTTCGTGTACATCATCTCCATTTAGTTCATCCATATTTTCGTCGATAACTTCATCATTAGGATTTGTATTAGTAACATTCTCATGTTGACGGAAGCAAGTGCTTGCGCCAGGAAAGATAATTTCGGTGTACTGTCTTGTACAGCCGTTTAGGCCACACAGGATGTGGAAATTTGGATCGTTACGATGACATCTTCCTATGTGATTCAGCAGTTCCTTGAATGTTTTTACCGAAAATAATCCGCATATGCTGCAACGCCAAGCAAGGCATTTGCACAGTTACTATTGAATCAATGACATCGCAATCACGGCACGTCTTCTCCTTTAACTATGAATTTAAATTATGCCGCCAAAATTTAATTGGATAAACAATTTTAGCGCGCAAATTATCAGTACAAGCAAACATCCGCAGGCTATCTTACGAAGTCTGTTCATGAAAGAAAGAAAGAGAGAGATTTCTTTGACAGGTTCTTGTATAATTGAACACTTGTTGAAACGTTTTACCGAACAAACTTCGCCGATGCCAGAACGCGGAGGCATTTGTACAGTCACTATTAAATTGCACCGAAATCACAACATTCCACATTAGTCCGCCAAAATACAATACGATTTTGGCGCGTAGATTATCATAAAGTGCAAATATCCGCTTGCTAGTTTCAAAGCCTGTTAAAGGAAGCCGGTGAGTATGGGATTTCGTTGACAACTTCTTTTGTAGGTCAGTACCTCATTGAAACGTTTTATTTGAACATACTTTATACAAATGCCATAACGCCAAGGCATTTACTCAGTCTGTACAATCCCCCCCAAATTTTTATTCACATATCATTTTAACGCGCAGTCTTATCAGAAAGTGGTATTAAACATCCGAAGCACTTGTCTATTCCATAGGGAGTTTGGGTTTTGGTCGAGGGTAGTTGGTCGAGTGTCGAGGGTAGTAGGTTAGGGTTAGAGGGTTGTATAAGAATTATAGTTATGTTGTCTTATTTTGTGTTAAGCGCAAGGGGCGATTAATCAGATTATGTTTGCCTTGAGGTGTACAAATATCTTTCATTAATATAACTTCCTGTCGCGACATTTTCCCGACAGATGACCCTATAGTTACGCCACAGTCGCCACTGGTTAAGATTCATGGGCTTCAGAGTTTTAAACATCCAGAGGCTATTTGATGCTTAGAATTCCCTTGTACTCACCCCTTAATACATTCCATACGCTTGGTCTGTGACGCATGCTGTTGGCTACAATAAATCGATTCAACAGCGCCGAATTTTTCTCAAACTCATAGCCAAATGGGCCCAAATCTCCGCGCTATTTTTGTAAGTGATAATCAACAGAGTAGCATATACCTAATGTACATTAAATTTCGACGCTGGAAATAGGCCGTAATATACAAATTCCTGGTTTATAACCAGGCCAGTATTAAGTTGAGTAAAACCTTTTGAGAAGTCTTCCAAAACATTGAAGCATCATTCACTTTGGCTTTGCGTAAATGTCGCGACAGGAAGTTATATTAATGAAAGATATGTGTACACCTCAGGGGCCGGGCAAACATAATCTGATTAATCACCCTTGTTTCAAAAGTAATTTTAGCGTGTTTTACAACCCCCGAACCCTCGAGCTAGTACCCTCGACCTACTACCCTCGACCTACCACCCTCGACCTACTACCCTCGACCTACTACCCTCGACCAACTACCCTCGACACTCGACCCTCGACCAAAACCCAAACTCCTTCATAGGCGGTCGACGGTGTTAAATTTGCTGAGGGCTAGGCATGCAAACTAAATCTTATAATCAGACAGTATTTGTCCAAATTCGTCTTAGTTAAATTACTGCCTTCAAAATTTCTTTTGAAAACTTTCTCGCACGGAGTTACGTTCGAGTAAACATGCAGTCATAGTAAGACCAATAATTTAGAAAACAACATCTGGTTATGTCGCACCGTTTCGGCCAAAAGCATTCGAGAATTTTTTCAGGTCGGGAATCGGCCAAAAGCATGCGAGAAATTTTAGCACTACCATACACTACCATTATATAATTGAACTAAGATTTATGGTACTACTAGACTAGTAGTCTTACAGTTACAGGCCTTTTAATAGAAATACCCGTTTAAGTACAACAGCGCAGTAAGAAAATATGTCTTTTTTTGACAATGAATCAATGATCTAAACCAACTAGCGACACTTAATTAAGCATATACCTTATAAAAATACCAAAAATACCACGGCTAAGTATATAGCACTTTATATTTCATGCACAGGAAGCCTCTTGAATATGATTATGGTAACCAATGTCGGACATGAACAAGACTATGGCTTGAAAAATTATTTTTTATCTGTGTGCATTATGTAGTGTAGCTCTGCTCCAACCTTAATTCTGTGGTGTTAAACGTGAAGGGAGAAAAATATATATTTCGGTTCGTTTATTTTGTACAACCTTTTCGATTTTAATAAGTTTCGTTACAACCTATTTGCCCACTTTGTCTCTATATATAGACTACAGGCGGCGTAGCGAACTTGCCGTGGCGTTCGATTAGCTTGGTTGAAAATCCTGCGCTGTCTACTTTTATGTACCAGAAATGAAACATGCGCATACATGTCAACCAATAGTTATTGAAAAGACTGTTCATGCAGTATATATAACACTGATAGCGCAAGACTACTTGACGGCCGCATCAGTGATTTCGGTAGAACCTGCATAATTTGCTTATATAACTTTCGGTCACCGACCCAGAGAAAGTGTAGAACATTTATATATGTAACTTCCCCCTTTATAAAATATTCCACGCCTTCCATGTGTGAACAAACTGGACAGTCAGTTTGATTTTAAAATACGTGACAGATTTTGCTAAAGAAAACCAGATAAGAGCATGAATATCATATCACCCGAGGTGTGGCGCCAAAGTTACATTGTTATTTCCGTCGGGCCAATCAGGGCTTTATAAATATTGTGACGTTTTTAATTGAGGAGGTTTTCGTCACGATGCCCAGCCCTCTTTGTAGCCGACGCACCAATCAGAAGGCATGAAAAAATTTGGCGGTCTTCACTCGATTAAAGTTTAACGGCAGCCACTGATAGTTCTCTTTGTTACTGGAAGCCTTCGAGTACGGACGTGTACAGCAAAACGTAGTTTGTGGTGATAAACAGGTAAGCGCAAATAATGTAAATCGTATAGTACTTGCGCCAATACGGGGTATGATGGTTACAAATATATGTATTATAAATAGTTGTTTGTCCGCCTTCGCCTTTAGTTCTCGCCCGAATTCCGTTCGCAGGAAAGCGTGCATTGAGAGAGAAAGAATGAGTTGATACAAACTCTGTGATCTTAGTATTCAACATCCCGCGTAATCTATTCATATCTTAAATATCCTAACTTCTAAACGAACGTACACATGCAGACTATCCTATATGCATGTATGTCTTATTTGTATACGTCCGTGGTAAAATTGTTGCAATGCTATATAATAATGCACAGTGCGGTTGATATATAAGTACTAAAGTTATGCCATGTCAGTCTTCTTTGGCTGGTGTCTGTTACTCTGTTGGATAGCTCGCTTAAAATATGAGTTAAGAAGTAGAAAACATTTTCCGTGTTTCTATAGAGTTACAGAAACATGAGGGGAAGTTTGGGAGAACGAGAGATTACAGTGGGAGCTACGAGCCCGCGCAGGGCGAGTGTTTCCACACTATTGCAATATATGATATAATTATGTTATCTGTTTTCAAATACATCTGTTCTTTTAATACGTGTTATGGATGCCTTTTTAAAAGAGATGCTTTTGGAAAATGGCGTGAAAAATGAAACTATTTCAATACTTGAGGATCAAGAGGTATGATTATGCTCTTTTAGCCCTTTGGTGGCCTCTCGATGACGAGTAAAATAGTCTGGCGTTAGCCGGAGTAAAATACTAAAAGGGAATTCATGGTTGAGTGGGTTAAATCTTTTTAAATTGTTATTTAACTCTTTTCATGCATGCGCGAATTCTCCTCACCAATCATTGGACAGCCATGCCCGTATGTTGAAAACAAAACTTTAATTAACACATTATAATGTATTACATAAATTTTTACAATTAATTAACCCTTGTCTATTAGAAAATATAATTATGTTCTAATAGCGCGATAGAATTAGAGGTTGCGTAAGATTTGTGGTAAATAAGATCACCTTCCTGTTGATTTAGAAGTAATTGAGTTTATTTCATTAGATAACACATTACAAAATCTGTTCTTGAAGTAATATTTCTTCCTGTTTCTTTATATATATATAGCTTTTAGATGGGCCAACACTTGAACAGATTGACATTTCAACTTTAATTTCTTGTGGAGTTAAAGCTGGCCAAGGACTTAAAGTCAAAACAGCCTGTAAGAATTTTGTACCAGAATATATTGTACTTGAAGAAACGTTAAGAACCGAAAATTGCTCTCAGGTAAATTAAAATACTTTTTCAAATACGAATTTTAATAGCTTTCGCTATTTTTGCCGGCGATTTTCTTGTCAAATGGCGCGTGTTTTAGTGCACTATGAGATTTATTTCGCCGACTTGAGAATGTGGAAAATTGGAAAAATGTTTCGCAATTATTGATTTTTCGTGCACAATTTTTAAACAAATTGAAATTGACTCTCCACGTGCTGGAGTTTTCAGTTGGCACGACTTGAGACAGAACGTTGAGGTGGCACGCCTTGCGAAGGGAACAAACTTCTTGAGTCCTTTAAATGCATTTTTAAACAGGAGTGTATACTCTTTTTGCATGCATTATTTTTTTAATATCGAACCGGTTGGTATATATGCATCTCAAAGTGCACGAAAGCCTGCATGCATGCTTATAAATATTTTAATATTTAACGTAATATATCAACGAGTTTTGAGTGTTTTATCAGGGGATCCAAACACGAGAAAACATGATGATGAAAGCATGAGGCCGAAGGCCAAGTGGTTTTATTTTTTTCGAGTGTTTGGATTCCCCTGATGACACACGATAAACAAGTTGTTGATATGGCATCTCAATCGAGCGATTTCAATTGAAAAATACAATTAAAATAAACCCTCGTGAGATTTCATACATACGGCAACTTTGTTTGTTTTGCATAGATAATTAAGATCTTAAGAATTAGATGAACACCGGTTTTCATCTAATATCTTGGGCTTTACTGGAGTATCCAACTTCAATCATTGAAGTGATTGAATGAACTATGGTAATTGGCTGATTATCTCATGAATTATTAATGAGTTTGAGATATAGCTGTTGTTGAAATTTAAAGTGATAACACAAACCATAGTCAATCGAGATATGGTCTGGAAACTCGGCAAACTTCAAAGCGCCTATAATGAGCTGGGATTTTATGTTGAACCGTACCTTACACCGTGCACATCCTTTGTTTTAGGTTTATTAATATTTAAATAACACGGTTCAGTGCATGATTGAACTGAGACGTTGCTATTGGACAATTCGTTCATTATACTAAAATACAATGTGTTCAGTAACCGTGCACCGTGCACAAAAATGCATAAAGGCAAACAAAAAGATAGACCAAAGACTTTAGCTGAGTTTCCAGACCATATCTCGATTGACTATGCACAAACTCTGAAGTATGTTCCTTAAAGTTAAATTAAAATTATTTCAAAGTTCATTGGTTTTATACGATATTTTTTATTAGTAAATCTGACCTTTCGGTTTGTGAACTCGGACCCATAAGTAACGTTAAATATCAGATTTTATTTAACTTCTCTAAATACGGTCCAAGTTCACGGGTCTAAAGCTCTAAATTAATAATAAGAAATATGATGTGAACCCAGAAATGTGGAATTTTTGTTAACCTTGAAAGTTTTGGTTGCGTGAAAAAGCAAATGAAAAAGCACCAGCTTTTAATTTCGGTTTCTTATATATACTTCTCATCAAGTTAAATTACGTTTTACACTTTCGAATTCAATTAGGAATCAATAGAAGTTAAAGGGAAGCACGAAAACTGTCCTGGTAGATATAAGTCGAGACCACATTCAAAACTTGAAAAGTTTTGGGGAAAAAAAGCTAGACGATTGAGGCAAAAACAACTTCTTAGAGAACGAAACTTCCAATCAATGGTTAAAAAATGCGAAGAGGAAAAGGACAGATTGCTTCACATTCAAGAGCAGGAATATAAAAAGAAGATTAGTTTAGAAAAACGCTCTGCTTTACATCTAGAACGTCTAGTAGCCAAATGTAAAAATGGAATTTGTGCCGGGAAATTAAAATGAACTGAAATACAATGCAATAAATTTGCAGCAAACTCCAGTATAAAACAAGAGCCGAAGAATGTAGTAAATATGATAAATCTTGAAGAGCTAGATTTTACGTGTAGCGGCTCAAAACGAGTTGTTTTAGGAGAAGGTTCCTTTGGAATATGTTTCCTAGCTAAGCTGAAAAGAAATAGCACTTTTGTTGCTGTCAAATACGGTCAAAGATGTGGAGCCAGTTTCAGCGAACCACTTAGAAAAGAAGCAGAAATATTATTACAATTGTGCCACCCAAATATAGCATTCTTTTTCGGAATGACAGTTGGCGATTCTCCGGGTCTTGTAATAATAATAATAATAATAATAATAATAATAATAATAATAATAATAATAATAATAATAATAATAATAATAATAATAATAATAATATAATAATAATAATAATAATAATAATAATAATAATAATAATAATAATAATAATAATAATAATAATAATAATAATAATAATAATAATAATAATAATAATGATAATAATAATAAAAGCTTTATTTAAAGAAGGAAAAATCAGTACAGCCAGTGGCTGGTTTACATGATGCCTTCTATCTAGAACCAATATTATCTAAAATACATAACTATTTATAGTACAAATTAAAAATACAAATGAATTTAGGTCTTAGCTAGCAATTTCATGTTACGATATCTAAGTTTAAAAGAAGAGACTGTAGGTGCATTTCTGATCTGATCATCCAGCTTGTTCCATAAACAGGAGGCAGTATATCTAAAAGAGTTTCTATGATAATTAGAAATATAAAGTTTATTTTTTAAAGAAGCACGAGTTCGTCTGGAATGAACGTTTTTCGTTAGAATGAACATGTCTTTCATATAATCCGGTGCTAGATTGTTTAGAGATTTATAAACCAATAGACATTTAAAATAATCAATTCGTTCCCATATTGTCATCCATTCAAGTTTTGTAAATAACTCGACAGACGGAATGTCCCGAGGACATTTGATATCTAATATTGATCTTCCGAATCGTTTTTGGACTTTATGGATTATTTCCAAGTTCTGCTTGGAACATGACCCCCAGACAGTACATCCGTAATCAATTAGAGGTTGAATCAACGACCGGAAAAAGGCTATTCTTGAATGATGTGGTAGAAGGTGTTTGATTTTGCGGGAAAGGTATAGTCGTTGTACAAGTTTCTTACACAATTTATCCACATGGATATCCCAGGCCAGAAAATTATCCAAGTATAATCCAAGAGGTTTATGGCTTGTTACGGTAGTTGCAGGGACTCCATTTATGGCAATTTCAAAGTTCGAAATGTTGGTTTTCACTTTTGGTCGAGTTCCAATCAATATGGCCTCTGTCTTTTTGCAATTTAGCACCATTTCATTTTCTGAGAGCCAGCAAGTGATTGGGTTTATCTTCTCAGTCAGTTTCATATTTATATCAGTAATATCCACCAAACTTGAGTACAGAGTAACATCATCAGCATACATTTCAATATCAGAAATTTCGAGTGACATGTCATTTAGATGGAGAATAAATAAAAGGGGGCCAAGTAGCGAACCTTGAGGTACACCTCTCTGTAATTCTAATTGATCAGATAAATGTCCCTCATAGCTTACGCTCTGTCTACGACCAAGACGATAAGAGTGAAACCAACTCATGGTGTTTGTACCAACTCCATGGAGCTGAAGTTTGTTTAGGAGTATGGAGTGGTTTACACAATCAAATGCTTTCGAGAGGTCTAGCATAACTACTCCACTCAGTTTACCGGAGTTCATATTTTCCAGGATTTGGTCTGTAAGTTTATTTAGGACCATTTCGCAGGAGTGATATTTCCTGAAGCCAGACTGGAATTCTAATAGTAGTCGGTGTTGACATAGATGGTTATAGAGAGTAAGATGGACATGTCTTTCTAGTATTTCGGAGATCACTGGAAGAATTGATATAGGCCTATAGTTTTTGACATCACTTTGGCAACCTTCTTTATAGATGGGTGTCACGCGCGCAAGTTTCCATATGGAAGAATTAATTAGCTCACCTCACCTATTGGCATTTAGATGAAAAAGCGGTATTGAAGGGTGATACTTTGTCAACCTGAGCTGCTGAGGTGGCCCTGCATTAAATAACTATGAAACTAAGTGTATTAATTTGTTTATTCCAGGCATATTAGTGCAATATATGCGGGCTATAACCAGCTATAACTTAAATTTGATTAGGGCCTCCAAGGAGACACTGGGTATGATGATGCACTGTATCATAATTATATAGGTCCTCTTAAAAATTACTTACAATTAAAATAATTATTATTTGCAATTAAAACAATAATCAATATTAAACATAATAATATACATACATCTCTTTTCCTGCCAATCTTTCTACAGTTCTTTTTGTGTGTTTCATATTTCCCATCCCTTATCTGTTTTTCTTTTTCATACAGAGATATGAAATATTGTCTCAATGCAGCTGTAAAATGAAACATGCACACATGTATATGAAATAACTACAAGAGTAGTGCTTGAAAATTGAAAGAAACGTAGTGGTTGTAAAACAATTGTATGTTGTGTTTGAAATAAATTTCAAAATTGTTATGTATGTACATACTTTCAATAAACAGTCGACACCATGGGATTTTCTCTTCTCCCTGATATTGCCTATGTAACTCGTTGATGACTGTCTCAATTACAGTCCTGTTGTTGTTGGAATGAACACTATAAAAAAACAAACACAGTTACTATACATGTACAAGTACAACACAATCCAGATACAGTATATTCCTGAAGACCTATTTCCACATAGTCAGTTATGGGCTTGTAACCTTAGTATGTATGTTTTGCATATATGCTCATATATATATATATATATGTTTTGTAATACTGTACATGGGTGAATCAACAAATAAAACCGCCTTTATAATTTTATTCTGGCAAACACCAGAGTCCAGACAATGGACTAGTCCAATTCTAGCTGCAGGAAGACCAGATATTAAGGCAAAAATTAAGTTGGTATAATTAAGGCAAAGCTATAAATCAGGTATACGTCAGTTTTCTATTTAAAATAGAAAGTGAGTTTATATGTACTTGTTTATGTTTATAATAATTTGGTAAAAACTTGATGTAAACATATTAACATATAAACATGTGCTTTCATTCAATGTGTTTGCCTAGTTTGATATTAGTTTAATACTAGTGTCACAAACCATAGACTAGCAAGTACAGTATACGCGTCATATTTTGATATTTGCAGGTAATTAAATAAATTATTAAATTTCTTGAAAACAGCCATCTCAAAGTATGGTCCATGCTCAAGCGAAGCAGAAACCGAGAAATTGCCCCAACTGTTATTCATATAGAAAGAAATGTTTCTACGCACCTCTCCGTCGCCACAAAACCTTGAAAGTCATCCTGTTGGCACAATGTTTTGTAGATTTGCTTGACGATTCTCTGCAAATCAAAGCAAATTAAAAATAAACAAGAGGTTAGGTATATGGTCGCAGCGGTGAAATAATCGGCAGTGTTGAAATACAGATCGAAATATAGTAAACAAACTGCGCGGTAAGAAAAGTAAGTCCTAGTTAAGTGAAAACCAAGGGGAGGGGACTGGTAACACAAAAAAAAGTTTTGAAATTCGGGCAAAAAATAGACACTCAATAGCGGAGTTCAAGGTTTATTTCGCCATATTGCAAGGGGTGCGAAACCATTGGGGCGAGCGCGCGGCCATGCCTATTTATCCTTGTTAAAATCATTGCGAAACTTGCGAAGCAAGAAGGATATCGCTTCGGTTTTTGTCGAATTCGTTTTTAATCGTTGTTTGGATCAATTTCCTGTGAGCTGGTATGTTCGTTCTTTGATTTTAGACCATTATCACTGATAACCAACGCGTAGAAACGCTATAATACGAAAGTTTCCTCAACTGAGGGGTTGCTGCGCCATGTGGCAGACACGGGACGCGGCTGTTTGTCGATTTTAGCAGAGACAAAACGCCTCGCTGTATAGTGGGATACTGCGATAACAACAAACGCAGTCCAGAATGTTGGGTGAAGAGGTATTATCACCAGATTTCGGCAGAAACTTGGCGTAAGCAAACACTTGTCTAGAATATCTGTATTTTCCGCTTGTTTATCAGCCTTCAAAGCCAATGGTGTCAAATTTCCCAAATGAAATTGCTTCGTTCTTCAAAATAATTACACGTTTAATTCGACAAAAATACAATCAATATGTACGATTCTATCTTTATACTTAATAGTTAGATCTACACTTAAACTGCATTTAACTATATTTTGCCTTGTATATGCCAGTTAATAACGTGTACATATTAGAAGTAAACACGCGTAACCCGAAACGTATCCCTTTCCTGCGAGGAGATATACATAATACACTTCGTTTGATAACGAGAAAGAGGATTTCAGACTTCAGATGACGAAGATGAACCTCTGGTTACTTACGTTAGTATACGCTTGAAGTTCGAGTGATTTACAAGAGAGTTGGAGCTAAAGTTTTACATTGCGATATCGTCACTCAGTCGTGCCCGTCATAATAGCGCAGCCACCCCTCAGTTGAGGAAACTTTCATATTATAGCGTTTCTACGCGTTGGTTATCAGCGATAATGGTCTAAAATTAAAGAACGAACATACCAGCCCACAGAAAAGCGATCCAAACGACGATTAAGGACGAATTCGACAAAACCCGAAGCGATATCCTTCTTGCTTCGCAAGTTTCGCCATGATTTTAACAAGGATAAATAGGCATGGCCACGCGCTCGCCCCACTGACCTATATATAATGGACCGCGCACGTCACTGGGAGAATTGAAGCCAGCGGCCGCCATCTTACGGTGCTAAAATATTCGAATTCCTTAATTTTACCGTACCATGTTCGACGTCAAAAAAGACGCCGTTATTATCCGTAAACGTGCTGTTTTTGATATCAACAGAAACAACACGTATTCAAGACATTATAAATAGACAATAATTTGTCATCACTTACAAGACAACCAAAGGATCTCAAAACAAAGCTGAAAATTCGAAGGATTTCTGCATTCGGTTTTTGAAATTAACATGGTGTGACTTCCCGAGATCACTGGTCCAGCCGTATTCACTCCCAGATTGGAAAAGTATACAGTTGATGTAAAATATTTAAGCCGAAATTGACCATGGTCTGCATGTCCATGAGCAGAGATTGTGAAGGCAAGTCTCATTTTTTTCTATCAGAAAAATAGCGTATGTTCTTTGGTAAATATTTGGATTTCCAAGCACACCACATGGACAAAAGTGAATATTCAGAACATTTTAGGCAACCTTTCTCTCGATTTTATTTGTCGTAGTTAAAGAAAGACACTATAAACTTGTGTTTAAAAACAAATAAAATTTGGCAATTGAACGATGGCCATGATGTGTACACTTGGACGTCTTCGCGCCGTTTATTTTGTATTGCTATGTTGAATAAATGCAACAAAAGGATTAAAAGTACTTTTAAAACTACCTGTAAGTCAATATTTAATAAAATTGGCATCCAAATATCCTGTTATTTTCTTATAAACGGATTGTTAATGAATTATCAATATAATATGTTCTAGAACGACCCGAGCCTTGACGACAGAGAAAGACAATACAGACCATGGAGACCAGCTTCGCAAAAAATTATTAGGACACGCAGATACAGTAATTCTAGCTTTTATCATAGTTTTATATCAAAGTTGGAAAACGAATTACTTTGTTTATTGCAGTGACAAAATTTTTGGTATTGTTTGTAAGTTAAAAATACTTTTGACGGGAAAAAATCTACTTTTTTGTATTGACTATTGTGTTTAAGAAAATTTGGCCTACAGTATATCAGTAGCCTTATTGACAACATTGCATGACCTTTGATGCTTATAACTTTAATAATAAAACTGTATCTTTAATAAATCAAGTACAATTTCTAAATTTGAGGTAGCCTTGATAGGACACTGTTATTAATACGAAAATTATTTCGCACCTTCGCCAACCCTTTATATTCAGTAGTTGAAAACTGACCCATATGCACAATGTATATGAAAGGTCAGTGATCGTGAACTGTTTATTTGGAAGAGTTTTGTTATTTGCAGCAGTTAACTTTCCATATTTCATTATATTTAGTACTGATTTGTAAAACTTTAATCTATTAAATATGATATAAAAACTGGAAACAAACCCTCATATCAAGCACTGCAATCAGATTGATTTGCACTAGCTTCTTTCTAGACACATTTCTAGCTTCCTTAGTACTGTCACAAAAATTTACCAAGTACAGACATGAAGTGAGTCTCCTTATTGCCAAATATAGTACTTTAATTCTAGCTCATTGGTGAGAAGAAAAATGTATAAATAGACAAAACACAACCATGAACTGCAGTCTTAGCCCTTAGGGCCTGTTTACAATTAAGGAGGTATAACATTACCCTTGCACCCGGGTCAAAGTTAGCCTGGGTTTACAAGCAAAATTTCACAGGTAGGGTCACCCGTCACCCTGCTGCCCAGGTCAACTTTTATAGACATGGTTATACCAATAATCAGTGCAAGAAAGGTGAGTTATCCCTACCAAACACGTTTACAAGGACAAAAATAACCCAGCTGCTACTAGGGCAACCCTAGTGGCATGATAGGGTTACCCACACGACAAACAAAAAACAAGAAATGTATGAGAACTAGGGTAACCCGGGTGCTAGGGTAACCCTACCTCCTTGTAAACAGGCCCCCTAGCTGGCTAGCTTAATACCACCATCATGTTGAACTGTCAGGTTATATTAAATGTAGGAGTGGTCAGTGCAATATGCAAAGGTGTGTTGGGTATGGGTGTAGAAATTCAGAGTCTTCAAAGGATTCTCAATGAACTTTTCACAAGTAATAAAGAGGGGTTATATATTTTTCCATATTTAAATGCAAGACTTAAAAGAACTGTCTGGCATTTGCCTGGTTTTTAGGGAGCTTTGAAAGGGGGTGAAACTTAAACCCTTGCATCCTCCATCCCCATTTTCTACACCTACTATTTGTGCTACTCCTTATATAATGTCATTATCTACTGTACTGTAGTACTTCTGTTTTATATCAAGAACACATTTTATATAAAAATTTTGATTTCTTTGTTTGTGTTTAATAACTTGTTTTTATATAAATAAATATTGCAAACTATTAAGTTTTTAACACCTTTTAATAACACTCACTAGCACAACCACTATATATAATATATATATAACCTATATATATATATATATATATATATATATATATATATATATATATATATATATATATATATAGGTTATATACATGTGTAATCAATAGGCATATTTGTCTAATTAATTAGCCCTCCCCCTTAAAATAATTGTTGAAAATAATATCAACATGCAGATCAAATATAGATGAAAATGCAATAAATAAAACTAGAATACAGTACTTACACAATCTTTGATAAATAATATACTATATTAACCCTATCTGAAAATTTTCAGTAGTACATATAAATAATATAATGAAATATGGAAAGTTAACAGTACTCTTCCAAATAAACAGTTCACGATCACTGACCTTTCATATACATTGTGCATATGGGTCAGTTTTCAACTACTGAATATAAAGGGTTGGCGAAGGTGCGAAATAATTTTCGTATTAATAACAGTGTCCTATCAAGGCTACCTCAAATTTAGAAATTGTACTTGATTTATTAAAGATACAGTTTTATTATTAAAGTTATAAGCATCAAAGGTCATGCAATGTTGTCAATAAGGCTACTGATATACTGTAGGCCAAATTTTCTTAAACACAATAGTCAATACAAAAAAGTAGATTTTTTCCCGTCAAAAGTATTTTTAACTTACAAACAATACCAAAAATTTTGTCACTGCAATAAACAAAGTAATTCGTTTTCCAACTTTGATATAAAACTATGATAAAAGCTAGAATTACTGTATCTGCGTGTCCTAATAATTTTTTGCGAAGCTGGTCTCCATGGTCTGTATTGTCTTTCTCTGTCGTCAAGGCTCGGGTCGTTCTAGAACATATTATATTGATAATTCATTAACAATCCGTTTATAAGAAAATAACAGGATATTTGGATGCCAATTTTATTAAATATTGACTTACAGGTAGTTTTAAAAGTACTTTTAATCCTTTTGTTGCATTTATTCAACATAGCAATACAAAATAAACGGCGCGAAGACGTCCAAGTGTACACATCATGGCCATCGTTCAATTGCCAAATTTTATTTGTTTTTAAACACGAGTTTATAGTGGCTTTCTTTAACTACGACAAATAAAATCGAGAGAAAGGTTGCCTAAAATGTTCTGAATATTCACTTTTGTCCATGTGGTGTGCTTGGAAATCCAAATATTTACCAAAGAACATACGCTATTTTTCTGATAGAAAAAAATGAGACTTACCTTCACAATTTCTGCTCATGGACATGCAGACCATGGTCAATTTCGGCTTAAATATTTTACATCAACTGTATACTTTTCCAATCTGGCAGTGAATACGGCTGGACCAGTGATATCGGGAAATCACACCATGTTAATTTCAAAAACCGAATGCAGAAATCCTTCGAATTTTCAGCTTTGTTTTGAGATCCTTTGGTTGTCTTGTAAGTGATGACAAATTATTGTCTATTTATAATGTCTTGAATACGTGTTGTTTCTGTTGATATAAAAAACAGCACGTTTACGGATAATAACGGCGTTTTTTTTGACGTCGAACATGGCACGGTAAAATTAAGGAATTCGAATATTTTAGCACCGTAAGATGGCGGCCGCTGGCTTCAATTCTCCCAGTGACGTGCGCGGTCCATTATATATAGGTCAGTGGCTCGCCCCAATGGTTTTGCACCCCTTGCAATATGGCGAAATAAACCTTGAACTCCCCTATTGAATTGGAGCATTTAATTCGGCCAAAATTGGGTCTTGTTAAGTGTTTAAATAGTAAATAAAATTCGGGCAATTTATAAAGATAGACACCCACCCGATCAAAATGGGTTAACGACTCCCCTGGTGAAACCTGAAACTCCAACGGTTTATCCCGCCAAATTTTAGACTTGAACTGTTGAACAACATATACAGGTAATTTATATGGTTGACGTTCGGTTAACTTCCACCAGATCACTGAGATCAGTCTGAACTACGCTAAGCCATTTAGTAATATATACCACTACTAAAATTACAGAGCCACACAACTGAAAGAGAACACAACAGAAATGGAAATTGTCAGTTTAAATGTAAAAATTGACTAACCCGACATTGCGCAGGCACTTGAACTCTCCCGCGTCTGCTCTTTATCCCTTTACTTCTTCTGTCCGTAGACGATCCGCTGTTGCTGCAACTGGCAACTTGATCTAGCTTTCGATCTATATTTTCTAAAGTCTTGCGGTTCTCCTCGTCTCGCTTTGCCAAATTTTCTCGAAGCGCACGGTTTTCTGTGCTCAGCTCTTTGTTCAAGCGCGCAACCTCTTCAAGAAGGACCAGCACTTGATCATTCTGTCGTCTCATCAGTCATTCTTCGTGAACAGTATTTGCATTCGTGCTAGTATTTGCATTCGTGTTTGTTATGTAGCAACGTTGCTCTTGAAGGCGCTAAACGTAATGAATATAAGCTAGACACGCACCGACTACAGTACTACACCGACTGTGCAAAATAGAATATTGGCACGCGATCCTTGCACGCGGTCTAATTGGATTTTGTTCATGGCCGGTATTTCTGACCCCAGAACAATAGACCTTATTCCGGTAATACCCGGAGTCAATACTACTGTAACATTAGTTTATTTTATGTCTATATAGAGTAGAATAATACTCTATGAAGCGTTTTATAAACTCACCTAGTTATTTCTGACAATAATTAAGTAAATTCAGCAATAAAACATAAATTTCCACCCATCTCGGGGACAGACTTACAAACAAGCATAACAAGAGGGGTTGATTGTCGGCCATCCTGCTGACTCATCCCGGTCCAAAGTCTGGTTACGTCTTGAAATTACCACCAGAAATATGGAGGGAAAGGAGTCGAGGAAGTTGTCTGTCTGTATTAATGCCCAAGAGTTCGCTGTTAGTAAGTGTAGTCAAGCCGATGCGCCTCCACGGCGCTCATCAGCATATCGTGCGAGTGAATTTACGCTTGCTGACGATAGGCTATGCCAAAACCAGCATCTTGAAGGCAAAGCAGACAGCATCGTCATTGACCTTCAGGGGCGGATTTAATATACGTCAAACACGTCAAGCGACTAAGGTAAAAAATCTGAGATGCGAAAATTAAAGGGTTTCTTCTGATTTTGCAATTTTTAACATATTTGGCAAGATACGGTTTATTCTTTGCCGAAGAATAATTTCATAATTTCTAGAGCCTTCGTCAGACTCCGCGCAAGTTATTCTGTGGCGACCTGTGGCCGCTATCGGCCCCGTAGGCGCCAAAGCAGGCTTAGCTTGTTACCAGAACCGTATAAGAGGTAACTATGGCGGGAAGTGGTCACCGACCGGCACGCTTATCCACGTCAAAATGGCCGAAATACGTCGAAATCATGAGCGCCAATGGAATTACGTCGGAACTAAATGCAATTACGTCGGAAGTAAATTTTTTTTAACGCAGGCTAGATTTTGATTGGCTAAAAACTAAATCTTGGCCGCAATCCGCCGCATGAAGCTGCATCTTTGCAGCATCTTGCAGCATGAAGAGATTACACGCGGGCTTTGACTGAGGATTGACTGTTGTGTCATGGCTTCGACAAACGTTAGAACGTGTGCAGAGCGCTCTGAAGAATAATAACGATGAGTTATTGCGACAAATCTATTACGATTTGTCTTAAAAAATCCAAAATTGTGCTATCCTCTCGGATCGGTAGCTTCATGCGAAGTTTAGCGTAAAATCCTTACACAGGGATTTCGATGCGGAGGCATTTTGCCGAAGTATGCTAAGGATGGAAACAAGACCTGTATTGCTCTTAGGTGAGTCTATAGATAATCTGTCATTCTATTTGTATTGCTCATAACGAATGAAGCAATGCCCCTCATTACGCACACGAAGACTCACAATAGAGGAGCGCGATTTTGGCTTATACGGCTACAACCGAAACATACATCGACAACGAGTCCCTTTTATGTACCAATTCCAAGATGCTGCGACGCGTTGGACTCAAAAACGCAAACAACAAGTTTGGTAAGCACTCACTTTATCTCTCCTTTATTATAATTATTACCGTGTTGATAGTGTTTATTATTTTGTTATTTACTTAAATCACATCGACTCCCAACCCCAATTCCCTGCTGATGAGACCACCATAGAAGGTCGAAACGCGTCCAGGGTTGTGTCCTAAGATCCTGAATGATTGCACTATACTATACGTTACAAATCCTTTATTCTTTTTCTGATGTTTTTTAATTGTTCCTAAACAGTAGTTTTACACTACATGTCCAACAGCGTGTTCCGTGTCGCCTTTCATACGCAACATAGCCGGAGGCTAATTGCGCTCTTCATTCAAATTCTCACTCGTTTCACAATAATACGTGGCCAAAACTCCTATGTGGTTCCCATAACTACACATAAACCTTTATAAAAAATGTCGTATGTCATGTATCTTTACTAATTATGGGATTCCCCTTTTTTATTACTGGAAGAAATTTAACATTTACAAACTGTCACAAGGTCTCAGATAAAAATAAAATACCAAAGTCCTCGTTTTGAACGAGGCATTAAAAACGTGTTGAAAATTAGTTACGATTTTCCTTTAAAGTGCTATCAGAACGCGGGAAATGCCATTTTAGAGACCCGGCGGCGGCATACCCCCGGACCACCCAGATTCCATGTTTGACTAAGGTTTAAATTTTCCTAGATCCGCCCCTGACTATTAACATCGAATTCGGCCTAAGAGAAGGACAACTATGTAGACATTTTTCAAACACAGGCTTCACGTTAAAACCCAAAAAGCATTGTTCTAAGTTTCTTAGCATCCAACCTACAGAATAAATATCACTATGCACAGATTTCACAGCCCGAACTAAATATAATTCTGGTGCAATATGGCGGTAACAATCCTTGTATCTTTTGATGTGACTCTCGGTAAGTGAGGGATATGTCTCCTTCGATTCAATATACGATGCTTTACCAAAATCAATTACCATAGGCACCCACTTCGAAATTTTGAACGCTAATAAAACGTTATTTGCCTCGATGTCATTATGTAAAATCCCAAAATTGTGAATATATTCAAAAGCACTGCAAATACAACGCATAATTTCTAACCACATTTTTTCACCATTGCCATGGAACTCTATTAAATCCTAAAATGTTTAAAGTTTATCAAGCAAATTCATTTGAGTTTACTTGTAATTACTGCAAACTTTTATCAAGATTTAGCGACGACCTCTTTGACAATGAAGTAAATGCAAATACAGCGGCCGAAGTGCAATGTGAGTCCACTCAAGCACATCAAAACGACTCGGATTTTCCCAGTCTCGGTCTCCCAAACAAAGGCATTCGTATGTGTAGTTGGAACATCTGCCACTTGAGTAATAAATTTGAATGCATACGAATTCTTCTTGAGACAACGCCTAAACCTATCGATATTCTATGCCTACAGGAAACATTTCTAAGACCCAATGAAACGGACAGTAATTTTACGATTCAAGGGTACAAGATGGTTCGAAAAGATCAGCTTGGTAGAGCTGGTGGGGGTATTTTAATTTATATAAATGATCAACTGCCTTTCAACTGCAGAACTGACATAGAAAGTGAGGAAATTGAAATGGTTTGGCTTGAAATAAAACCGCCTAGGAGCAAGAGTTTAATATTGGGATCTGTATATAGGCCGCCGAATGCCAATATAAACACTGATAAAAGAATCTCAACATCTATTGAAACCGCGATCAGTTTAAATATGGAGACATTCATTATGGGCGATCTTAACATCAATCTGCTAGATGGGAAAAATCAAAATCAAAGGTTATATAAAGATCTTCAGCTATATGGTCTAACCCAACTTGTAACAGACGTTACTAGACCGATATATAATAGTTTATTAGATCACATATATACTACGGACAGAAAAAACGTTTACGAAGTTCGAGTTCCAATAATTGGTATATCTGACCATCTGCCTGTATGTGTCGTGAGGAAACACAATGGAAATTTTGCCACAGCTGCATCTCACACTATTATTCGTTATAGAACCTTTAAAAACTTTGATAGAAACGCTTATCTCTTAGACTTGAAAGAAGCTCCTTGGTCTATCATTGACGCAGCTGATAATGTCGATGATATGCTCGACTCCTGGGTGAAGATATTCAACCAAGTTACGGATCAACACGCCCCAATAGTAGAAAAAAGAGTAAGAAATCTGCGTAAATCTCCCTGGTTGTCAACTACAATTGCAAATTGTATGAAATCTCGGGATGACCTATTGAAGAAAGCTTATCAGCCAAAAGATTCTAACGACTGGAAATTATATAAAGAGGCGAGAAATAAAGTAACTTGGATGATCAGGAAAGCCAAACGGGATTATTATGTCCAATGTCTTGAGGAAACTAAACCAAATTCTGGAGCCATGTAGTCTCATATGAGAACTCTGCTTCCTGATAAGAAAGAAATTAGTCCTAAATTACCAAAAAGTGTCGCCAATTTCAACGCTAAGACTATGGCTGAAAACTTTAACCAATTTTTCTGCAATGTTGTAAGTTGCCTCATAAATACTGATGAACCTCGTTCTCCAGACCTAACCAAATTGAAGAACTTTACTGAGTCAAAGCTCGACCCAAAGACCATTTTTGAAATCCCACCTATGACTCTATCTTTTGTCAATAACCAGCTAACAAAACTTTCATGGAAGAAAGCTACTGGCCTTCACAATATTAGCACCAAACTCCTGAAGATCGCTGCACCCGTAATAAATGTACACCTAACCAAGATTTTCAACTTCAGTATAGAGTCAGCCACAGTACCTCATAGCTGATTCAAATTGCAATACTAATTTCCATAATTTCTTTCTCATAATCGAGTGATTTTGCTTGGCCCTATATATTTAGCCACACATTTAAAACCAAACTGTCATGACCTACCTGTAGTAACCCGCTTTCATGTTTTGATTGTGATTTGCCGTTTTGGAATTTTTGCCATGTAAATTAGTTTACAGCTGTTTGGTTTCAAATGTCTGGCTACATAAAGTTGAGCCGAGCAAAATCGTTCGATCATCACTCACGAGAGGGAAATGGTGGGATCACAATTTGAACTAGTCGCTATGGAAATATGGAAATAATTAGCTCACCAATAAGCAATTGGCACTTCAGTGAAAATAACAAAATTTTAGTGTGATGCCATGTATTATTTTATGTAGACAAAAAACTGTAAATCCAAAGACCCTTCAGAATACAAAATTAATAATTATCACTGTAATCCTGCATCAAATAATTACTGAACTTAGTGTATTTTGTTCATTACGGGCATATTAGGACCTTGGATAATACAAATATCCTGTGAAGGACCAGTTGAAGCTGGCTTAAGCAGTAATGTACTAATGGGTTAACAACTAATATCTTTTTCACCCATTCCTGCCTATATAAAGACAGTCTTTACATAATACAGAATACAGATTTCAATTACTTCTTCCCACAAGGGGCTTTTCAAGAGCAATTTACATTACTAAATTTCAAGTGGCAGAGTCGAAGGCATATTAAAGGCGCTTGAAGCAGCCGCCCTACAACACATTTATGACACACATGTCAGACCACGAATCACAGACCTAGGTGTTGATTTTATGGAGGGAGGAAAACCGGAGAACCCGGCGAAAAACCCTCGAAGCACAGGAGAGACCAACTAAACTCTACTCACATGAGTGTTCCAAGCTCGAGAACGGGGTTATTCCCAGACGGTCACCCATCCAAGTACTAACCCCATCAAACCGGGCTTAACCTTTGGGGAGAGGCAGCGCCCTAACAGCACACGCCACCCGTGCTTCCCATTAATATTTTATTCTGGTTAACACCAGACGATTTTATTCAGCAGAGGGAAAGAGCCAGTTAAAGCCGACCTAGGCTGGAATGGGTTAAATGCAGTTAATGCTGTGTGTTTTAGAAGTAATTAACAAATATTTGTGCCCCTTTTTGTGCTGCATCAGCTTATTTGTACATGAATTAATTTCAGTGGCTTGGATATTAGTAAATTGGGGACAGGGACGCTGGGAAAGGGAAGGGTAATCTTTTGAAAGTATACTTTAGAATAAGATGTCCGTGACTCCCGTCGGTGACAAGACTAAGAACGAGTTTGTTGTAAACCCAATTGCTGAGTAGGGACAGGGTTTTTGTTTGGTTAGGTGACCTAAAACGCCGTTAACTTACCATAATCAGTAATTGGGTTTAGAACGAACTCGTTCTTAGTCTTAACACGGATATCTTTAGTAACTTTTATCATATTATTACCGTAATAATTGACTGTACCGAAAAAGATGGCGTCTTGTACATTTAACCAGAATCCTTTGCACCCATTAAATGTTTCTTGCAGAATGATTGGAAGATAGGGTTTTACAACGAACAACTTTGGTAGGAATGAAGTTCTTGGTTGTTTAATCCATTTTAGCATGATAAACAATGTTTAGTTGTTATTTGAGCTGATTTGAGGTCGCAAAGTATTATGGTTAATTGTACCGCCGCCATCTTTTTCGGTACCATCAATTAATGTAATTAACATCCAATTAATGTGTGTATGGCATTATATACCCTTTAAGCTAAACAGTTTCTTTATCTACCTTGCATTTGATTGGCTATTTTTCGACTTACGTCACCCTTTTTGCTCATATAACACTCACATTACACTCTGATGAAGGGCTCCGCTCGAAACGTCAGTATTTCGTTCCTCAAAATTCTCGGCAGTTCACAACCTTTTCGTTTTGCTATATTCTTAACACTGCCTACGCAACACTCTACTTTTTTTATCACTTTATACTAGTCAAACCGGATGTTCTCTTGCGTACGACTTTGCAATGTTGACACGCACAATGTTGAACAACGAATCCCTGATAGATTGCTTGAAATATCGGTTTTAAACATCGAACAACACATAAATGTGATGTTGTACTTGAGGTAAATGGCTCTAACTTGATGTAGCATTTCGCATTATCCAAAGTTTGGCGTTTAAAACGATTTTTTAGAGCAACCCGTCGATCAATCGTGTTAAAGCGTTCGCAAGTTGCTCAGTGAATGACTGAATCCGTCAATCAAAACTGCAATGTTGCGAATCAATATTGCAAAGTCGCACACAAGAGAACATCCGGTTTGACTATAAATAAAAAAATATATGGTAATTTTGTGAGAAAAGTATGATTGTGTGTAATTTTATTAATTTCAGAAACTGACAAAGCGAACTTTGGCACTGGAAAAAATTAACTGGGCTGTTAAAAAGCGTGGTAGAGTGGCTGAGGTTTTGTTAGAAGAGGCCATGTCTAGCGAAGAAAGCTGCGTAGAAGAGGATGCGAATGGGAATTCCAAAGTTGTTGGATACAATATAAGGCGACTTCAGTGGGAGAGTAGCCGCTTCAAGAAATCCAAAGAAGATTTGGACAAGACATACAACCAAAATCAAACCCAAAGGGCAAAAGACAGAGTCTTACCTAGACGTGAAGACCCAAGTTTATCACCAAGAACAGCACCTGAAAATTTCCCTGATTGGGCATTACGTATACGTACATGAACAATTATTTTAAAGATATCTGCACGGGTATTTTAAACATTTACGTTAATGTACATGAAAAGATTTCGTCTTAAACATGACAAAATATTGTTGTCATTCACTTTATTAGCGTAATGTTGCATGTGGTGGTAGCTTGGTGTTAGTCATAAATTTCTGAAGCTATTAAATCAGAAAAATCTGAGTCCCTTGCGAACCTGTAATTAATGTAAGTTATTGCCTATTGGTTACTTAAAGCGTCTCACAGCCAATCGAAAGATTAATATGACTTCGGCTCACTGAGACAGGTAAATCGCCGAGATTTTGGGTAACGAAATACAGAGTGGAGCCTTTCTGTTTCATCAATATTTCGTTACTCAAAATCTCGGTAGTTTACTACCTTTCTATATCAAAAACACTTACCTACGGCTACGCAGCAATCTACTTTTTAAAGCGGCTCAGATATATACTGTAGATATATAGCCTTTCTGAGTTAATATCCTGAGAACATGCACATTCATGATGTTTTAATTAAGGCCAGTAACTCCAGTTACAATGAGTTGTATTTAAAGTCGGTTTCATGCATATAACTCTTGACAGAAATGCTTCGAAGTGTATGCCGAAATTCGCAAGCTTATTTCGAAGTTCGCCAGTTTCTTTAAATTTGAACTACGCATTCGATTGGTTCTAGCAGCCAATCAAATGCGTAGTTGTAAACGAACTTGCAAACTTCGGAATGAACCTCAGAACATTTCCGTCAAACGTTTTATGAAACGCTCTGTAAGTGCTGCATGCAGTATGTGTATGAATGGCATTATATAACATGTACACATGTTGTATACATGCGTGCGTGTAGTTATGTTACACCGAAATTATGTACAGTATTCACGATGGCTTTGGATGAACTTTTAAATATTCTGTATATGTGTGTCTTATAAAGCAATTAATTAAGCGAGGCAAATGCAACAGTAAAGCAGTCTATATAGTAATATACATGCGTGCATGTGCATTTGCTTATTTTTGGACACCATTTGGTAGCTAGGCCACTTCTTTGCATTATAATGATTTAAGTTTCAAATAAAGCTAAGGTCACAGATGATGAGATGGAAAACGGTATATCACAGAATTTCGGCGAATTAAGAAATTGTTAAAGATTAGTTAAATCCATATTTAGCTAACATTTACGATCGCTATAAAGTTGAGGTATATGTAACTAAGTGAAAATAGCGTACTTTTAAGTTGCACTACATCAGTACTTAAAAGTAAAAATAAACTCCCTAAAGGTACATTATGTGTAGCTTTAAGTGAAAATAATGAATCTTTAAAATTGCTTTGAACATCAAAATGACTTAAGAATTTAAGATTTTAAGGTGATTTATGTAGATTTTAATATATATTTACCAGACATTTAAATAACGACTTAAAGCTACATTAAATGTTACTTTTAAGCAAAATAATGAACATTTCAGGTTAGCCTTAAATGGTTCATAAATTGCTTTTAGGTGAGCAGTTAAATGTTAACTATAGGTTCATTTTTAAACTTTAAGTTGACCCCTAAAGACATACGAAATGGTTCAATAATTAAACTTTAATGCCCATTTAAGGTAACTTAAAGTTCGTCTTTCGTCCCGTGTTATCCTAGTGGGAAATGCTCGGAAAATTCAGCTACATGAGATGCTGAAGCACAACCTGGGGCTATTACCTCTGGCCATCTCTTCACTTCAAGGAACACTTGTAAAGACAAACAAGGGAACCCTACTTCATCACATTGAAACTGCAGTGGAGAATGCTTTAGTGGACATCGTACCTCATGGCAGTGTATGGGTGCTTGATGGCATGGTGATGTTCCAGCAGCTCAAGAATCGAGAAATTCCTGAAAAGTTTGGAGACTTAGCTAAATTTATCCTCAACCGCATCATTCGACTTGCTACACAACATCGCAGCACTGAAGTACATTTTGTAACTGATTGTTATCCTGAAATGAGCATCAAAAATGCTGAATGAAGTCGACGAGAAGCCACTGAGAGTGAGAGAATCCACATCTACTCCAGAGTCCAGCCCATGCCAAAACAGTGGGGAAAATTTCTTGCAAATGGTGAAAACAATTTATTTGTTTTAGTTGCCTTTTTGTTTGAAGAGTGGAAAAAAATCCCAGCTGCATTGTATGGAGGAGCTACAGTAAATACCTCTCTTCAAATACCGCTATTTAAAACTGCAGCTGGTCAACGGTCATTTGCATATAGAGCTGTCCACATTTGGAACAATTTAGAAAAGAACCTGAAAGACAGCTTTTCTCTTAAAACATTTAAAGCAGCACTGAAGAAACATTTGCTTGCGAAAGAAAATATTTAGTATAACCAACTAAATTACTGTATGTACATAGTTAAGATAATTTTTAAGATACTTTTGTAAAACTTATATATGAAACCTCTACTGCATGCATGTAACTGTAAATAATTTCTGAAAAACCCTTTTAGGGAGAATTTATTAAATATCTATCTATCTACAGTATTCCTTGCTCATGGCCAAACATGTCATGCTCTACGTGGTGCGATTGATGAAGTGCATGTGACACCTATACCAAGTCTTCGATGTGACCATGAGGAAGCCGATACACGGTTGCTTCTACATGCCCATTATGTTGCAGATCATGCTGAAACTGTTGTGGTTAAGAGTATGGACACAGATGTCTTCATTATTGGTCTTGGAATGAGCAAACAATTTTCTTCTGAACTCCTGCTCCACACAGGAGCCTGGTAATTTTCTCGCATCACATGTTTTCCCAGTGAGTCCATTGTTGGGGGTAGTTGTTCCTCGGAATGTTTTCCTAAGCGGAACAGGTTATACCTGGCTTTGTTAACGTCTGTGCAATCTACTTGACCATAGAGATGACACACATACTTTTCTAGTGTTCCAAGTAGTTCGTCAGACAATGCAGGTTGCATGCCAAGTTCACCTAATGCTTGTTGGTATGCTTTTTCTTGAAACAGCAGTTTTGCCGCCTTGACCTTTCCTTTGCCATAAAATCCACTGACTGAATCACATCCAGTGATTGCATGTAGACCAATTAATGCATGGGCAATGTCATCACCTATCTGTTGGCGAATCACTTGGAAATTAATGGTGCGTGTGTTCATTCCAGTGTATGGAGGCGAAGTTTGGAACAACTACAAGAATTGCCAGGACCTGTTGGAAATGGTTGTCTACTTGCAGACGATGGGACTTTAGAAATAGACTGGTGTCATTTACCCCCAGCTCCAGAGAGTATCCTGAAGACAGTCAAGTGTGCCTGTAAACTGGTGGTTGTGTATCAGCAACAGGTACAGTACATGGAATTAAAAATCTTTTTTCATACACATTTTTTTATTTACAATACATGTATAGGTTTATTATTATTATTATTATTATTATTATTATTATTATTATTATTATTATTATTATTATTATTATTATTATTATTATTTTTATTGTCATTATTATTGTCATTATTATTGTTATTACTATTATTATTATTATAACCTAAGAAATTCAATATTAAAGTAATTTTTTGTGTTTATTTCTTGTCATACAGGAAGCCGATCAGGTGCATGTAAGTGTGTTAAGGACAATTTGCCTTGCACAGCATTGTGTAAGTGCAAGGGATGCAGAAACAATAAAGAAGAACCCACTGGTGAAGTTGAAGATGGTGAAAACATCAACAAAGGTTATTTTGATTATTAAGATACATTTGTACATTTGTACATTTGTACATTTGTACATTTGTACATTATAAAGAGAGTTTAGTATTGGATAATAATAATAGAAAAAAATAGTGTGCAGTATGTAAATATTTGTAAAATAATGTCAGGAACTATCGGTATTTATGCTCTAGAGCGGCTGATTTTTTAAATAATTTTCACAGGCAGTGACCAACTAAAAAAAATTGGCTTAAAGAAAATGGTCTATTTATGTATTTTATGGGGTTTTTTTAATGATGCCAATACACCTACCCTTCAATGAAATTTCCATTAGATGTTTAGATTATTACTTGTACAGCTGAAAAATCAATGAGCTGACAAACCTTTCATTCAAAAATATACTGAAAATAACTCAGAATTTTGTTTTGTTGTTTCAACTCGGTAATTTATTTACCAAAATAATACAGTAGCTTTTAGTGCTTAATAGCATGCAGTACTGATAAATTAATTAAGAAATAGAAAATAGCTGTCCGCATTTATATACTGTACTGTAGCCTGAATGCAAACACAAGAGTGAGTTGGGAGTATTCAAAACTCTATATGAACCCAAGCTGTAGGTGAGGGTTTACATAAGTACTCTCGAATTCTCCAAAACTTGCTCGAGTGATTGCATCAGACTATAATACTGAATATGTAAACACAGGGCATCCATTGTCTATATCTTTTATGAAATAAGACTAAGAAATGTGCCTGACATCACAATCGTGTTTCCATAGCCTGATATAAACACAGAAACTGACCAATCACAGTGTGTGAAAGACACAACCTATTTTATAAATGTTCATAATTGTTCAACCATGGTTCAACATAGCTATATGTTATCATTTCTTTTTTTTGTGCATCAGGAGGGCAAGGGCCAGAGGGACTGCAGTTTTAAAAATTTTGTGAGAGGGGCCATGGGATACGTTCTTTTTGTAATAAAGGGGTTCAAAAAATTTTGTTCAAGTTGTTCACAAACCTTGCCAGCACCTCAAGCATAAATAATGAATGGTTCCATAATATGTAAATTATATGAAAATGTTATGTACAGTATATCCAATTTATATATTAATATTCAAATTGCCAGTATATATTGACAATGACTTTCCATACAGTGATTGCTTCAAGTTGGAGTTTTTTGTGTGCTTATGGGTTTAGAGTTAGATTAAAGATATAATCAAGATTAAAATCAATGAAGAAATCCTGAAAGGTCTTATTTTATACAACAGCGAATATTCAAATCAAAAAATCAAATAGACTTTATTTAAAGAGGGTTTAAAATGTTGCATAGCCAATATACCTGGTAAGTAAAAAAAAAGGCTTATCTTCCCCAGGGCCCTCGCCCCTTGCCTGCAGCACTGTACAAATTTTATATTTATTCTACTTTTGATATATTTTATTGCTGGAATTTTCATTACAAGAAAACCATTGGTCTTTACTGAAAGTGTACAGGTTAAAATAATATCAACATTTATTGCTTTATTTAATGTTTGAGCAAGAAAAACCACTAACAAATAGCAGCTATCTTTTGAGTTATGTGGTAAACACTTCCTGGATAACTAATTTCGCCACTGTGTAACTGAATTTTGCAATATAAAGAGCTTCGAACTCAATTGTTACGTAGTAGATAATCGACAAATAATATCAGTCACAAACTGTACAAAAAAAAGCAAAGATTTTTACCTTAAAAGTTTACTTCCGATCTCATTTGCAGTATCCTGAACCACAATTTTCATGATATCGGTTCCTACTGTCCAAGTAAAACTACAAAACTTTGACGCTTTATCATTATATATTTTATGTTTATCGTTTTATCATTCATAAATACCTGAAGAAAGTTATATCTCAACGAACCAACTCCACAGAAATTCTCAAAGGCATCAAATGCCCTACATCCAAGATGGCCACTGGCAATCGTGAAGCCGGCTACATGTTTAATGAATTTATGACAAAATGTGCAAGTTTCTGACGTGACACACATTAAAAATATAATCAGCAATACATTAACCACTTATGGTGAAAAAATCATTTGGTTCCCCGATGTGCGCATATCGTGACTATTTCGGAAGGACGTTTGGACAGTCGGCCCATGGTCTAACACGAGCCTCTCGCGGGTAGCTTGTTGGCGAAACGTGGAGGGAGCCAAGCATTAATGTACCTGAGTAACATATGACATATGACATATAACATATATACATATATACATATATATATATATATATATATATATATATATATATATATATATATATATATATATATATATATATATATATAGTTGTTACGTGACCGCTATACGCAACAAAAAGTGTAACCTCAGCTGTTTGGTTTTTACAGTTATTTATTTAATTAACAAGAAACTTAGAACAGATATTGAAAATGTCTATAAAGATTAAAACTAAACTAAAGTTCAGAAACTTGTCTGTCGTCTGCACACAACGAAACAGTCAATAGGAGATTCCGACACAGGTTAACAATCCATATGGACTTGAAAAGGAAGGAATAATAAAACCAACGGCATGAACTCCAGGACTGACTTCGTAACCACTTTGATACATATAGCTCACTCTCATACATATGCATGCCTGATATACGTTCGATGACTGCTTATATAGTTTCTAGAGTATATAATTATAGTAATATACTTCATTCTATATATAATATATTTACGTAATTACTAAATGACATCATAGCTGACTCATGCCAAGTCATAAGTATTTACTAATTGGTTACAAGTACTTATTAAGTAGTTCAGTGATCAAATAACGTCTAGTTAATTAACTGTCTTAGGATAGGCATATCCGTAACACCCTCCCTCTTAAAGAAAAAAAGAAGTTTGATAGAACTTTCTTTTTTAGAATATAAAATGTTTAACCATGTCTATGGCCTAGAAAGACAGTCCGCAATCAAATTGTCTTTTCCTTTAATATGTCTGATTTCCAAATTATATTCTTGTAAAACCCAGACTCCATCGCAACAGGTGTTGATTCTTGTTCTTCAGCTTGTGGAGGAATACCAAAGGATTATGATCACTGAATACAACGATCGGCAGACTTGAGGAAGAGACATAAACTTCAAAATGCTGTAAAGCAAAAACCAGAGCTAAACATTCCTTTTCGATTGTCGAATAGTTTCTCTGGTGTTTGTTGAACTTTCTGGAAAAATAGCACACCGAATGGTCAATCCCGTCTTCATCTTCTTGGAGCAAAACAGCACCAGCAGCTACATCACTTGCATCCACAGCTAACTTAAATGGATGGTTGAAATCTGGAGCTGACAGAACGGGAGCACTTTTCAACATGGCTCTAAGGTTTCCAAACGCCAGTTCACATTGATCTGTCCAAATATATTTAGCGTTCTTGCGAAGTAGCTGAGTCAAAGGCTCAGTGATGGTGGAGAAATTTGGACAGAACTTTCTGTAATAACCAGCCATATCCAGGAAACGCATCAACTGTTTCTTTGACGAAGGTCTAGGAAACTCTGAAATACAACGTATTTTGGCATCAACAGGCTTTACATAACCCTGACCAACAACATGACCCAAATAGGTGACATGTGCACACCCAAACTCACTTTTGATCAAATTGATGGTCAGTTTTGCCTTGCTGAGCCTCCTGAAGAACTCTCGGATGATCTTTAGATGTTCTTCCCAGGTATTGCTGTAAATGATGATATCGTCGATGTACGCTTCGCAACCGTCCAGGCCAGAAATGATGCTATTAACGAGACGTTGAAAGGTGGCTGGCGAATTTCTCATTCCAAATGGCATGACCTTGTACTGGAATAAACCCTCTGGGGTAACAAAGGCTGAGATTTCTTTGGCACGATCAGTAAGTGGAACTTGCCAAAATCCTTTCAATAAATCAAACTTGGTGACGTACTTGGCTTTTCCAATTTTATCGATACAATCATCCATTCGTGGGATTGGAAATGTATCCGACTTAGTCACATTATTGACTTTTCGGTAATCGGTACACATACGATAGCTTCCATCAGGTTTCGGCACCAGGATACATGGAGAGCTCCAATTACTTTGACTTGGTTCTATGAAGTCGTTTTCCAAAAGATATTGAACCTCCTCACGTAGGTATTTCTGCTTCACTGGGTTTAACCTGTAGGGATGTTGTTTCACTGGTTTAGCATCACCAACGTCGACATCGTGGAAAATTTTGTCTGTTCTGGTAGGAATATCTGGAAAAAGGTGTTCGAATTCTTTAACTAGGTTCTGAAGATCTTGAAGTTGATTCGGTGGAAGATGAGATAGCTTGGAATCCAGATTATGTAGGACATCAGAGTTGTTGAGTTTTGATGTGGCAGACAGACTAGAAAGTTCTCCTAGGTCTACATCGTCTTTGTCTTTATCAGACTCAGAACTCACTACATTTACAGAATGTATTACCCTATCATTATCGTAATATGGTTTTAACATATTTACATGGCACGACTGTTTTTGTTTACGCCTATCTGGAGTTATTAGGACATAATTTAAATCACTCTCTTTCTTGTCTACAACATAGGGACCAAAATACCTAGCCTGAAGGGAATTTCCAGGAACTGGGAGCAATGCAAGAACCTTATCACCGCGTTTAAATTTGCGGTTTACTGCGTTTCGATCAAACCTATGTTTCATGTTTTTCTGTGTTGATCGAAGATTTGTTCTAGCTAGATCACATGCTTTCGTAAGTTTTGTGCGAAAGTCCGAAACGTACTGCAAAACATTTAACGAACCGCCATCTTCCGAAAGGAATTTTACTTTTAGGAGTTTAAGTGGTCCTCTAACCGTATGTTCGAAAACTAACTCAAATAGGCTAAAGCCCAGAGATTCTTGAACTGACTCTCGAGCAGCAAATAAAAGTAAATGGATGCCGTCATCCCAGTCTTTTTGTGTGTCGAGACAATAGGTTCTCATCATGTTTTTTAAAGTTTGGTGGAACCTTTCGAGAGTACCCTGACTTTCAGGATGATAGGCAGTAGATTTATACTGCTTGATGCCTAACTCGTGAATCACTTATTGAAAAATTCCAGACATGAAATTTGAACTTTGGTCCGACTGAATAGACTTCGGAAGGCCAACTAAAGTAAAAAATTTAATTAAGGCCTTAACAATGGTTTTTGCCTTAATATTTCTCAAAGGTATAACTTCAGGGAACCTTGTAGAAGCGCACATAATGGTCAACAGATATTGATTGCCTGCCTTAGTCTTAGGTAATGGGCCAACACAATCTACAATTACTCTACTAAACGGGTCCTCGAAGGCTGGAATTGGCTGTAAATGGGCTTTTGGATTCACCTGATTTGGTTTCCGAACAACTTGACAAGTGTGGCAAGTTTTACAAAATTGCACTACATCTCGTCTAAGATTAGGCCAGTTGAAATGACTCAGAATTTTGCGATAGGTTTTGGTAGCACCTAAATGGCCAGAAATGGGGGTTTCATGCACTAGGCTAAGTATGTCAGAACGGTAGGTCTTTGGCACAACGATCTGATGTCTGACAGACCACTCATCGTCTGCCGAAACATCAGGCGGTCTCCACTTTCTCATTAAAATATCGTTTTTAATAAAGTAGCATACCGGATTCTTCGCAATTTCGGCCTCGTCAACTGCTTTATGAAATAAGACAGAGATCTCAGGATCATTTTGTTGTGCATTAATAAGATTTGGCTTTGAAAAGGTTGTTTGAGACGATTCAGATGTTGAATAAACGCCTTCGAAAGCTTGGCCAAGAAAGGTGTCTGACATATCGATGACGTCTTCACTAACGTCATGCTCTAATTGCTCGAGTTACCGCACATACGGGATATAAATCTGAAATTTCTCGCTCAATAGGATCAGGAGTTTGATTAACACACGGTTTATCAGTCAAAATTGGGTTAACGACTACCTTCTCGCCTGCAAGGTCATTTGCTAGCCTTGAGTAAACAGCCGCCACTTCTCGCTCGCTCGCCCGCTCGCAGAAGTGACGTCTGAGCAACGAGCCAAGAAATTCCATACTGATGACGTAAGCGTTGCATAAATTAGTAAAATTATTGATCCCTCGCGTGCAAATTATTTTCAAGATGGCGGATGCGAAGAGGAGTTTGCCAAGCCATATCTTGAAAGAAGTTGTTTTGAGCTTGTGTAAGACTTTTAAAGTTCCAAGTTTATATCCTGATCAATTAGATGCACTTCGTAACTTTCTTTGTGGGTCAGATGTGCTTGTTAACAAACCAAGTGGTTCCGGAAAATCGATCATTTTCCAAATGGCTCCGCTCGCAGAGATGGCTTTGGCCAAACACAACATGCAAGATAAAGTTTGGAGAGACAGAGCTATACTCATAGTGATCTGTCCTTTAGTAGCTCTCATGAAAGACCAAGTTAACCGATTGCAAGAATTGGGCATGTGCTGCTTATGTTGGATCAGATCAGATCAGTCAGATTTTGTTTTAAACAAGATTGAGAATGGAAAATTTGGTTTGGTGTTTATGTCTCCTGAATCTACCCTCGACAACGAACGATGGAGATCAATGATTGCAAATCCACTTTATTCTAAGTCACTTATGGGGATCGCAGTTGATGAAGTACACTGTGACTCACTGGGGTCAGTCAAACAGCAATTACGAACGAGCAGCCTTCAGAAAGTGGTATAGCCGCCTTAACGAGCTGAGGTCCATAACGGAGGGAATACCATTGATGGCCTTAACTGCCACCGCACCTACTTCAACGAAGAGAAAAATCTTCCGTCTCCTTGAGATGAAAGAGCCTTATGAAGTTATAGCCAGTCCTGATAGAAGTAACATCTCTTTTGTGGTGCAAAAGATGAAAAATGACTGTAGCTTAATTGATCATTTCCAGTGTGTTGTCTCTGAAATACAACTAAAAGGGAAACATTCCATGCGTACTATAATTTATTGCCAGACAATATTACAATGTTCCATGGTATACAATTTATTGGCCAACAAACTTGGAAATGATATGTACTTATCCAATGATCAGAAACCACAGGAAAGGTTAATTGAAATGATGCATTCGCAAACAGCTTCTAATGTGAAAGATTAGCTTCCTCCGCAGGCATCTCTGTGTCTTCCCACTTTGCGAGCAATAGTGGAAACTGTGTCTTCCCACTTTGCGAGCTATAGTGGCAACTGTGTACACTTCCCACTTTGCGAGCAAACCGGATTACCAGAGAAAGAAATTAAGAGCATGGGACGAGAAAAAACGCCAGGGGGGAGGCGGGAGAGGGGAGGTGAAGGGAGAGGGGGTGAGGAGAGGGGAGGGGAAAGGAAAGAGTTGCCTGCCAAAACCCAATTGGTAAGGACCGCGTCCTGTACCTGAAAGACTTTGTCCTGTACCCCACTACCCAAGGGAAGTTTTGTGCTTACCAGAACATGGCGGAGCAAAGCGACGAGTTCCAAAGTACAATCTGTAAACATTCCGAGTCGAAGATTCCTCGTTATAAATATAAAGCGTTGAATTCGAAAATACCAGTTCTAAGTCAAACTTATAAAAGCGAACTGAGGGATATAAAAAAGAAGGAAAATATCGAGAGGCAAAAGGCGGAAATTGAAGTCTTAAAGAGAAATCTTACTCAGATCAAATCTATTAAGAACAGCGCTGCAACAGAAGAGAAAGTCCGTCGTCCTGAAGAGACAGAACAGAGCCAACCGTCAGTTTCCCCCTAGTGTAAAAGCGAAATACTTACCACGCCGAAAGGAACCAAGAGGAAAAGGTTAGCAAATTCTGTATTAAACTACGGTATTCGCGAACCATCATTTATGAATAACTTAAATAAGCTTATTTAAATATGATACAAAAACTGTCGGATTATAATCACTGATTTTTTGTAGTAAGATCTTCACACGTCCGCTTTCAAGAAAAGCTTGACGGTATCTTGAAAGAAAATATTGTGACGAAGGAAGGCGAATCATTGCTCGTTGATGATTTACTCCAGCGATTATATTTCCACGATTTTCTCAAAGCGATGGGCAAAAGAGATCTCCTTAAAGAGATATCAAAGAAGCTTCAAATAACTGTCAAGTATCGAGGAAAAGCCATAAAGTGAGTACTTTTCATTTAACGATTTGTTTTTAAACCTCGAATTAAACCGCAACGTAGACTTTGTCTTTGATATCATTCTTTATATGAAGGGGTTATTATGATGGAGTTGTACAGACTGAAAATTCACACAAAAGCAACAGTCTTTTGCAGGCAATAAAAAAACAGGTTTGTTTCTGTTTATTGTTTATACTGTAGTTATATACGTGCATTTAATATTTCTGATTCAGTGACAGCACTGTCAGTCTGCCACTGACAGGAACATTGCTTTGATAATAATTTTTTAACTTTAATATTAAATAGTGCAAGCTTCAAAAGCATCTCCGGATCCACAGAAAGAATTTACATCTCCTAAAGGTAAACAGATGCGAGGTTTGTTCAATCTACTCTTTCATCTGGACAGGGGTGGTTCAATTAATAGCTGACTCGTCTGCCCCCCCCCCCCCCCAAGTCAAAACGAGAGTTGAAAAATCAGAGAAAACAAACAAAAAAATACAAAATAATAGCAACCAGATGTCAGCTGTGAATAGCTATCTTGTAAAAATGTTTGTGTTTATCTATGGTACTCACCTACATTTCTGGAACTTTGATTCTATTTCTAAGATATTTACAAACAATGATTTCAAAGTCTAGATTTCTTATACCATGCATCTTTTTTGGTTTTGCTGTTTGGGAATAATTCTGAAATATGTTCACCAAAAGGTCCCAAAAATTTGCAGGGCCCCTGGCACTTCATCTGGAATATGGATGTCCAACAACAGAAAATAATTTTGGCCGTTTTGATATATAAATGAAATGAAGCTTGAGTTTATATTTAAATAGTTTCTCAAACGAGTATATTAGCATTAGTGGTTAAGGGGAACATTTAATCAATAGCTGAAATACCATGCTCTTACTTTTTTAAATAATTAAAAATGCCAGATACAGTGGTGATTGGAATGGCTAGATCTTTCATTGTGATACATTTACTGTATTTGGTTGGATTGTCCTCACATGACCACTGTGGATCTTCCTTAAATATTATATGGATTACATATGCAAAGCAAATAAATCATGCAGTGTTCTTATTTAGTGTGTTTCATTGGTTTCCCCAATTATCTGTGACTATGATAACATAATATAAATAATTTATTCATTTCTAAGTTACATTTATGATCCGTATTTCGAGTTGATCCTCATTGATTCATGAGAACCTTCAAATACTATAATTTTATAATGGCTTGATCTTTCTTATTATACTGTATTGTTCTACTGTATAGGCAGATATTCAAGTTCCATACCAGGATGTAAAACACAACTCTCATTTCAAGGTATTTTTAAAAAGTATATATATAAAATAAATACACACAGTGTGTGACACACACACACACACACACACATACATAATCTTGCATCAATGCAACATCGTACATTGCTTTCATGTATGTAATGGCATGTAGAAACACAGCTAAATATACCAATTTCACTTGTTCAATAAACACGAAAAAATGTCTAGTAAAAGAAACAATCATATACCTGTCACAATTTTAAACAAGCCTCTATCTTGAAAACCAATTTTTCCTTTCTTCCCCTTCATATTTAACAGGGACATCACTTCATTGCTCATTAACCTACCAATAATAAGTCGGTTAATAATAGTTAATAACTTAATATTCATATAATGCAAGAAAATCCAAGTGGTAGGATCAAGAAACCACAGCTCACATGGCAGCAACATGCTTAATTGTGTATGCATGTTCAGTATACACAAACGCAATCGTACAAGGTAATATTAGACAGCAGAAGTTGTGAAGACTGAATGATAATTTACCTGTGCATAACCCTACCAACATTGTCTTTCACATTAATACCCCAATATTTGAAAGCTGAGATACCTGGTTTGAAAACAAAACAATTACTGTTAGTAGATAAAGTGTTAAAGCACATTGTGCTTTCATTGAGACCAATAAATTATTCTCTCATTTTGACAACGCTATTTTACAAAGAATACAATTTTAACTAATACAGATAGCTGCTCGTGCTCCGATATTCCAGGTCAGAGACAAAAGCTGCCTCTAGTCTGTGGGTTGACAGAGTTCAACAAAGAAATATTCGCTGCATTAGTAACTTACCTTTTCTGTATCAGTTTATATCTTTAATAAAATTTTATTCTTGTCAAAATGCAAGAATAATTTGCCTCAACGAAAACACGATATACAACATCTCACCTGTGGAATATTAACCTATTAATAGCAAACTTCATAAAAAATAGCAGCCAAAATATTAAAAAATTCGGAAATGGCCGCCATGAATTTCAGGCCCTGAGTTATGCATCAATTATTCCATGAAGTTTTGCGTAACTCGCGTAGTTTTGCGAATAGTACACAGAGGTGTGCGTGTAGTATGTACACGAAAACTACACACACTTTACACACACAAAGGACTGAGGGTGCTACACAACTTTTGAGTGCCACGGTAGATTGCTGTATGTTATAATATAATTTACGTGGACCTGGTTTCAACTTTCAAATTTATAATTGGTCAACCACAGTTAAAGAGACATAATAGGCATTTTCTAACCAGTTGCTTTTTGTGATCCTCTTGTTGCAAATTATCCTTAAGCTTTTTAAGTTCTTCCACAGATGTGACTTCTTACACATGGAAATCTGAATCCGGAGCTTCATATTTAGTGCACGTTTGTTGTAAGGTGTTCCTAATGTCTATCAGCAGATACATTACTCTTTTTTGGAATTCTAAAATAAGAAAGATAGGAATAAATATTCCACTCATTCAAGTCACTTATCATTGAGGCTCTTTGACAGACAACTTCCCACGTGACATAATACTTGTATGTCATAAGTTTGAAAGTCATGAGTCTGAAAGTACAGAATAGTTATTTCCACTTGTCACTAATAAGTAATATTATGTTATTGACAACATCAAATTACGCGTGCGAATTACCGCATATTTGCAGTTTTCCTTATGAAAAGGCCTGTTAATTATCCAGCGCAAAATCACTGCATGTGTAATATCCGGTATAGTAGGTACCAGTACACGTGACGTCTAGGAAAGCAGTGGCGGGAAAGAGCACGATAAGTAAAGAGGCTTTGTACACCGAAGCGTGTGTTATTATGATTTATAAGAATATTACAATGGCGACGAGGATCTGACTAACCCAGCTAAACAAACTCCTGGCTACACACAGGTCAGTACGTTCCATTTTTACTTGTGTTCATATCAGTAGACTTTAAACTGCGCGAAAGCCGTACCGCTGGGTGTTCACAAGTAATGGCCGAAGCCCTGCCAACGTTTCCTTCGTTCGATCCGAACGCCGATCTGGGCGCACCAGGCGTCAGATTCAAGAAGTATATCTCTCGACTTCGAAACTTGATTATCGCAACAAACATCACCGATCCTAAGCGTCAAAAAGCTCTGTTATTACACTATGTTGGCGAAGAGGTCAACGACATTTTTGAAACACTAACAATCAGCGAACCAACAGAAGAACAAACAACTATGGATGTCACGATTACAGCTCTATCCGACTACTTCACGCCGAAGAAGAATCTAGTGTTCGAAGAGTATAAATTTCGCAATACAAAACAAGCACATGACGAGTCTCTGATGACCTACTACACACGGCTCAAACAACTATCCCTCACCTGCGAATTCACCGACGTCGATCGAGAAGTCAAGTCTCAAATCATCCAACACGGCCGATCGCAACGACTTCGACGAAAAGCTCTAGCCGACCCAACTATCACCCTGGCAAAGCTTTTAGATATTGGCAAAGCAGCAGAACTAGCAGACTCGCAAGCAGCGAATCTAGAGAAAAACAACAAAGCAGAGACTGTCAACATGTTGGCAAAAGCACATCACCAGAACAATTGGTACAACAAGCGCCGTGAACAAAACCGAAGACAAATCATCATTTCGAACAGATTCAAACATAAAATGTCGAAACTGTGGAGGCACTTACCCTCATGAAGGGGGAACAACTTCTTGTCCAGCGTATGGAAAGTCATGTCGATTGTGTGGAAAGCCTAATCACTTCCAATCCATGTGTCTCCAACGGGGTGGTCTTCAAAGCAAACAGCGCTCAAACACACAACGTCCTGCTGCTAAACAAGACGAACGACACCCTCCGCGACGACAGTCCAGACAACAAAACATCGGTATGTTGAGCCAAAACAACCAAGATGTAGACAGCGATGAATACAGCGATGAGGACAGCGATGAATTTGGGTTATTCCGAATTAATGTGTACAACATGAACTCTAATCGAGGCAAACGACCACCATTGTTCGATGTTGACATTGCAGGAACACCGCTGACCATCATGGCGGACTCAGACTCAAGTATCAACATTCTTGACGAGCAAGATTACCACAAGCTTTCTCCGCGACCAAGCTTGGAGCAAACGCGCATCAAAGTCTACCCTTACCAGACACAAACGCCGCTACCCGTCCTTGGCCAATTTGTTGCTCCTATCACCTCTGCGACAACTCACTGCACTGAAACATTCTATGTTGTGAAAGGGACAGGCGGATCACTTCTTAGCTGGCGCACTTCCACCGACCTGGAACTTATCAAGATCGTCAAGCCCATAAGACCACAGGAAGTTATCGCCGTCGATCAGCTAACCACCGAGTATCAAGACCTGTTTCAAGGACTCGGCAAGCTGAAAAACTACCAAGTTCACCTCCACATTGATGAATGTCTACCACCCGTTGCCCAACCACACAGACGTGTACCATTCCCTGTGCGCAAACAGCTCGAAGAGCAGCTCAACAACGATGAAGAGCTGGGCGTCATAGAGCGGATTGAAGGCCCAACACCCTGGGTATCCCCCATTGTCGTGGCACCAAAACCAAAATCACCTGGAAAAATACGTGTATGTGTTGACATGCGTCGAGCAAATGTTGCTATCAAGCGTGAACGCCACATCACTCCAACAATCAAGGAAATAGTCGGAGACTTGAACGGTGCCACCGTTTTCAGTAAACTCGACCTCAACCAGGGTTACAACCAACTGGAATTAGCACCCGAATCCAGGTACATAACCACCTTTAGTACCCATCTTGGCCTCATGCGCTACAAGCGTCTAAACTTCGGAATCGCCAGCGGAGCAGAAGTCTTCCAAAACGCCATTCGTGAGACCCTTGATGGCATTACTGGTGTCATCAACATCAGTGATGATATCCTTGTTTTTGCCAAGAACCAGGAGGAGCACAACCGTGCACTTGAAGCAGTATTTCAGCGTCTTCGCGAGCGTGGTCTCACTCTTAACAAGCTCAAGTGTGAGTTCAGCAAGCGCAGACTTGAGTTCTTGGGGTACATCTTTGGCGCAGACGGTATGGCTACTGACCCAACGAAAGTCCAAGACATTCTGAACCTCGAAGCCCCAACATCAGTTACCGAAGTCCGTAGCCTGCTAGGAATGGTCAACTACTGCTCAAGGTTCATCGAGGGATATGCAATGATCACCGAACCACTGCGAGCACTCACCCACAAGAACCACACCTGGGAATGGACCGACAAGCATGACAATGCTCTGACTCAGCTTAAACATGCCTTGGCTAACGCACCTGTCACAGCATATTTTGCCCTCGACAGAACCACTGAGCTCTCGGTCGACGCAAGTCCAGTTGGCCTGGGTGCCATCTTGGCACAAGTAGACCCCACAACAGGGGATAAGCATGTCATTGCATACGCCAGCCGCTCCTTAACCAGCACAGAGCAACGCTACATCCAGACAGAGCGCGAAGCTCTCGCCGTCGTCTGGGCATGCGAGCATTTTCACCTGTACATCTACGGTAAACCTGTCAACATCTACACAGATCACAAGCCCCTTGTTGCTATTTATGGAAACGCAAGCTCGAAACCGCCTGCACGCATCGAGAGATGGGCACTCCGCCTTCAACCCTACCAGATAACTGTATACTACAGAAAAGGTGAAGGAAACCCTGCTGACTATATGTCCAGGCACCCATCCAAGCACGCGCAACCTGCAAGCAGACAGGAAAAAATAGCAGAGGAATACATCAACTACATTGCCACCACTTCTGCACCAGCAGCGCTCACCCTCAGTACAATCGCAGAAGCCACAACACGAGACCCAACACTTCAAGCAGTCATGGAGGCAGTACGAACAGGCAAGTGGTATAAATCGGCTAAGTACCCCAACATCGACACCGCTACCTTCAGCACGTACGAGCGCCTCAAACATGAGCTACCTATCGGGACAACAACCCAAGTTATCATCCGCAGTACGAAACTAGTCATTCCGAAGGAGCTACAACGCCACGTCGTGGATTTAGCCCATGAAGGCCATCAAGGCATCACGAAAACTAAAGCTCTTTTGAGAGAGAAAGTATGGTTTCCACGAATTAACCAACTAGTAGAAGAACGAGTACAGACGTGCCTCGCATGCCAGTTTGCGAGCCCAGAAACAGCACGTGAGCCATTACAGATGTCTCCTCTGCCCAATCAAGCATGGCAAGAAATCAGCATGGACTTTGCTGAACTGTCAACAGGTGACTACCTCCTAGTACTCTCCGATGACTATTCTCGTTATCCAGTCGTCGAAGTACTTCGCTCTCTGGCCGCCCCAACAGTCATTTCCAAGCTTCAACACACCTTCTGAGAATTTGGCATCCCAGCGGTTGTGAAAACTGACAACGGCCCACCTTTCAACTCGAACGCCTTCGCCACTTTTGCCGCAGACCTAGGATTTCACCATAGGAAGATTACCCCTCACTGGCCAAGAGCTAATGGAGAGGTGGAGCGCTTTATGAGGACTGTAAAGAAGATTGTGAAGATTGCACTCGAACAGCAGGAACCATGGTGAGAAGAATTGACCAAATTCCTGAGAAATTACAGAGCCACACCATACCGTTCAACAGGCAAGGCTCCTGCCACGGTTTTCTTCAATCGCCAACTACGCATAAAGCTACCTGAAGTACGACTTGATCCACCAGATCCAGCACAGATCCAGACGGCTGACCAGCAAGCCAAAGACAACATGAAGAAGTACGATGACTCGAAAGCATACGTCAAGCCATCCAGCATTCAAGCAGGTGACATGGTTATTCTGAAGCGTGACCGGTCATACTGTAAATCTCAGACCCCATACGAGCCGAAACCGTACAAAGTCGCAGACTGCAAACGTTCAATGATAACTGCAACGCGAGATGACAAGACAGTGACCAGAAACTCGTCGTTCTTCAAACTCCTCCAGAAGACAACTCAACCGGCAGAAGGCGACTCAACAGATGATCAGTATGACGATATCGATGATGCTGACGGTGAACTCAACGATGCTCAACAGCCACAGATTGAACTTCCACAAGAACCAAGGCGTTATCCACAGCGTATCCGACAACCGCCAAGACGCCTAACGTACAGTGTTTAGTGCTGTCGAACTTATCTAGTCATGTAAACTTTCACGCTTGTTATTACCGTTATTACTGGACGTTAGGGAATATCTCACTGGTCTAGTTTTGAACTACCATACATAAACCTTCTGATGCAATTACTGTTATTTGGGACATTAACTTTATATTGTTATTGTTACTAGTTTGTTTTGAGTTCAGGATGACCCACTTGTATGCCAAGCTGTAAATCCCAATAGGGGAGGGATGTAATATCCGGTATAGTAGGTACCAGTACACGTGACGTCTAGAAAAGCAGTGGCGGGAAAGACCACGATAAGTAAAGAGGCTTTGTACACCGAAGCGTGTGTTATTATGATTTATAAGAATATTACAGCATGCACATTCGATTTTGTGAAGTTCTGAAAATTCATACTCTCAAGGGGGGGGGGGGGGGGGGGGGGGGGGGGGGCTAAAATGTGTATTCTAACAAGAGATCTTTCAAAAAAAAATGCGAAGCTGTTTTTGAGCGCTAATTTGGACCCTGCATAATATACGTACTAGATTCTGACACGGGGAAAACATCTTTTGTCAACTGCTCCTTTCTACGTTTGGACTGTATCCTCTGTGAAGAGTGAGATGAGCCCTCCTCTCAGGTAATGGATTTGCCAAAGTGTGAGGGAGTAGATGCCCTAGAGCATGAGGGAGTAGATGTCCTTGAAGCGGAGGGTGCTTTTATTGAATAACTTGTTGATGGGGGTGGAGTGGTCTATCCGAGTGGTGACCTTGAGTGAAATTATCTACTCCTAGATCTGCTCCTAGACCTAGATCATGACCACCTCAATGGTCTTGAGTGCTGTAACGGGATGCGCTCGGGGTCTGGGGCTCATTAGCCCCTTTCGTTGTAACCGGGCCACCCCGATCGTTGTTGTTAGGAGTTCGCTTCTAGAGAGCTTTTGTTTTCTTCTGAAGAGTTCATTAGTTACGTAACTTAACATGGTACCAGGAGTAAATTAAACCATACTTGTGAACTCCACGCTACGGTTACCAGTGGTAAGAAACCAGAAGTATTTTCTTTCGACTCGAGCGAAGTGCGAAAAATATGGCCGACCATGACGAACCCGAGCGGTCGATGGCACCTCCAGAGACCAGAGTAATACAAATTTCCGTGAATTTACCCATGCCATCCCAACTGGACATGAGCGGTAATCTAGCCACTAACTGGAAGCGATTCTCTAGAGCCTGGAATAACTACGAAATCGCCGCTCGTTTGAAAGATCCGAGCAATCCAGGAACGAAGAAAGAGCAGCGAACAGCGACGTTGTTAACGTGTATTGGTGCTGATGCACTTGATGTTTTTGACGGCTTTGACTTCGAAAATGAAGACCAGAAGAAAGACACCGACGTTGTGTTAAAGAATTTGGAAAAGTACTGCATCGGTGAGACAAAGGAAACGTATGAAAGGTATCGTTTCAATAAGCGCGAGCAAGAGCCCAACGAGACAGTCGATGCCTATGTTACAGCCCTTCGTGCTCTAGCCAAAACGTGCAATTATGGTCAACTCGAGGACAATCTGATAGAATCGTGATTGGTGTCAGGGATAGCTCGACACGGAAGAAGCTGTTACAAGTTTCAAACCTTACTCTACACCAAAGTATTGATGATCGGCAGATCATATGAAAAAACGACGAAACAACTTCAATCGATGAAAACCGCCGAAGACGTACTGGAAACATTCGACAGAGAAACTCGCAAAGAGCACGGGATACGCGAGAAAACGACAGAAGGCCTGATCAAGTGTAAGTTTTGCAGCAAAAGTCACCCCAGAGATAAGTTCAAATGTCCAGCTTGGGGAAAAACATGCTCGTTGTGCAAAAGAAAGAACCACTTTGCAGTTGCATGTAAGGCCAAACCAAATCAGAGAAGACCGTTTGGCCCCAGAAAATCGGTATCCGGCGTGGGTAACGACACAGATTCGTCAGAGGAATATATAGCCTTGTTAGAGACCAAGGAAGAAGTAAGTGCAGTCACTTCACAGCAATACAACCACAAGCCTTCACAGCAATACAACCACAAACCCAATGCCACTCTGATGATTAATGGCAGGCTGGAAACGTTTCAGCTTGACAGTGGAGCTACAGTCAACCTTTTGTCCAAAAGAACACTTGGGCATTTATTTCGAAAGCCAGTAGAGAAAAGAATTGAAAAAACCAACACAACACTAGTCATGTACAATGGGTCCGAAATAAAACCAGTTGGAAAAACAAGAGTTCAAGTCATTAACCCTAAGAATTTGAAGAAGTACAGCGTCAAATTCGTGGTCGTCGAAGAGAATTGCAAGTCAATAATTGCGGCGAAAGATAGCGAACAGATGAAGTTACTTTTTGATCAACAAAGAGAACATTTTCGCCTCGGAGACAGGAGCTGAAGCCCCCTCCCCAGTCTCTACCAAGCCTCTCACGCCCCAACAACTGATTGAGGAGTATCCAGAAGTTTTTTATGGTGAGGGTATTTTACCTGGCACGATGCACTTTGAAATTGACAAAACAGTCCCTCCAGTTCAACTACCTATACGGAGAATACCAATCACTGTAAAAGATAAACTCAAAACAGAACTCAGCCGCCTAGTTCAGTTAAACATCATCACACCCGTTGACGTCCACACAGACTGGATCTCGGCCACCGTGATTACAGTGAAGAAAAATGGTAACATCAGATTGTGCATCGACCCCAAGCCATTGAACAAAGCCCTCAAATGTAATCATTATCCCCTACCAACAATCGACGACATCTTGCCAGATTTGACCCATGCCCATTGTTTCTCAGTCCTGGATGCCAAGAATGGTTTCTGGCATATCCTCCTGGATGAGCCAAGTTCATTTGCTACCACGTTCGGCACTACCTGGGGACGGTACCGTTGGCTCATGATGCCTTTTGGCCTGTCACGAGCACCGAAGGAGTTTCAACGTCGAGTTAATGCTATCTTGGTAGGCCTCCCGGGAATTAAAGTAATCGCAGATGATATTCTTGTCTTTGGCAGTGGAAAAAGAGACGTGGAAGCAGTGCAAGACCACGACAGAAACCTTCAGAGCTTTGATGGAGCGTTGTAAGGATAAGGGTTTAAAGCTGAAGGCTGAAAAGATGCAGCTACGACTCAAGGAGGTAACCTACATGGGCCATAGCATTACCGCCGACGGGCTGAAGGTGGATCCAGAAAAGGCCAAGGCCATCCGAGACATGCAAGTCCCCACAGACAGGCAGGGAGTACAACGTCTGCTTGGCATGGTAAACTATGTCCAAAAGTTTGCCCCAAAACCTCTCCGTGAGTTGATCAAGAAAGGAAACGAATTCATCTGGGAGGAGCATACACATGGTAAAGCCTTAGAGGAAGTTCGACAGATTCTCTCACTGCCACCAGTTCTAAGGTTCTTTTATCCAACTATCACACCGCTGCTGCAGTGTGATGCCTCCATGAACGGATTGGGGGCCTGTCTGTTACAGAACAATCAACCAGTGGCATATGCGTCCAGATCCCTAACACCTACTGAAGTCCATTATGCACAGATCGAGAAGGAAATGCTGGCCATAGTGTTTGGAATGGAAAAGTTAACTATATGGTCGAAAAGTGATAGTGGAATCAGATCACAAGCCGTTAGAGTCCATTCTAAAAAAAGAGTTTCCTCAGTGCACCACGGCGGTTACAACGAATGATGCTACGGCTCCAGAAATTCGAGTTAGAAGTTGTTTACAAGAAGGGCCCACTTATGTACATGGCAGATACGTTGAGTCGCGCAACCATGACTCAGCCAAGCGACGAACAACATCAAGAGACCGAAGATGTGATGCTTATACAGGATACAAGATCAGCCACGGAAAAAGAAGTGGAGCAAATTGATATCCTAAAAAACCTGTCTGTAAAACCAAGCACCCTGACCCAACTTCAACAACAAACGGCGGCCTACAACAACCTGCAAGCCCTGATAACCATTATTAAAGAAGGATGGCCAAGTAGAATCGATGCGCTTCCCCCAGCACTGCATCTCTGCTTTTCCTTTCGAGACGAGCTAGTGGTTCAGGATGGAGTCATTTTCAAAGGAGAAAGGTTGATCGTGCCAGAAGGAATGAAAACAGAGATGAAGGAAAAGCTCCACTGCAACCATGGTGGTATTCAAGCAACTCTACGAAGAGCAAGAGATGTCTTCCACTGGCCAGGTATGAATAAAGACATTGAGAAGTTCATCACATATGTTCGGCGTATCAGACAACAAACCAGAAAGAGCCTCTCATGAACCATCCTGTTCCCACACGACCATGGGAATCCATCGCAACTGATTTACTCCAACTTGTTCGGAAGACGAACACAACCAGAATCCCAACATCGAGTCAATTGCTGGAGCCTGCTATCTCTGTAAAGTCGGTGAAGAAAGAGCTGAAAAAAGCTAAAGTGAAACAGGCCTACTACTACAACAGAGGATCTAAAACCCTCCAAATTCTCAAGGTAGGGGAGGTAGTCCGAATGAAGCCCAACCAAGGAGAGAAAACATGGAAAAAGGCGAAAGTGAAGACAGTAATCAGTCCAAGATCGTATATTGTTACAACTGGAGATGGGGTACAGTACAGAAGAACCCGCAGACACCTCCGAAGAACGACAGAACCAGACGAGGATGTAACGGATATAGATGTGCCACTGAGAGAAAACGAACGACAAGAATCACGAGACCAACAGTCAATGCCAGCACCAGAGCAACACGTTCCCCCACAAGTCCAGAACAATCTAGTTCCAACGGCTATAATCCCAAACTCTCCTACACGCAGAACCTCAAGTGGAAGACAAACACGCGTAGACCAGCATATCTAGAGGACTATGTGACGGACACTTAAATAAATGTATGAACAAACTCTGAAGGAGAGAGATGTAACGGGATGCGCTCGGGGTTCGTTGTAACCGGGCCACCCCGATCGTTGTTAGGAGTTCGCTTCTAGGAGAGCTTTTTGTAGACAAACCTTAAGATTAAAAGTTGTTTTCTTCTGAAGAGTTCATTAGTTACATAACTTAATAATTGCCTTGTGGTATTTACCGGTACTCTTTTTGCTGGAGGCTTGGGTAGCATGACTGCACCTAGACAAAGGAAATGGATGCTTTAGAAACATACTTTTTGTCCTTAATTGGATGTGTGATCAATATGTCTGCAAGTGTTTAGAATAGATGTTTCCCAAGATAATTAGTGTGAAAGCATGGCTGTGGTAACTACACTGCTAAAAATGGTACCAAATTCCAGTGACAATTCTTCAGTTCTTGTTGATCTGCCATTTTTAGCAATGTTCTTACCAAAGCCTCGCTTTCATGCTAATTATTACCTATCTTGGGAAACGTCTATTGTAAATTTGGTTAACGATAGACCATTTATTTGCACCAGGTTTTTAGCCAGGATGCCGCCAAGCTGTGCAATGGATGACCACTTTTGAAAAATCGTATTTTTGGATGGCCACTTTCCCTTTAGATGGCCATGAACGGCCTAAACAAAAGATTTTCTTCACACAACAAATTACAGTTGCCACTCTGATTTTAACTTATTCAATATGAAATATCATAATTATCATGATCATCAAATAAACAATATTTATTATATGGCTTGCTCATATTTTGAATTCTGATTGGTTAACGCACGGTCCGTAAAAATGCGTATCCGGACCACGGTCCGTATATTTTTCCATATCCGGACCGGTATCCCGGATGTTGTTTTTCCTGGCGGAAATTTCAAAAAATTTTACATCGAAAAATTGCATATTAATATTATTTTTACAGTATATATATTTTCTTTTTTTGTAACACTTTATTTACTGACTACAAACGAAGAAATGGACGAGGAAGAGCATTCTCCAAGCGAATTTTATTATCCCGACGACGAAACAGATGAAAATGCAACTTTTCGCTACGTAGAGCCAGAAACAAAACAAAACAGTCAAGAGGAAATAGAGGCGTTTTTAACAAGTCAAAAGGCACAAAACACTATAAAGAAAACGGTTCTTAGCGAGTATCAACGAAGAGGAAACAAGAATACATGACCTAACTTTCCCGGCTCTTGATCATTTCCTGTGCAAGTTTTTCATGAACGTCAAGAAACAAGACGGAAGCGAATACGAACCAAATTCTTTGAGTAGCTACCAGAGAAGCATACAAAGGCACTTAGACGGAAAAAAATACCCAGGTAACATTCTCAAAGATTTTAACAAGTCAAGAAAGGTTCTCGCAGCTCGGCGAAAGTTATTAGTAAACAAAGGGAAGGGTAACAAACCACAAGCCACTAGAGCTCTCGATGACGCCGAGGAAGACAAGTTATTTAAATCCGGTGAATTTGGTGGTGGAAGCCCAGAAATTTTGCAGAGAACAATTTGGTGGTTCTTGTCTTTGCACTTTGGTTTTAGAGCCAGAGACAAAAGCAGAAAACTTTGCTGGGGCGACGTGGAGCTACAAACTGCACACGACGGCCAAGAAATGCTAGTTTGGGTTGGCGAAAGAGGTACGAAAACCAGAATCGGTCAAGAGCAAGGTCACAAGAGAGCTTTCCAGCCAAAAGCGTATGCGACCAGCAATGAAAGATGTCCAGTCAAATTCTTTAAGAAGTTTAGAAGCCACCGTCCAATGGAGATGAATAACCCCGAGGCACCGTTTTTTCTCGCTGTCAAACACAAGCGAAGACCAGACGACAATATTTGGTATATGAAAGCCCCTCTCGGTAAAAACACGATTGGAAAATTTCTTAGCACCGCGGCACGAAATGCCGGCATTCAACAGGCAGCTGGAGCCAAAGTCAGCAACCATTCGGTACGGAAAACAAGCATCATTGGATGCTGATATTCCAGAGAATTTTGTTGCCCAACATAGCGGCTACAAGAGTACAGAAAGTCTTCAGTCGTATAAATCTGCTGGAGAAAAACAACAGAAGCAAATGTCTCTAGCTCTTAGTCGAGTTTCGAGAGATATCCTAGTGTCTGCCAATGGCCATTTAAATCCGTTGAGTAACACAGTCAAGTCTACTCCACCCGGTAGTTATCTACTGATAAATTCAACCAACATAAGCCAAACCACGGAAAATCTACGCACGAATAATCCACAAGACATCTCGAAGAATTCTTCGTTCTTCTCTGGCGTCCACAACGTTGAAGGTTGTAATTTCCAAATCTTCAACGGACCGGTGAACTTTAACGTTCATGAGAAACGTCGACGTGTCACTATAGAAAGTGACGATGAAGATCAAAAACTGTTTAGTTTTTAAGCGACTGTTTTGGCGTATTGTTAAAGCCACAACGTTTTTATTTAAGCTTAAGTTAGGTTTAATAAACAGTTTTGAAATCGTAAGCTGATTCTTTCTCTCAAAACGTTATTAAAACAAGCTATATGTTCAGTATAATTACCCAATGTCAGAGAGCTCATTATCTAAAGCCAGAAAAAGTCAATTCAGGTCATTACAAGGCATCGAAACAAAGGCATCTTGCTCCTCAAAATCCCAAAAGCTTTATGCCTGCTCTCCCCTAGCCTGCGAACAGGCTCTCCATCGGGCGGGAGACGGATCTCTATAAAACTTGAATGTCGCCTCTTCAAAAATTGACCAATCAAAACAAAGAGAAAGTACGCTGTCGCTAATGTAACCCGCCACAAATCCATATATAACGTATATTCTGTATTATATTCTGTTTTGAAACCTATGACTGAGCAAGAAATCTGAGGGCAACAAGTTTACCAGTCAATCGCTGTCATGTGTCACCCTCGTGAAATAAAGTTGTTCATTCATTCATTCAGTGACGTAATGCCACACCCTCTTTGTATATAAATAGGATAGGACTAATAAAGACAACATACAGAGCGTGCAGTGTGTTGTCCGAGTCACATCATTACATTTGGCGACGAGCGTAAAATAAGAATCAAAACAGCAAACAGTTTAACTGGTCTATACGGTAAAGTGTTCTATATCCAGCCTATATAGTATTAAGACAATCGTGTCGAAGGCAATTCCGCACTTCGAACCGTTCTTGGTTCATCTTGACCAAGCAACGACATCATCATCATCAGGCATTCGATGGACAAAGTGGCTCCAACGATTTAATAACTTAATGGTGGCAATGGATATATCTTCGAAGAAGCGCAAGCGTGCATTACTTCTTCATTTAGCCGGACCAGAAGTCTACGACATATTTGAATCATTCACCGCAGAACAGAAAGGAGCCGAAGACGACTTCGACCACGCCGCGCAGTTATTAACGGCTTATTTTTCGCCAAAGAAGAATATCGAATTTGAAATCCACAAGTTTCGCCTGGCAATTCAGCGTCCTGAGGAAAGTCTTGATAGTTTCCACACACGACTGAGACAGTTAGCCGCAACGTGTGATTTCTCCGACGCCGACCACGAAATCAAGACACAAATCATTCAACATTGTTCATCACAACAACTACGACGACGCGCCTTACGAGAAACAATGAATCTTCAACAACTACTAGAGTTAGGCAGAGCCTACCAACTTTCCAACGAACAAGCGAAAGGAATCGAGGATAACAAGAATTCAGAAAGCGTCAATCATCTGAAACACAACACTGGCCCTCGCCACAAAAAGGCATTCAACCGAAACGACAAGTCAAAGTACACATCCGGAAGTAATAAATCTTGCTATTTTTGTAATGGAACTTATCCTCACCGCGGAATTTGTCCAGCGAAAGGGAAAACATGCAATTCCTGCGGTAAGCAAAATCATGTCGCCCTGGTTTGCCAATCTTCAAAGCAAACGAAAAAAGGAAATCGCGACAATCAACAACAACGACGCCAATCAGTCAAAGCCCTTCACGCAGAAACACAAGACGACTCCTCGACTTCGAGCGAAGACGGATATGTTTACTCCATAGACAGTTCAACGGACTGTACGAAACACCCGACTACGGAACTTGACATCTTTGGCCTAACAACGAAATTTATTATCGACACCGGTGCTTCCGTCAATCTCCTTGAGCAACGCGACTTCAACGCTTTTCATTGGAAAATCAAATTATCTCCGACAACAACAAAGGTATTTCCGTACAAATCTGCCGACCCTCTCGAAATTATTGGCAAGTTTTCAGCACGAATAAACCGCGGAAACACAAGCGTCTCTGCTGCATTTTACGTCGTTTCCAATGATGGTCGACTAGGTGGATCTTTATTATCTTTCCAAACCGCGCGAGATCTCGGATTAATCACTATCAACGCAAAAACAGTCTTTGTTCCGGAAGTATTGTTTCGTGGCATTGGAAAATTAAAAGATCGCCAAGTAAAGCTTCACATCGACGAAACCGTTCAGCCGGTAGCTCAACCGCATCGCCGCATACCGTTCCACATTCGAAAATTGGTCGAACAAAAGCTCGAAGCCATGGAGAAAGATGACATAATCGAAAAAGTTGATGGCCCAACGCCTTGGGTATCTCCACTTGTCATCGTCCCAAAACCTAAGAATCCTGATGATATTCGTATTTGCGTCGATATGCAACAAGCCAATAAAGCCATAAAGCGTGAACGTCACATCGCGCCTACCATTGACGAGATTACGACCGATCTCAACAAAGCGTGTGTATTCTCCAAATTAGATCTCAACCAAGGGTATCACCAATTGGAACTCGCCGAAGAATCCAGATATATCACCACATTCAGCACACACCTTGGACTTCGAAGGTACAAACGCCTGAATTTTGGAGTTACATCCGCTGCCGAAGTATTCCAAAACGTGATCAGAGAAACACTCGAAGGAATTCCAGGAATTTTGAACATAAGTGACGATATTTTAGTGTATGGCACAACAAAGATCACGACAAAAGCCTCAACGCAACTCTGCAACGTCTCAAAGAGCGAAACCTCGCTCTCAACAAAGCCAAGTGTGAGTTTAATAAGTCCAGCCTCGAGTATTTTGGTTACAAGTTCTCTGCACAGATCTCTCCAGATCCTCTCAAAGTAGAAGCAATTCAGAAAGCTCAACCACCATCCAATCCAACTGAAGTTCGTAGTCTGCTTGGTATGGTTAATTTTTGCGCTCGGTTCATTCCTAATCTTGTGACCATAGCACAACCCCTTCGTGAGTTAACGAAGAGTAAAGCTCAATGGAAATGGACAACCACCGAACAACAAGCGCTAGATAACATCAAAGAGCAACTAAGCAGTGAAACTACGATAGCCTATTACGACCAAGAAAGCGACACAGAGCTCCTCGTAGATGCCAGCCATGTCGGCCTTGGTGCAATGCTTGTTCAAACACCACGAAATCAGAATAAACCTCCTCGAGTTGTAAGCTATGGAAGCCGAGCACTTACATCTGTTGAAGCAAGATACTCTCAGATAGAACGAGAGGCCCTAGCCATTGTATGGGCATGCACCAAATTTCATCTCTATCTTTATGGAACGTCATTCCGTGTCATCACCGACCACAAGCCTCCAGCGTTTATTCAACGATCCAGGTAGCAAACCACCCGCCAGAATTGAACGATGGTCTTTAAAGCTGCAACCTTACCAGTTCCAAGTGCATTATCGTCCAGGTCCAGACAATCCTGCGGATTACATGTCAAGGCACCGTATCTCGACACCAAACTCCGACGTTGACACAAGCGCAGAAGAATATGTGAACTTCGTCTCATAGCATTCAATCCCTAAAGCTATGACGTTGACCGAAGTTAAAGAAGCTACCAAGAAGACCCTACCTTCCAGGCAGTTATCCAAGCTGTACGAACAGGACAGTGGTACCGAACCAAAGAGTTACCATCCGTTGATCACAAAGTCATCCAGTCCTTCAACAAAGTTCAACAAGAACTGACTGTTAATCATGATGCTACAGTACACTCCTTCGTGGCACACGTATTGTTATTCCAACGCTCCTTCAAAACCGAACCATTAACCTTGCACACGAAGGTCACCAGGGAATGACCCAAACCAAACAACTGCTTCGAGAAAAAGTTTGGTTCCCCAACATTGATCAACAAGTTGAAGCCAAAGTCAACAGCTGTTTAGCATGTCAAGCATCCACCAACACCAGAAACGTCGAACCACTCCAAATACCTGACACAGCGCATTGCCCTTGGCAGAAGGTTTCCATGGACTTCTGTGGACCATTTCTTTCTGGTGATTATCTGCTAGTAGTTATCGGTGACTACACTCGCTACCCAGAAGTGGAGATTCTAAAGTCCTTATCCCACACTTCAGTCATTCCTCGCCTAGATAAGATCTTCGCAACACCTGGTATACCCGAAGTTGCCAAATCCGACAATGGCCCTCCATTTAATGGAACTGATTTTCAAAACTTCGCAACATACCTTGGATTCAAGCATCAACGCATCACGCCATACTGGCCCCAGGCCAATGGTGAGGCCGAAAGGTTCATGAGAACGGTGAAGAAAGCAGTCCGAACAGCACAAGTCGAAGGTAAACCCTGGAAACAACAACTTTACACCTTCCTCAGAAACTACCGTTGTACTCCTCACACCGTAACCCAAATCCCACCAGCAACAATGTTATTTAGTCGCCCAATCCAAGCTAAACTTCCACAAGTAAATCCCAGTCCACCGAACCAGCACCATTTCGAAGAAATAGATCTTAAAGCCAAGTCCAAGAATAAAGAGTATGCTGATAAGCACAGACATGCCAAACCGTCAAACATCTCGACCGGTGACACCGTGCTGCTGCGCAACCCTGTAAAAGGAAAGTTACAACCATCCTACAAACCAGACCTCTACAAAGTCTTGGCAAAGGTCCAAGCAAATATGCACCATGGTTAACCAATGATATTAAAAAGGCCATGTATCACCGGGATTATTTAAAAAGAATGATGGTAAAACATGGCTCCTCGTGTTATCACGAGGCATATAAAAAACAAAAAAATATAGTTAATAGAAAAATCAAGAATGCCAAGTCATTATATTATGAGAGCAATATAAAAAATCAAAAAGAAAATCCTAGAGAAATGTGGAAATATATAAACCAAGTAACAGGTAAATGTTCAAAAACAACAGATGTTTCTAACCTAGATTTTGATGACAAAAAGATTACCGAGGAAAACGAAATTGCAAATTCCTTCAATCAATATTTTGCAGGGATTGGCGAGAAACTTTCAAGTGAAATCCCACCATCAAACAAGAATTATGCAGACTATTTTAAACCTACAGAAAGCAGATTTGAATTCAACCTTATATCGGACGATGAAGTTTTAACAGCATTATCTAATTGGAAAAATAACAAAAGTTCGGGATTAGATAGAATATCTCCTAAACTTCTTAAAGATTCTCGTCAGGTTATTACACCTACTTTAACTATGATATTTAACCAATCTTTAATACAAACAATTTTCCCTGATGACTGGGCACTCGCCAGAGTATCTCCCATTTTTAAGTAAAAGTGATTGTGGCAATTATAGGCCAGTATCGGTCTTATCCATTGTTACAAAAGTATTTGAAAAAATGATTTACAAACAAATTATTGACTTTTAAATAATAACAATCTAATAAGTAAATTTCAAGCTGGCTTTAGAAAAGGCTATTCTACATTAACATCTTTATTGGGCGTTACAAATGAATGGCTACTTAATATAGATCGAGGTCTTATAAATGGCGTCTTATTTCTAGATTTAAAAAAGGCCTTCGATACAGTAAATCATGAGATACTTCTTGGAAAACTAAAACTATATGGTTTCCAAGGGGCATCTCTAAAATGGTTTAATTCATATTTAAAAAATAGAAGACAAGTTTGCAAAATTAAGCAAAGTATATCGTCCATCAGAGAAGTATCCGATGCGGGGTTCCACAAGGATCAAATTTGGGACCGCTTCTCTTCTTAATTTACATTAATGACCTTCCTAATTGTCTTGATGATTCCATGCCTAGCATGTTTGCTGATGATACAAATGTATCAGTCAATGGAAAAACAATCGATATAACTCAAGAAAAATTAAATTCTGAATTATGCAAAACAGAAAATTGGCTAGTAGCAAATAAATTAACTCTAAACATTGACAAAACAGAATATATGATTATTGCATCAAAGCATAACATATCGATTATCGAAACTGACCCGATCATTAAAATTGGAAATAATTTTGTCAAACGTGTAACAAAAACAAAAAGTCCTGGAATCATCATTGATGAAAAACTAGCTTGGAAAGAACAAGTAGATAACATCAGTAAGAAAGCATCTAGAGCAATAGGTGTTCTAAGATTATGCAAACCTTATGTTTCTAAAGATACTTTGGAAACAATGTATAAAGCATTAGTCCTACCACATTTCGACTATTGTTCCCTGGTCTGGGGAAATTGCTCAGCAACTCTAAAATATTCACTGCAAAAACTTCAAAATAGAGCAGGAAGAATAATAACAGGCGATACCTATGATGTGCGTTCATGGGAAATCTTAAGAAAATTAGGCTGGGTAGAACTAGAAAAACGAAGAAATGCTAAAATGCAAAATTATATGCAAGATGTGATGAGAGGAAATTGTCCAACTATAATTTACGAACTTTTTAAAACATGCAACAATGTTAATTATAATTTAAGAAGCAATAATAAATTACTGATGTTATCTAAACCGAATACTAATTCCATGAAGCGAAGCTTTAGTTATTTAGGGGCTAAGGTTTGGAATCAATATTCAGTTAATTAAATTGACAAATTGTTTACCTTTTTATTAATATTACAAAACAAATTCAAAAAAATGTATATATATATGCTGTATGTGTAAAATAGTTTTTTTTTGTTTTTGTTTTTATACAAAAATTTTTAGCTTGTAAATATTTAAAGATAGCACGGCCCTTTTAAAAACAACGGAAGTTGAAAGGCTTACCGTGCATAAATAAATTTAAATCAACCAGTCAATCAATCAATCAATCAAAGTTCGCTGTGCCGTACCGAATAAACTCAGCCATTCCTGGATTTAGACGCCGAACGTTTTATGAGCCGAACATAATGTATTAGGTTCGCCTCATGAAAAGTTTGGCGTCTAAACCGGGCCTTAACAATTTGGAGATTTGACTTCGAACAGTAGTTACCTCTCTTGCTCTCGCTACTGCTGTAAGCGGCTCATACTCGTAATACCTCTCGTAATATATCTGCGATAATGTACGCTTATGTTCCTGGACCTTTAACTCCGAGGGCGAAACTTGCTCGTGAAGCACGAGATTTCTGCTTGCCGCCATTCTATTTTTGTGCTGTTTCCTGGTAAATATTAATTACATGATGACCCAATTTGATATCCACATTTTGCGTCCTAATTTCGGACGCATGCATTCAAATTTTATAGAGATCCGTGCACAACCTCGTACCCAGGGTCTTATCTCCGCTCCCCCGCCCCCGCCCATCGCTGCGAAAAGACACTGGTCCAGGCTGGTCACGTGCTGCCCAAAATATGGGCAGTACAAAATAAATTTAGTGTGGGTAGGGTGGTACAAAAAACTTTCTCGACTTCCGGAGTAGTGTTTATACAAAACGCAAAACATCTGGCCAGATGAAATGTCAACGACTCACGAAAGGTGCACAACGGCTTGGAGAAACAATCCGAAACGAGATATAATTTAATAAGAATGCCAAAGTCTCAAAGATCAATATTTTGCTGGCTTTGTAACGCTGGCTACATGTGTTATTGATGGGAGAATATTCGTTTTAAGCATTCGAATCGCGAGGTTTTTAACTGGACGTATACACTTAAATATAACGGCAGCTTTCGCGTGTGGTATTCAACAACGTACAGGTGAAACACATACGTATTTTATTGTTTATATTGAGAGTTTGAAACAGTCTTCCATTTCATTATCAACATTTCATTAAGCACCCAGGTTGACGATTATTAAACGAATGGGAACATCAAAAACGTTCTTCATTATAAACTTAAATAAACACAGCGATTTATTACAAACTAAAAACAATAGCTGTCAAAACAACTTGTTTCAATTTTAAAATCGTGTCACCGGTTTAACCATTCATTTCAAAATCTAATACCAGAAAGCAAGACAAGATACGTATACATGCATTTCTTCGACTATTCCAGCGAGGTCAGGCATTGGATACGCAGGGGACCCTCCACAGTCGAAAATTGTGATAGACGACACGTGACCAGCCTGGACCAGGGTCTTTTCGCAGCGGTGGGCGGGGGCGGGGAAGCGCAGATAGGACCCTGGGTACGAGGTTGATCCGTGCAGGCTCTCCTTCGTCCGCTTCCAGCCCGACAGAGAGCCTGTTCGCAGGCTAGCTCTCCCCTGCAACTCAGTCTACACTAATGCCATACGTCACGATAAAAGGCACTATATTTTTTTTAAATATGAAAACAATTGTTCTGCCTGTCGCTGTCTCAACACCGAATATTGATGTTGTTCAGAAAGTAAACTAATTATCTACCTAATAATAATATTAATAATAATGTTTATTATTTATGTAGCACAAATTAACATGTTTTTAACCCTGTTTACATGGGTCTGGAAGAATTCGCAACCATACAAAAATTTGTATGGTTCCACATGTTTACATGGAACCAACAAACTGGAGCCCAGTGAAAGCTAGATACCTGCATTTGTTTAACATTTACGTAAGTCCAGACGAATTCGGTACGGTTCCAAATTCGTCCGGACCCGACCCGTGTAAACATAGTCTTAATATCTAGAAATAGGTAACAAAAAAAAATATGAGCTGCAAAAACACTCTTTGACAGGAAAATTTCATTTTTTACCGCTCACGATGACTGCTAACTTGAAGAGTTATTTCGAGGCTTGCAGCAGGATAAGCAATCTCTAAGATTTGATTAGTTTCGAATATTTCATTTTCACTGAACTGTGCACTGTAACAGCAGCACAGGATGATATTCGATGGCACATTTAAAACACGTGAAAATGGGAAAACAATAATTTAAAAACCTTCGGTGGTGAATATCTGGAATGAAGTCATCAAAGCACTTTTTTTCGCTTTTCCCCTGGTTAGCACTTCCTCTTCATCACTGATCTCTGCTGTTGTTGTTTCATTGTGCTCATCGCACACTTTCTTATTATCTAAGAATGTAGATTTCAATCAAACAGTTCACAAAGTAAAATTAAAAAGTAACACATTTGTATCAGAATTGTCATTCATTCTCCAAGTGTTTACCGCCTATCAACTAAATTGATGTATTCCTACTGTAAGTAGAAGTGTAGCAAATATATTGAAATGAAAGGTAATGGCAGAGCCTGAAATAAATGTCATATTTTTTACAGTCATGTCCATGTTATAATAACAAACAGTCCTCACATTTTGCATTACAGCTGATAGAAATTCACAATACCTGCGCTAATTTTACCCTTCACAAGGCTGAAACTTTAACCACTTGTCCGTTGGTTGTAATTGCTGTTTCATAGCCCTGGATGCATTTGAACCTGCCGGCCAGTAGACATACTTGTCGGTTACCCAACAATCAGGGACAACACCTTCCTCTTCATTATCACCTTCAATCCATACAGCACATTTCCACATTTTAATAGAATCTAATAACAATAATAAAAATAGAGTATTAAACACATATTCTAAACAACATTCGTCAGAGTCTGCCTCCTCCGCAGGCTCTTCTTATAATTTTTAGGAAAATAATTCGTGTTTGTGAAGCCAGGGAACTAGCATAGAGCGCGCGCAATGGTTGATGGGAAGGCCAGGTGAGAGAAGAGAAGAGCCTGCGAAATCGTGTGTCGAAAGTCGGTAAATTTGTTCGAAACAGTGAAAATGGCTTGAATTAAGATATGGCGGAGGCTCTTGACGACAGTGGTCCGTTATTGGTCCTGGAAGACAGTTTTTCTGATTCTTCTGATGATCTGGATGTTTCTTTTGGCAATCTGTCTATTCACGGTAAGTGTTGAATTACAGCGTCAGCCACGTGTGCGCCATGTGGCCATACCTTTTTTGTTTATACTCAAATTTAGGTAAAATGCCCATGGTTAGGGAGGCTTTTAATTCTTATAACAAATTCTTATCATTAGATGATCCACCAAGGACAAGCACACCAAGTACTGACCGTTTGCTTAAGAGCAATTTAGACGATAGTCTTATCGGAGGAAAGCATCATCTGACACCTTCGTCGAAACAAGCTGGATAATTTGCCAAAACCAAAGCGATTTAATGTTGGTATGTATATAATTTATAAACCAATACATATTTACAAGTCCTGTTTGACATTTTAGTGAGATTTTACTTAAAGAAATTAAGGCCTTGTTCAAACGTCGAACTTTTCATATCTAATGCAAATAAGTCAGGCAATTTTCATTAATAGATTCAGCAGTGGTGAAATTAAGTTTGACGTTTCAACTAGGCCTAACATGATTTTATCTGGCCATAGGAGGAAAACCTAGTGGACGTGAAGTTGCAGAACGAAAGGCAACCCTAGATTTGCTTCTAAGAGAACGTTTTGAAATTCAAGAAGGGCATGAATTAACTGTTGCGAGTGTACTGTCGTATCTTGGTTTTAAAGATAAGAAAAAACCCTGTCTATCTATTGCTGTAAAGGAAGTTTTTCCTGGTGTTTACACAAGAGAAGAGAACAAATGTGGACGTAAACAATATCCTTTTTACCTGTATACCTAACTTATGTTACATGTATCTGTCCTGTTTTGTCTGCGTTTATTGGCGGTTACCATATTGCAGTCTATGGGTGGGGGAGGGGGGACCCCAGGGGTGTTTGACATTGGAGAATACAGTACTTGAGTCAATTTCCCTACCACTACTGTACCTAAATCCACAGCTAATTTACCCTATCTGGGGACTTAGCAAGCTACCTAGATAGTTTCTGCCACAGTCTTCCGCAAGTAAAAGTTGTTTCCTAAAGAGCGGAACCTTGTGGGCAAACTGATTGTGTGCAAAACAACTGGTCACTATTCACCAATTGTTTTGGTTTGAACAGAACAACAATGGTAATGTATAGCAATATTTCTTGATATTTTGTAAAGTTACTATAGCTCCACTATATTAACTCCATTTATTAGATGTTGCATACAGTTTGAATGAATTAATAATATCAAATGAATAATAACCAATGAAAGTGAGTATAAAATTATCTAAACTGAATACAAAATATGCATTGCCAAAATAAGTCCTCTAGTGTAGAGGGAGAATTTGAGGTTGATGTCAGTCTTTCCTAGTCCTTTCCATTCTTTGGACTCTGGGCCTTCAGTTTGATATCAAAAATTCCTACCCATGTTGCATGCTCGACTATTAATTTCCCTGAGGCTTAACATTGATGGGGGCATTAGGTAAAAATACACATTATTTTTTAGTTAAATGGCTTTTATTTTTCTGTGTAATTCTGTGAACATGAAATAACCTTTCCCTTAACTCTGTGTATATCGTATTATGTCAACCTGGCGTTTTCAAGCAGGAAAGAAAAAAGTTTTGGAAAACTTCAGCAGAAAATTATTTGCACTATATGGAACCATTGGAATGGTGAATGAGGAGAATGAATGTGAGGATAAGGGCAGTGATTCCAACTAAGTTACTTTGTTTGAAACTTTGTTACTCATCTGTACTATTACTGTCATGGCAATAGAAGTGTTCCTAAAATATTGCTGCGATTCATTTTCTCACGCTGGCCAATTAATTCAGCGAAGTTTGTTGAACAACTTGCAGTTTTACATTTGATTGGTTTACGAGTTTTGACAAACCAATCTCAAACTCAATAATAATTCATGAGTAGAACACAAAGGAAATCAGCACCGCGTCGGTGTTTGGATATCGGAGGAAGGAATTACATAAATTAAGCAAACTTTCACCTTGATTTTCTCTTAAAATACTGATTTGTTTGAGATGTCATTTCAAAACCTCCAATTCGGACTGGATCGGATTGATTTCAAGTCCTTGCAATTAGTTCAATATGGTCCAGTCCTCATTGTCGGCTTTGAAATATTACATGAAATACCAAGCAAGTAGCTGTTCAACGCACTTCATTGGATCAATTGATTTGCGACAATATTTTAGGAACACTTCTATTGCCGCGACAATAACTGACAATAATTAAATCCTAGAAAATTTCAGTTTTCAGGACAAGGATTTCATATTTTTATATATACAGTTTTCTTCTTGTTCACTGTGTACAGTATAATTATTATACAAACTTTAATATAATTATAATACCATAATAGGGCTAATAAAGTAATTTTATTTATAATTTATCTAATATATTATTAACCCATTAAGGAGCTAGGTCACATCAAGGCTCATCACTTAGGTGAATAAAATTGTCTGGCCTTAGCAAGAATAAAATGTTTAAAGGTGCCCCTGCCCAGTTGCCCCTTAATGGGTTAATAAAATTGGAAAGCAGAATTTTATGAACGGTAATAAGTCGTTTATGAACTTGGTGTAATAGTAATTTAAAAAGAGTAAAATGAACTGTTTAAAATGTTATGTACATAATTTATAATTATATGTGTTTTTATGAAAATGCTATTTACAGGTTTATGAAAACCTTTGTCTCTGTAGTCAAAAATATAATACAGGTGAAATTATATTCAAGTACAGGCCTATATACAGGGCTAAAAAGTAAATAATGATGTCCAACAGGGTGAAATATCTTTTAATTAACTGTACAATATTCTAAAGGAGGGGGAAACTACATCATTGATGGTTAAATTATTAATATTATCATATGGAGGAAAACTGCCACAAGTTTCAACAACATTTTCCAAGGTTAATTTCGACTAGAATATGTTTTCATTGTTTAGCCCATTGTGGCCAACGCCATTGAATTCTCAATATGTCAGGTCCTTTTGGCCTATGGCAATAAAATCATTCGGTATTAACAGAGAAGCTTTAGCCAAATCCGCCTCCTTCTTATGAATTACGCGATAATGTTGTCCTAGTCCACTCACCTCAAAGAATAACAAGTTCTGTAGACATTGAGCCTCTGGACAAATAACTTCGCTTGGAAGGCATTGTGGATTGGCCTGTAAAGGTTCGCGTCAATTTCCATCTCGCCCGCCGCCATTACAGACTACGCCATCTTGGATGCACGATCCCTTACGAAAATTCCTATAGGAATTTTTATAGGAAATTGTAATAGTTCCTCTATGGGCATTTGTGAAAATTATAGGATCTTTTGGTATAACAAATTCAGCTGTTAAACAACATGGTTCAATCAAATAATTACAAATAAATGTTAATAGTCATTATTTAGTTTTTATTGCAGTAATGAAAATGGGTACATGCAACTGCAAAAATACAATAGAACACTACAAATATAAATGGTTTGATTTTTTCTAAATAAATGTGATTGCCCAGGTTAATATAGTCTTGAGAAAGACTGATGTTGGTTACTTCCATCAACATCAACCTTTTCAAGACTATACACACTAACCTAAAGAATCACATTTCACAAATACCTATCGACAATCTAAGGTTTAAACCACTCACTTTATCTATACAGTCGTTGGCATCTAAGCGTGTACACCGCCAGTCAAAACATGTTTTATGTCAACCTCAAAGTTAAATGTTTACCTTGGGAACGTATTAGGTTTCATTCGATACATTCAAACCAATACATTACGGTCACATGAATGCGCCCTTAGCCAATCATATCTCGCCAATCCCACGGTGTTGATTTCAAAACGGTTAACTTTGGCTTAAATTTAGAACATGTTTTGACGGGTGGTGTACACGCTTAGGTGCCAATGACTGTATAATTTACAATGACAGAAATAAGTTATAAATAAAATGTATATAATTTACAAGGTCACTAATCATAAAGTTCTTAATATACAGTGTATGTATAAAAAATACTGGTACTAGAAATTTAATAATCTTCACTTAGGTTTTTGCACTTTACAACACTTAATAACATTATTTATTTTTGTTGTCATGTGCTGGCGAATCATGCTTGATGGGCAACCATACTTTTTTGATGCATAAGCTGTAGGAAAAAGCAAATGGAAATATATTTTAAAAGGTTGTGTAATTTCTATTACAGAATCATCCGCATAGAAATTACATGAATAGAACATTTATCAAGATAAAGTTTCTATTCGAAGTTGTATAAGTTGTATTAAAATAAGGCCAAACACCTGGGTTTCTGCCCCAACCTAGTTTTTTCCATTGAAATGCAGCCAGCAACTTTAGTTTTGTGGCTTCGCATAACTTGATTGTTTGTCCATAGAAAAATGTTTAGATTAAAAATAAGAAACCCAACCTACCCTACCTAAGTTTTTGCAACATGTAATAGGAAACCCAGGTATTTTTTTTCGCTTAAGGATAATCTGTTTCAAACATGAGTTAAGGTTTAGGACAAAAATATTCCCAAGATTGTTTTCTCTGTTTTGTATCACACTACACTGACTACAGACATTCTTGACAATAGGAAACACATAATGAAAGTTGCGAACTTGATTGGCACAAAATTAGTAAAATTCGTAAATAATATTCTTATATATTATACCAAAAATATTTACAGATAATTTACTTACCACAAATACTGTACTAATAATACAATATACCACAAATACTTTCTAACAATCCAATCAGCAATGACACAAGGGAACATCAGTGTAATCATCTTGGAGATCAACAATCCTTTTCTTTCATTGAGAAGTTGGCTTTCGCATCATCACTCAATGTGTACCAGTCCAGTCCTGTAGAATGAGAAAATTAGTTCAACAATTTGTTAACTAATATTTAATTAAATCAAATATTTAAAGGTATACATTAACCACTTTGCAACAAAACTCAAAATTTCAATTTATAAGCTAAAATTTTGATTTTGTTGTGATTTTTCTTTGTTTAAATAGTCAATCCATTTAACCCATTGATGCCTACAATAGGGTGTCTGAGGAATCATCTGCTGATAAACATAGTAAAACAATAAAGGGGACATTATTGGCTGACTCAGGCAGGAATGGGTAATAATCATTTGACTCAATACCATTGCTACCTCCCCTTTAGAGAGTAAAATCATGTGGAGTGTAAATTAATATCAATACATGTATTAAACATATACAAAGTATATTTAGGACTTAATCTTCCATCATATACTGTATCACAAATGGGCTCTCAGTAATGACCTACTAACTAGCTTCCCAGGGTCAAGAGTAAGATTCCCTCCCAAGGTCACATTCCTCCAAAGTACAAGATTGCAGTTACCGAACAAACAATCTGGACAGAAAATTCTACTTTCCAAGCAGAATTCTTATAATTTTGAAGACAATTAGAATATAGGGATGTTCAGTAAGGTATAAGGAATATGCAGTATCTGTATATCACTAAAATTATACCAAATGAATATTATTAGTATTATATCAGTTTGTCTTATTAATCAAACTGTTCAACTTTCTAAAGTATCCAGATGTGTGATCTGTGTTTTTAGCTATCTGAATGTATTTCACCGATGCTGTCCCACATGCGGTTGTCACCGACGATCGCATGTGTATAAGTAATTGATGAAATTCATTCAGATTGTTCCAAGCTACACTGATGAGCTGTTGTACAGCGAAACACCGTGTCTGTAGATTGAACTATGTACGCTCCTTCACTTCGGTGTTGTTGAGCACTCTGTGAAGTTGCCGTGGGTACCTATTAGCGATAATCCAACGCTCACTACCCTTGTGGAAGTTTGAGCACTCTGGGCCCACGCGCACTTCACGCTATCTGAATGTATTTCACCGATGCTGTCCCACATGCGGTTGTCACCGACGATCGCATGTGTATAAGTAATTGATGAAATTCATTCAGATTGTTCCAAGCTACACTGATGAGCTGTTGTACAGCGAAACACCGTGTCTGTAGATTGAACTATGTACGCTCCTTCACTTCGGTGTTGTTGAGCACTCTGTGAAGTTGCCGTGGGTACCTATTAGTGATAATGCAACGCTCACTACCCTTGTGGAAGTTTGAGCACTCTGGGCCCATGCGCACTTCACACTATCTGAATGTATTTCCACACTTGGCACAAATGCCCTCGGAATCGCTGAAGGTCGCCATGCATTGCGCACAGCGGTTTTCCTCCAAAAAAGAAACAAAATGGCGGGGGACTTGCAACTGAGTTACTGGTCGTAGTTCGATTGTGCAGTAAAGAAGTATGATAGTTGTACGGCACTACTTCGTGATCGCTCAGAAACTGTTCAGCTTTCTCGGGTTGTAATTTTTTTACAAAATAGTTTCTGACTAGAAGGCTGTATGGTGTATTTATAACAAATGTTCGAAGCTGAAATGTCAGATGACTCAGATCTGGTTCTGTACTCTAGTTAAATATACTTGTCAGTAGAAAAATACTGTGGATTTTCGGTATTGTGCCATGCAAATTATTTTGCTTTCACAATAACAATCTGCTTTAAGTTGATTTATTCTTAATATTGACTGGTGAAGGATTTGTTTGACAGAGATTATCAGCAGTCCTGACAATGAGTGACACACTTCTTAATTCAAAATAGAGAGTCATCAGTCATTGTGCGTCAAGAATATGGTACAGCATATACCTAGGCAAATATCAATGTAAAACATTTTTGTACTGCCTGTACAGTATACTGTAGTTGAAGTATTCTAAATATATTTCTTGGCACCCCCCTGAAAACATCAAAATTGTAGAAGAAAACAATTAAAACTTAGCTTCACTGCCTTTTAAATTCAAGAATGGTGTATCATGGTAATAGCTGCAAATCATTATTATTCTACCCTACTCTTTCCCTAAACTCAGCCATCCTCTCATCAAACCAATCAACCCCTCTCCCAAAACCTACCCAGTCCCCCTCCCCCCACCCCCACCCCACCCCCACCACACACTCCTGCAAACTCTGCTTAAATTTTCAGTTTAATATATAAAACAAGACAGAGAAGAATTAGTATTTTGCATCTGATCACAGCATAGGTTTAAAAGCTGCTGTACTACAAAATCAAGACAATAAATGTATACACATTACACATATATTCAGGACTCTATAAATCAGATAGTCCTCAGTAACTGTAAGTAGATACAAGACCAGCCAGGTGGGTGACACTGAAAGAGATAAGGTCCCTTCATCTGGAACACAACTGTTCGACACTATAAACAGAAAAGGATAATATGCGATGTTTATAGATGTGCATATTCAACAAATAAACACAGCTCTTTGATACAATTTATATTATCATAAGAGTAGACAATTGCATAATATAAATAGCTCTGTGTCAGTCTGTGTCAAAGACAAAGATTCATGTAAGAACTCAGTTGTAATTGAAATAGCTATAATATATATAGAACAATTATTATGGGACAATGAACTCGGGTGGAGAATAACCAACCAACAGCTCCCAACTTGACCTGTAGCTAGTAAACCGAAGGTTGTGGGTTTGAATCCCAGCTGGGCCAAGTTGATTTTTCTCTACTTGTCCAGTATATGGTTCATCACTCAGTACAATATACAGTACAATGATAGCCTAACTCACATTACTAAGCCTTTGAGTGATTTAATAAAAGAAGCATGGTACGGGTTGTACATCAACAAATAAACAGCTCTGATACACTTTGAGTATGAGCTAGCTCTGTAACAGCTGCACAGCTAAAACAAGCATAATAAAGACATGTTCTGCCATTTATATCATCGGCTAATATTATATGTAAATATAGCTCTGTGGCACAGTATAAATAAAGCAATAATACATGTACGCAAGCTGTACTTGTGCACCAGCAAAGAAACAAAAACATATATATAAAAATATATATGTGACACTAAATTGAGATACTGTAAATGTAACCATACAGTAATGTAAACACATAGATAATACATATTTAAGCGACATAATTTATAAGCATAAGCTATGATTGAACAAACTGTGCTATAACTTAGGGCTAACATGAGGCATGGCATAATTGCAGGCACACTATAGTTTACTGTACTTTACATATGTACATAAACATAACAAAACACAGCTCTGGCATCGTTTTACTGCACATGGATGGACCAATTTATACATGGGCTATCATTTGCATCTCTGTACGCTTCGAAATAACTAAATAAGTCCAACAAATCTATCTAACACGTTTCTTCATGTAAACAATTCATTGGCAATTGTACAGCAAATACATATATTCTCTGCAGAAGCTCGCAATCTGCGTGCGATATCTCACAAATTTTAATACAATTCACTTCTTACCTGGTTATTTACTCCTTTCAATGGTCTTGACACAACTTGAATATCTTTAGTTTTCTTGTTTCTTCTATATTTTGTAACGATATGCAATTTCCAGACGGTTTTACATCATATATCCCACCAACAAAACGAAGCACTTGTATCACAAAGACATGCCTCAGCCGCGCGCGACGTCTCAAGAATATCGCTCCAAACAAATTAATAAGACCCAAAGTCGAAAAACAAAAAAGAAACGAGCTTAAGTTAACACTTTGGCTTTCCGACAAGCACAAAATAAATACCAGATCGGTTAAGACTAAAAAGTTATTTGAAGCTTTAAATTGTTATATTTTAGCGTCCGGGCTCGAATTTCCAAATTTGCAAAAAGTGCTCACAAAGAATGAAGGCATGATCGCGCGAGAACAAATATCACCATGGCAATCTTGGTACCACTGTGATCCTCTTGTATTCCCCTACCACCCCCTCAAATATCGTATTTAACATAGAAACCCAAGCGCTACAGAGCTATAAAAGGACGGCGCATATTTTTCAGAATTTAATTCGTCACCAGTCTCCCAAATATGCTGACAATTGCAAAAAAAAAAAATGCGACACTTTCCTCTGGCGATTTTGATACATTTTGTGCTAAGCGTGTTCACCGATGCTGTCCCACATGCGGTTGTCATTCAGATTGTTCCAAGCTACACTGATGAGCTGTTGTAAGCGAAACACCGCGTCTGTAGATTGAACTATATATATATATATATATATAGCAGAAACTTACTAGTGTACTATTGCAAATGGTGTCCACTCTCGTCAACTATTCACTCGGAAATTTTGAGCTCATAATTTAATTGTTAAATATATATATAGTAGGCCTTTTCATTCTAAACGACCTAGGGAAAAAGTTTGGCAACCAAAATATTGGCCTATATAGAGACGACGGATTGCCAGTACTAAAAAATAAGACCGCACGATTGGCAGACAAAACAAGAAAAGATCTTCACAAAAGTTTCGAACAGTTTGGCTTAAAAATCACGGCAGAAGCAAATTTAATTTCAGTAAACTTTTTAGACGTTACTTTCGACCTAAGCAATGGAAAATACAAACATTTTCGAAAGCCCAATGACGATCCATTATACATAAACAAGCAATCAAACCACCCACCAAGCATTTTAAGACACCTACCTACATCAATCAACAACCGCATTTCTCTCCTCTCGTCTGACGAGCGGACATTCCATGAATCCGCACCAATTTACCAAAATGCATTAAGGCGCAGCAATTTCAACCATGAGCTAAACTACACACAAGAAGCACCACAGCAAACACGCAGAAATAGACACCGCAATATCATCTGGTTTAACCCTCCATTTAACAAAAATGTCAAAACAAATATAGGACGCAACTTTCTTAGCTTTATTGACAAGCACTTTCCACCAGGACACAAGCTTCACAAACTTTTTAACAGAAACACAGTCAAGATTAGCTATAGTTGCATGAACAACGTCAAGTCTATTATCACGAAACATAATTGACGCACAATCAGGAAAAGCAAGCCACGAAACATAGTTACAAGCAGTTGCAATTGCAGGATTAAGGGACAATTGCCCCCTACGTGGGCAATGCATGACAAACAACATAGTATACAAGGCATCTATTTCCAAGCAACACGAACATCACTAAGCAATACATTGGCATGACAGCAAGTACATTTAAAGAGTGATATCGTAACCATACTAAATCTTTCAAGAATAAAAAGTATTCAAATGAGACGGAACTTTCGAAATACATTTGGAATCTAAAAGAAAAAAAACAAAGTTTCGACATAACCTGGTCTATACTAAAACACTCAATTTCTTACACGGGAGGATAAAAAAGATGCAATTTATGTTTGGACGAAAAACTTTTCATCATGAAGGCAGACAAACAACTTTTACTAAACAAAAGATCAGAAATAGTTTCGACCTGTGTCGGCACTAAAACAGATTTCGGATCAACAACCTAAACAATCAAAGGAATGCGCGCAACGTTTCGACGCCCACACCCACGCTCCAAAGGAAAGCGCCGGACGTTTCGACGCCCACACCCACGCCCCAACCAACGCATTTAAGCAGCCCACTAACCGATATTTTTCAGTCGCCTGATGATCCCGTTTAGAGTGAAACCTCTGGTGGCGAAGACTTTAAGGTAAACTATACTTCGATTAGACATTTTATTACTATTTAGTTTCGTGCCACAAATATTGTGTGGTACTCTTCGGATAAAATGGTTAGTTAAACCTGTTGAGTCTTTGAACTTTAACTATATATATATATATATATATATATATATATATATAAGACATACAGTTAGACCAATATATGACCTGTAATTAGTACTTTGAGATATCAACATAGGAATAGATCATTATGTCATTACTCAATAAATAAACTACTAGTATATGAATTAAGGTTATTTAAGGATTTTACTTACCAATATAAACAGCAAGTTGAATTAAATGGTTGAACACAACTGAACAAGGTAACTCTACCCTATGCACTAGAAAACAAGAGAAAATAATATATGAAATGAATAAGCAAACAAACAAACAAACAAACAAACAAACAAACAAACAAACAAACAAACAAACAAACAAACAAACAAACAAACAAACAAACAAACAAACAAACAAACAAACAAGCAAACAAGCAAACAAGCAAACAAGCAAGCAAGCAAGCAAGCAAGCAAGCAAGCAAGCAAGCAAGCAAGCAAGCAAGCAAGCAAGCAAGCAAGCAAGCAAGCAAGCAAGCAAGCAAGCAAGCAAGCAAGCAAGCAAGCAAGCAAGCAAGCAAGCAAGCAAGCAAGCAAGCAAGCAAGCAAGCAAGCAAGCAAGCAAGCAAGCAAGCAAGCAAGCAAGCAAGCAAGCAAGCAAGCAAGCAAGCAAGCAAGCAAGCAAGCAAGCAAGCACGCACGCACGCACGCACGCACGCACGCACGCACGCACGCACGCACGCACGCACGCACGCACGCTTCCATAGCTTGAATAAGCTCCATAGCTTCTATGGAAACGTTTCCATAGCTTGAATCTCAAAAGCCAAAACACCATCACAAATTAATTTCAAACGTGGCGCGCTGAGATGATAATCGAAAATGAAATGACGCTATCCCAAGTATCAATGCGCGCTCGCTATCTGCGCGGTTTCGTGGCTGCATGTGCCTGGGTACGACACTGGCTGGACGGAGCCTCTCCACCAGATTGCTGCACTGGTGACTGCGCTGTGTTACGTGACCGCTATACGCAACAAAAAGTGTAACCTCAGCTGTTTGGTATTTACAATTATTTATTTAATTAATAAGAAACTTTGATACATATAGCTCACTCTCATACATATGCATGCCTGATATATGTTCGATGGCTGCTTATATAGTTTCTAGAGTATATAATTATAGTAACATACTTCATTCTATATATAATATATTTACGTAATTACTAAATGACATCATAGCTGACTCATGCCAAGTCATAAGTATTACTAATTGGTTACAAGTACTTATTAAGTAGTTCAGTGATCAAATAACGTCTAGTTAATTAACTGTCTTAGGATAGGCATATCCGTAACACCCTCCCTCTTAAAGAAAAAAAGAAGTTTGATAGAACTTTCTTTTTTAGAATATAAAATGTTTAACCATGTCTATGGCCTAGAAAGACAGTCCGCAATCAAATTGTCTTTTCCTTTAATATGTCTGATTTCCAAATTATATTCTTGTAAAACTAGACTCCATCGCAATAGGCGTTGATTCTTGTTCTTCAGCTTGTGGAGGAATATCAAAGGATTATGATCACTGAATACAACGATCGGCAGACTTGAGGAAGAGACATAAACTTCGAAATGCTGTAAAGCGAAAACCAGAGCTAAACATTCCTTTTCGATTGTCGAATAGTTTCTCTGGTGTTTGTTGAACTTTCTGGAAAAATAGCACACCGAATGGTCAATCCCGTCTTCATCTTCTTGGAGCAAAACAGCACCAGCAGCTACATCACTTGCATCCACAGCTAACTTAAATGGATGGTTGAAATCTGGAGCTGACAGAACGGGATTTCTGACGATATGCCTCAGGGACCAACTCGTACCCCTTAAGAATCAATTCCTTAACGGTATCGTATTCCGAAGCTATATCTAACGAAAGCTGTGCGTAAATATCACGAGCTTTTCCAACTAAAACACTTTGCAATAACATGGTCCAATTTTCTTTGGGCCACTTAAGATTTTCGGCTATTTTTTCAAAATTTAAAATATAGTTATCGACATCCCGTTCCTGGAAAGGTGGAACCATTCTAATGTGTTTAGTAACATCAAAACTCGAATCTAGTTTGGTTCCAGTATGAACAGATCCCAATTTTCCTTGCAACTCTATTTTTCTCATTTCCAACTCAAATTTCTGCTTTTCTAATCTCTCTTCTCTTTCTCTTTCCATTTCTTTATCTTCTCTTTCCCTTTCTCTATCTTTATCTTCTCTTTCCCTTTCTCTATCTCTCTCCATTTCTAATTTCTTGAATTCTAATTTCATTCTTTCTGCTTCCATTGCAAATTTCATTCTTTCTATTTCTATTTCTGGATTTGCATCGGGATTCTTATACAAATTTAAAACACTTTCCTCAAAGTGTTCTGATTTAACTAAGTGTTCCATAATTGTCTTTTGCATGTCCTTCTTTACCATAGAACTTTTTACCTCTATACTTAAATGATTACCTAATGAGATCAGGTCATCCTTCCTCAATTTATTAAAAACCTCTTGATCGGGCTCTAACATAAACTGCTCAGGTTTAAATTCTGACATTTTATCAAATAGCTGAGCTCACACAAATTCGAAATTTACCTCCGAATAAAAAAAAATCAAAAGTTACCGAACTTTGATTTGAATGAAATTCCCCGGACACTAACGTACACTTTCCCGAGACACTAACGTACACTTTCCCGAGACACTAACGTATACGTTCCCGCCTGAGCCCCCAATTGTTACGTGACCGCTATACGCAACAAAAAGTGTAACCTCAGCTGTTTGGTATTTACAATTATTTATTTAATTAATAAGAAACTTAGAACAGATATTGAAAATGTCTATAAAGATTAAAATTAATCTGTCGTCTGCACACAACGAAACAGTCAATAGGAGATTCTGACACAGATTAACAATCCGTATGGACTTGAAAAGGGAGGAATAATAAAACCAACGGCAGGAACTCCAGGACTGACTTCGTAACCACTTTGATACATATAGCTCACTCTCATACATATGCATGCCTGATATATGTTCGATGGCTGCTTACATAGTTTCTAGAGTATATAATTATAGTAACATACTTCATTCTATATATAATATATTTACGTAATTACTAAATGACATCATAGCTGACTCATGCCAAGTCATAAGTATTACTAATTGGTTACAAGTACTTATTAAGTAGTTCAGTGATCAAATAACGTCTAGTTAATTAACTGTCTTAGGATAGGCATATCCGTAACAGCTGTTTAGCCAGAAGTTTTATTACCTGTAGCCTTTCTTTCTGAATTCTGATATGCTATTCTGTTTCAAAATTACACTCGCATATTAATTCGGAATTATGGCAATGGTCTGATACTGCGGAATGCGGTTGAAGAACCGAACTAATGGCAATTTTTATCTTGATATGGAATTTCAGGTGTGTCTCAACTGCTTTTTGTATGGAAATAACATTATTTTAGACCAACGACCAAAATGTTTGCTAATAATATTTATTTTGTAATTTGGCCAAGACAAATTTTAATTCCTATAGGAAGCGTAGTTTCCTATAGGAATTCCTATTCAAATTCCTATAGGAAAAGTTATTCCTATAGGATTCTATAGGAATTCCTATAGGAAGCATATTTTCCTATAGGAATTCCTATCAAATTCCTATAGGAAAATTTATTCCTATAGCATCCTATAGGAATTCCTATAGGAAGCACATTTAATTTTCCTATAGGAATTCCTATCAAATTCCTATAGGAAAATTTATTCCTATAGCATCCTATAGGAATTCCTATAGGAAGCATATTTTCCTATAGGAATTCCTATTCAAATTCCTATAGGAAAATTTGCTCCTATAGGATCCTATAGGATTTTTTCGTAAGGGACTTGCCAGGCGCTTCGCCTTTTCTCCTCTTCCCGTCATTCTTTGCGCGCACCCATATACGTCCCCCCCCCGCCCCCCCCCCCCCCCCCGCCCCCCCCCTCCCCCCCCCCCCCCCCCTCCCCCCCGCCCCGCTTCCCCTTCCCTCAATGATCGACTAGATCTCAATCTGAAGCGACTGGGGACGAGGCAGCGTCAGAGTCACAAAGCAAGCAAATAGCAAGAAACACAATCACGACTAGCTGGGTTTTCCCTGGACATATTAGTGACTGTGCATATACAGTTGCATGGCATCAGCTAAATCCACAAGATTTAAATATATTATATTATAGTGTTCAGTCCGAGATCAGTTACGTTTCCATTTCTACAGATACTGCAAAATTCATGTTTAATGAGATAAAGTCTTGAACACAACTCGAGGCTACGCAAGTTATTTTCTTTCTAGACTTCACTCTTATGAACTTTTCTGAAATGGGTCATTCCAGAAAATATCTGCACTCCCTCCACAGAGGAAATACCAAATGGATCCTCCTCCCTTCTTGGGACATCCTAGAACAATTATAGTTAATGTGAAGTAAATTATACACCCTCCCCCACCGGACAGCAAAAATTTCCTCTGTGGGAGGGGTATGGATATTTTCTGGAATGACCCAATTGCTCACTATAATAATTATAACAAAGCACTTAAATGTCTGATACCTTGTGAAAAATATCAGTTTTGTTTCCCCGAGAGTTTTGTTTTCCCCTGGGGATCAGACATTAAGTGTATAATAGATTATCGTGTACACATACATAGAAATAGTTGTGTTATGGATTTGTAGGTCCCTCAACTTCATGAAGTAATGGTAGTAGCACATATAGTCCATTGTAAGGAAGGCATACAACTTTGCGAGCCAAGTCATCTTTTTCAAGTAGCATTCTCTTTGTTTTGCTGTTCAAGTCTCTAACACTGGCAATGTTAATAAGCTTTGAGCTGCAGGGTTCATGGAAGTAACTGTCCATGTGACGTTGACTAATGACGTCACAAACTAGTTTGCCATCTTGCCTCTTTTCTTTTACAAAGGCAAACTTTTCTGAATGTAAAACGAAGCAGCAATCTTTCATTCTGGTTGAAATGCAGTGAATGGAACTCTTTATCGACCCAATAGCCTTAGTATTTTCCATTTCTGTCAGTCTCTTTGTTACTTGGGCTATTGGGTTTTTAGCCTTCTTGACCATTTTTTTCAACTTCTGAAGATGATTTTCAAACGGGAAGGCTGACACATCATTCAGGGAACTATTGAAGTACTCAACATCATCAGTAATATGGAGAAGGTTGTGGACATTGTATACAGTGAATGTTTCTCCATATATATCGTTACATTTGCTCACAAAGTACACCATCAATTCTGTGGCATACTGCAGGTGGTCTTTTTGCTTTTCCTAATTTGAATCCAACAAAATGGACATAGCAACAGTTAATGCCAGAAAATGCTTATATACAGTGTTTGAAACCACATTCTTTAACACAAGAGGTCCAGTGTATAGTAAAAATTGTCTAAATTCTGTGGCCTTCCATCTATCCAAGTACTGTAATGACCTTGGCTGCCTTGCAAATTCACTTGGCATTTTCCCTTGCAGTGATGCAAGGTTGTTCGAAATTTCAGCTACTAATTATGAGGACAGTCTGCACTGTCGTGGACCTTTTTTCAGGAAAGAAAGAATACGCTTTACAACTCCTAAACAGACCATATGCATAGTCTAAAGAAAATGTTGTGATGCACGAAATACCACAATTGGAAAGTGGTGTTTTTCGCACCTGATGATCTTTGTATACGAAAGAATTAAAATCATCATCATTGCGCAGTGGCAACACATCATCAGAGTTAAAAACAACTCTTCTTTCCCATGAACCTTTCACATTGCACCTTTCGCACGAAAAATAGGCATTGTGGTTTTTTATGCACTTCAAGAAAGACCTTGCAAGGGCATCATAAAGAAAAGCTTTGAGGTTTAATTTAAATGTCTTAGTGTTGTAAATTACTTGATTTTTCAGCTTTTTAAATTCCAAAGAATTTGGTTTGGTCTCCCCACAATACAGTGCTATTATGAATGGCTCAAATTTTCCAAAACAAGCTAATATAGGCCACATCTGAACATTAGAGGACTTAAACAGTGGTACTCCATCATTGTTCACAATCAAGTCTATGGAGTTATAGCTTTGTGCGATAAATTCATTTTGTGCCAATATCCTCAGAATGCCAGTCTCAATACCAAAGTAGGTGTACGTGCCATCACACTTCTCTGCCACTTGTGCAGTTTGGGGGGTTCCCGGAAGGGTTCGAGCATCTTTCGGGAGTCGGTGCCCTTGGCGCCGGAGTATATCTAGCATTTCATTCAGACCAGAACGTGTAATGCTGTGTTTTTGTAGCCCATGCTGCAAGATCCTCAGAAAGGACTGGTTTATCATCTACTTCAGACTGTTCACTTACTTCAGAGTCAGAAGAGGACAGGACTTCCTCAGAAAAGCAAACATCTGTGTCAGATTCAGAATTTAAATCTGGCAATGATATGGATGGTCTCTCTTCACATTCATGTGAAGGAATTGATGCCGAGATTACCCTGGGCTCTTCATCTTCACTTGAGTTTGGTAAAGCATTTACACTTTCCTGACATTTTCGCCATCTTTTATGATACATGATGCACCTTACAAAACAAGAAAAAAAATAACACTTAACTGCTTTTACACCATGATTTACATAAACTCTTGTAAACAAGTGACGAGAATTTCACAGTTCATTCTAATCCACGTGAAAGAGTCAAACATAGTTTCGTTAACACTCAATTCAATTCAAGGCTAGACAGATAGTAATGCCAAAGCGAGTCCAGCTTAAGCCAAACAAGGCGAACATGTTGGTGTGTCTGGCTGAAAATTTGTAAAACCTAAATGTGCATGTGTAGAATGCATAAAATTGTAAATAATTACTCATTGTGGATTGAAGATACGAAGCTTAAGTAAACATTTCAATGTTTTGAGTTTTCTTACTGCCATAAAAATATCGATATGGTCAATATTTTTTCGATATTGGTATCGATATTTTTTCAATATCGCATCAGCCTATTATTTAAAAAGCTCGGTCAGAAAGTAGTTCAAATATCCTAAACCGAACCACTTCACTTAATGTAACCTTCACTCTACCATCTGAGTAGCTCAATGTCTAGAGCATCTCACTGGGATTCAATGCCCATGGTCTGAGAATTGATTTAATTCCCATCGGAGAATCGGAAACCATCTCCAAGTTTAAGTGACAATAGAAGTGTGTCATTCAATTATAAAAGTTATATAAAAGCAGGAAAGCAGTAACGGACTATAACAGAAAACAAATCATTGTGCAAGTTCATTCGTTATTTCTGAAACTTCATGATGTTTAAAATTTAGCTGCGAAGTTAGCGATAAAGTTTGTCAATTTGAACAAACTTACAGCATCACTTTTGATTTTGAAACTAAATGGCAAGTTGTGATTATTATGTTAATGAAGGAATTTTTGTGTGGGCTAAACGGTCATTCAAAGACTTTTCCCTTGGGCGTTTGGCGTTTGGAGTTGTAGTAACTAGTTTGTGGCAAACAGTGCCAAAATCTCATTTTACTGTTGGTCTCAGTTAATTTTGGATGTGTGATTCGGAAGTTCCTAGCCAAATTTTGACTGGTGAAGTTCGATTGTGGCGAACAATATGTGTGCATGGACTTTTTATTTTACGGCAGATGTTGCCAAATATCCGAGCTCCGAATTGAACTTCGCCGGTCAGACCTTGGCAACGATCTTCCGAACCATACATCCAAAGGCTAAACTGAAACCAACAGTAAAATGAGATTTTGGTACCGTATGCTACAAACTCAAAATGCCAATCATCCGTTTGTGATATCTGGTCAGGTTAGTTTCAAACTCAAGGCAAAAGGAAAGCCATGTACTTTTGAAATTTCCCCATACACGGTAAAAGGTCGACCTTTGCATAAAACGGTCTTTTGTTTACATTTATGTTCACGGTGTATTATGTTTGTGCCTTGCGGTGTTCAGATTTTAATCTTACTTATCAAAGTGTATAGTAATAGGGTTTTAATTTGCCATAATTATTGGATGAAAACTGTAAAAATCCTGCGACGAATATCGGAACGTCTAAAATTAGCAATTGTGTCTCATTGGTTCGCAATACCTGCTCGCAACCTACATATAAACACCATGAAGTTTCGCCAATACTGTATTGAAATAACGAGCGAACTTCAGAAGACTTTTGTTAAAAGTTGCTGGTATGCAACATAAGATTTAAATTTTGTTGCATTAGTGATATGGTTGCACTTACAATAGCAAGTGCACGCCAGTGGCATTGGTAAGTGGGCCGAGTTGACCGGCTTCCGACTGCCAGACATGATCAAGACAGTGTGCTCTGTCAGACTATTTCCTAATCCTCTTTTCTCTCGAACGTATTTTGCTGACGTCACAGAATAGGGATCGACTGTATATCCAGACTTCTGTCGAATCTATAACTCAATACTTAGAACTAATAATATAGTTTAAGACTCAATAGTTTTGTCTTATCAAGACAAAAATGAATCGTACCCTTCTTCCCCTCCAGGTGACATTGACCTACTAGGCTTAGTGTTTTTCTTGCGAAAACCCATTGTACGGCTGTACCGTTTGGTAAACTAAAATACCAAAGCCATTCTTGATAAGTCGTGGAGTCGATCTTGTGGCCGGGTATCTTTTCGATAAACTCTCCTGGTTAGCATGTTGACAATGTTGTAGCCTTTTGCCGAAGCGAGTTCTATCTTACCGGTATGACGTCACAAGTTTGCTAGTACCAGGCTACCTTTTAACGCGGTCGTTGTTTAAATATGGTTCAGAAAAATGGCCAAAACTCGATCTTTGACAGAACTAATCGCGATATGCTACACAAACTTATAAAAGGCTGCCCAAGGATGGCATTCTTACCTGAGAATTATTAATAGGCGAAGATTGATCCCTCGAGTCGAGAACAAGTTGATAATTTTGTGAAGTCTGCATGGCCATATTATAAAGTTTTAAAAAATATGAAAGAAATGGTCACAACTAAGAAATATGCACGTTAGAGTAATCATGGTATAAAACACAAAATTATTTGAGGATTGTCCACGGATGGCATTCTTACCCGCGAATAATCCGAATATGGATCCCTTGTGAACACGTTGGCCATATAAAGTTTGAAAAGAATAAGAAAGAAATGGTCACAGCTTAGAAATACACACCCTAGAGTAATCGGTGTAAACAAAACAATAAACGATTTAAGGATTGTCGAAGGATGGCATTCTTACCTCCGAATAATGCGAAGAAACACGGCTATTGACAAGTACTATGCATGGCCACATCAAGTTGGAAACAAATAAGAAAGAAATGGTCACAACTTAGAAATACACACGTTAAAGTAATCATGGTATAATACACAATAAACGTATTCAAGGATTGTCCACAGATGACATATTCTTACCTAAAAATAATGCGAAGATTGATCCCTCGAGAACACGTCGAAAAGCGAAAACACAATTGTCAATAGCACCAAGTCGACAAGGAAGCTTGTGAGCCTGCGGTGTTTCCTGGGAAACCGTATATGAGCTACATTTACGCTCGTCCCAAACTCCCAGTCAGATTAACCGTGCAAAATGCAAAACAGAAAGCCATTTCACGAAATTTGTTGCCAAGGAAACAAGTTATAAAGAGAATACAATAAGTTTGCGTATCTCGCACAACACGGCAGACACGATCGAAAAATAATTCTTCATAAAAATTATAATTTGACGTTGTATGTGGATTATATTTCGACGTCGAACCAACATCTGTTTACAACGTTCCTGTATATTAAAGTTCGTTGAAGTCAGGATCAAGCAAAATTCCTTATTTCCCCTATGACAACCAACTTTTGGCCAAACAGCAGATGATTGCGAAAATTCGTGCCTATAGTTTGACATTGATCTTACGTTGTTCCGACGTCGATGCGCAGGCGCGATATTCTACGCCATCCTACGCAATGTCCTACGCAATCCTGGCAAGTTCCCCAGGCAGTTTTAACCTTCTTCTGAAGGTCCAAACTGTCGGGGGAACTTGCCAGGAGTTTTTTAAAAATTTAAATTCTACTTTCACCGTTGTAATTTAACACTAAGCCTATTATCAGTTTTATTCCCTTGTAAATATAAAGAACGTATATATTTAATTTTAGTCACTTGGTCTGATGATGACTTTGTAATAAAATCGAAATATAACCGTTTCATCTTTGTCTTGTCTTAATCCATATGCTCGTCTTCGGATTGTGTTTTATCTTATATTTCTTTAAATTGTCGGCTGGCCTTGGCTTATGTTCCTTTGTCTTAAGTGGGGTTTTTTTCCAAAAAAATTGTTTGTTTCATAGTCACTTCAACAGAAGGTTTAGATAAATTTAAAAGGAAATTTGTATTAAAGTTGCCAGATTTGCAATTCAAACTTACCACTTTCCCTTTGGTATAGATTGTAATCCTAAACACGTTAGGGGGAAGTAGCCATTCCCTTAGCCTCCTTCGCAGACGTTCTTTGTGTCTCGTTCCTTCGGTGGTGTTTTTGGTGCGGTATTTCGGTAATTTTCCGCGTCGGTACGGTATTTTATTTATATCCACTCCAGCAGTTCCGGTATTCATTAAATTTTCGAGGCGGTACTACGGTATTTTTCGCGGTATTGCGGTTCGGAGTACCGCCCAATGTTCCCCTCTAGGTAGGTTTTTAAAATAAATAATTTGTCCATTTGTCAGAATACTCAGTATTTGCATTGTACCTTCCATTTCTAATTGTAACTTTCTCTCTAAGAGTTCCAGTTCATTTACATCTTCTGTCCGCATTAGTGGGAGATTTGGTTGCACCATTATCCGATCTTCGTCTTTTGGAGGGTCACTGCGTATTGTACACACTATAATACAAAAAAGAGAACAAATACAAGCAATTCAACTCTATTTATCATTTAACACATCAGTTGCACAAGAGCAATTGTGGACAAGGTATTATGTGTATATGTCTGTAATCATATGTACTATTTATATTTATATGTACCAGTGTAATCTGCCAAAAACACGTACTGACAGGTTTAGACTTTCTTTTTTCACAGCAATGTGCAAAAACCACTTTGTATAGATTTTTAATGTCTGAGCCAATATTACGCTAAAATTTTTATATAATTATTCATACATTGTTATACATTTTATAGAATTCGAAAGTACTTATGTAAACCCTCGCCTACGACTCGGGTTCACATAAACTTTCGAATTTTCCCAACTCAATCTCCTGTTTGCATCAGGCTATATACGCACGGGCGGCCATTTTCTGTTTCTTAAATCAAATAACATTTTGATAAAAATGCGCTTAAGAAAATACTAGCAATCATAAGTTGTCTTCTCTATCTAACTTGACTGGGAATTTCACGGCATTTGCTAAAATCATCGAATTGAGACGAATATTCAAACAAGCTCTGTTACGTGTAATGTCGGATTATTAATTGCAAGAAAAGAAACAACCTCGTACCCAGGGTCTTATCTCCGCTCCCCCTCCCCCGCCCACCGCTGCGAAAAGACCCTGGTCCAGGCTGGTCACGTGCTGCCCAAAATATGGGCAGTACAAAATAAATTTAGTGTGGGTAGGGTAGTACAAAAAACTTTCTCAACTTACCGACAGGAATAGTGTTTATACAAAACGCAAAACCTCTGGCCAGATGAAATGTCACGACTCACGAAAGGTGCACAACGGCTTGGAGAAACAATTCGAAACGAGATATAATTTAATAAGAATGCCAAAGTCTCAAAGATCAATATTTTGCTGGCTTTGTAGCGCTGGCGACATGTGTTATTTTTGGTAGAATATTCGTCTTAAGCATTCGAATCGCGAGGCTTTTAACTGGACGTATTCACTTAAATATAACGGCAGCTTTCACGTGTGGTATTCAATAACGTACAGGTGAAACACGTACGTATTTTATTGTTTATATTGAGAGTTTGAAACAGTCTTCCATTTCATTATCCACTGTGAGCTTTACTGTGCTGCGTTGTTTTGACCAGTTCTCATGCGGACAAAATTATCGTCAGTCATCCACGAACATGATAAGTGATAAATATATTTGATATAAAATGCCAATTTTCAAGTTCATTTTAAAAAAGGTTAGTCGATATCCGTACCTATTATATTTTAAACAATTGGCGAGGGACTATAATTTAATATGACGTGTTATTATTAATAGTCCGAAAAGCGGCGGGTATATTAGGTTGTTCCGTTTAAAACGATCAAAACTAAAAGATACGTAAGAAGTTAACTTGAACGGGGGTTTCTTTATCGGACAAGAAGTTTGTGACAGCAAAGAAGCAGAAAAATCGATAAGACTCGCCCGCTTTCTCGAAGTCTACTGAAAATACTATTTCTTTAAGTAAACAACACAGCGCATTCAGAAATGCAGACAGATGACAACAAAGGTTCAACATTTCACCTTTGCCTTATTAAATGTGTCTAGTGTCTTGCTATAGCATTATAGAATGGTTTCAAGTATTTTACTATTTTAGTACTGTTTATTTTTGTTTATTTGTCGTTGATTAATACTAGCTATTGTTCGATATTTTAATATACGTTGCCGAATGGAGGAGCGGCAACAGTTTTCGTAGGCCATTCATATTTCATGATCAAGCGACGAAAGATCACATTTGCGATGTAACTGGAGTTTATATAAATAGAAAAATGATAATAAGATATCGATTAATCGACTATATATTGTATAATTTAAGCACCCAGGTTGACGATTATAAAACGAATTGGAACATCTAAATCTTTCTTCATTGTAAACTTAAATAAACACAGCGATTTATTATAAACTAAAAACAATAGCTGTCAAAATTCAATTTTAAAATCGTATCACCAGTTTAACCATTCATTTCAAAATCTAATACCAGAAAACAAAACAAGATACGTATACATGCATTTCTTCGACGACTCCAGCGAGGTCAAGCATTGATACGCAGGGGACCCTCCCACAGTCGAAAATTTTGATAGACGACACGTGACCAGCCTGGACCAGGGTCTTTTCGCAGCGGTGGGCGGGGGAGGGGGAGTGGAGATAAGACCCTGGGTACGAGGTTGGAAAAGAAATTGATTTTTCTTTTTAACGTTAAAAGTTAACGAGCTGTAATTTATAAAAATGTAATCATTTTATGGGAATAAAGGCAATAAACCTAGAGTAGCTCTATGTATGAATTTAACAAAGACACGGCGCCTATTCGAGGAGGGTGTCCCAAAAAAAAAATTCCCGCGTCCATTTTTGTACAGCATCTTCTTTAATTTGGGTACAAGATGTAAATTTTTATATCACGCGGAAGGCCCATCACTCCTTCTTTCTTGGCTGAAATTTTCAGAGCTAAATAGTTATCTACTCGCTTCCTGGAGTCATTTAAAGAGGCAACATCAAAATTTGAACTTGTCCAAATTATGCAAATTATCTATGCTACCTACAGATTCGGAAAAATACAGGGTGTCCCAAACGAATGTTGCCCATCCCGTTTTTGACCACAGCTTTGTTTGAGCGCGGAATACAATAGTCAGGTTCCTTATTTCGTTTACGTTTTTTGGAGATTAGGTAAATTAGACATTTTTACAAACTCCATGGAATAGCTAATCAGAAAATACATGTTTCCATTTTCCCGGAAGCCTGTAAGGCAGCCATCTTGGATTTTTTTAAATGGCGACCTTGAACTGGGAATTTCTCAATATTTTGGCTTCCAGATGACCTAGAATTCCGATTTTCGTGGCTGAACCTATATTTTGGGGTACAAGAAATCCAATTATGCTAATTAAAAAGGGCACAAATTGGCAAAGGCACATGTATTGGTGGCCATATTGGATTTTTTATACGCGTTACGCAAATTGTCAACACTTTTATTTGTTCTTTAATTGTTGAGTTGCGTGTGTAAGTAATATTTATTTTGGATAATTGCACAGCGGGATTGATGTCATAGCGTTGAGTTGTGTGTAATACATTTTTTTTGCACAACGAATAATTGGATTTGCGAGTGCGTGGGCGGGTTGAATGTATTATTCTAGTTTCGAATGTAAATTAATCTTGATACCCAAAAAAGAATACTGAGAATGATTTATTTATATCCAACTCAGGATATTGCAAATTTACCGATATTTGATTGCAAACGGTATGAGACAATGCAAACATATTTTATTGAAGAGAGAAAAAAATTATTTTACATAGTAGATATTTTTACGTTGCTTTTCTTTAGGATGGATTTTTTTTATGTCTTTTATAAGCCTTCGTTCAATTAATTCTAAATCATTCACTATTTCTTTAAAGTGTTCTAATTTAGTTGTACGTATTTATACACTAACCAACGATAACGATAACGTTATTTTTCCCCCCCTTGGCATATATTCAAGTGCTGGGTTACGATTAGATTAGATTATAAAATAACATGTGAATGTAGACGTGATGGTTTGAGAAGAGAGAAATAAATAAATTGAAATGTATTATTGTCATGTTGACAAATCTATTTTTATTTGATCACAAACTCTCAAGGTCAAAGAATTTACAGAATTTGAAAGATTTGACGATAATTTTGTTATCTTTTTTAATATGGATACGATTATTTTTAGATCGTTTCAAAGGAATGTCTACGCAAAAAATTATAATCAATTGTCTAGCGAAGAACATAAAAATTTAAAATCTACATCAGGTTGTGAGATTTGGAAGCTAGTCACACATGTGTTAGATATAGAATCTTTTCAAATCGGAAAGAATTGTTATCGTGAAGTGTCGATTTACGATTTACACACATTGAGGGTATACAGTTTTCAAATATATAATGAAGATTTGAAACCTTATTTTAATTTGCGTGAATACGAGCGAAAGTGTGTTGATTATCAAGTTCGCAATATTCACGGATTAAAATTATATACTATACCCAAACTATTACACAGAAGGAGAGGTGATAGAATTTTTAAATATTTTAACAGAAAAACTAATTGCGTGATAGGATTTAAAGGTGGTACTACGAACGAAATTTATGCACGAAACAGAATGTGTTGTGTATTAATTTGGAAAATTTCGGAGCATCCAAGTATGAAACACTATGCCAAGAGTATAAATTGGGTGAGAAATGTTGCTCTCATCACACACGACGAACTAGAAAACAATACCATTGCTCAAAGTATGAAATGATCGTGTTTATGGCTTATACCTTTCAACGTTTGGGAGACACGAGTTTATTTAACAAAGTCATGAAACAACACCTCGAGGAATAATGGTTAGGGACAATTCAACCGTAACAGCGATGAGTGTTTTACTTATGAATTTTCTTTTCACCCAATTTTATGGGTGTTGTACAAGTTGTGCAAACCCCTTTGTTTGATGCAACCATTGTTGAATGGAAAGACGCGTCGCATCACAAAGATACCGTATCGAGACGATGGATGGGAAAAATTGTGCGACGATCATCGAGATGTGAATAATACAGACGACTTTTCTTACGAAGGAATATTTTTTAACCTTAAGTCGAAATTAATGTCGTTAAGTTGAAAACTGATTCTATGAGTTTGTTATATGAAATACATGTGGAATGGTCTCGTCGAATATATGTACGATCTGATAATCAAAAACAATTCGATTTAATACTTTTTAAAGATGAATTTTGTTGTCATGACAATATTTATGTATATGGAAAAATACGCATCGTAAGCATACAATTTATAACTATCCCTAGTTATGTTGAACCGAACAATTCATTATTTCATATTGGATGTACATTAAAGTGTAGTAAACCCGGTCAAAATAAGCTAATGGTTAAAACTAAAGAGAAGAAGTTATTGACTTATGTTTTTAAATATAGCTGGCTAAGCAGTTTTCCTGAATTTATGAACATGATCGAAAATGAAACAGAGAGAACTTATTTGTACAAGTTTTGATACTTTTGAGTATTCAGAGATATTACGTGAAATGATCACTTGTTCTGTATGTAAGCTGTATGTGAGAAAATTTATAAAATATGTCTGTAAAATCAGTAAAATATGCTGTAGTTGTATGTTTAATAGATATCACAGATTTGATAACAAGGAAAAAAGATTGTTATTTTGCAATACCTGTTATAAGGCATGTCATTATACTGACAAACCTATATATGAAAATGTGTACCCATTTAGTCAAACAGGACGGACATATCAATTATTTTAACCATACCCATGTAATCGAAAACGATGACGATAAATGTGTATATAACTTTAATGATGAAATATATGAATTCTGAAATAAATTTGTTTTTTTGACACACACCGCGTTCCACTAGCTATTCACAACACAAATAGAATTCATCAGAAAACATCTGTTAATAGGGAAGAAATCTTTATGTGTGGTGCGATCAGTTCTAACTAATTAACATTCTTTGTTGTTTTCGTCCTACCAACTTAATCTAATCTTAATCTTAATCTTACACTTGTGTTTATGCATTGAGTTACACCCACAGAGCGCTCAAGGTCCAATGTGACGCATATGGTATTTACACCCTAATAAGGTTATGACTTTAACGATAAAATATATGAATTCTGAAATAAAAAAAATTTTTGAGTTGATTTATAAGACATATACACACCCGCATTCCACTAGTTATAATCAACACAAATATAATTCACCAGAAAAAGCATCTGTTGATGGGGAAGATAGTTCACCCACAGAGCGCTCAAGGTCCGATATGACACATATGGTGTTTACACCCTAATATGGTTATGAAAACAAGTGTGACGCATATGGTGTTTTACACCCTAAATTTAGCTAGAGTGTTCAAGGTCACACATGTGATGCACATGTACATGCACATGCACAAGGTCCAATGTGTCGCATGTGCACCACTTACAACCAAATTTGGTTATGCATGTAAATGTACTCCAAAGTTAAGCATGTGATGTCCACATGATGTGACGCACACATGTTCTTTTTACATCCAAATTTGGACTATAGAGCGATTATAAAAATCGATGTATTAGTGTATACACACCAGAGTGATAATACAGACGATAGGAAAAAATAAAGAAAATGAATACGAACAACGATGACACGAAGTTGGAACAGAGGTGGAAGGCATATTGGATGGAGTATGAGAAAAAATATATTAAAGACATCTCAAAAAATTACTATGGTGGTGGAGTGGTCACCGTGGAGAGGGACAGAGTTTGGTGTCCCGACTACCAAGCCCGATTCCCGATGGAGCGGGAAATTGTAGATGTGGGTTCGTCCCGCCATGTTCGGCGGACAAGAAACGCAAACAACTTTGGAGAATCTACGCCGAGCAGGCGAAGGCGAGGAGCTTCCGGCCGAGGCATCAGGGATGGGGGAGAAAGACACTCTGCGGTCGTCCTGGTAAAAAAAAAACATTAAAAAAAAACCTAGCATTTAATTTCATATATAAAAAAACATTTAATTTCATATATATCTTACAAATTTTTTTATCATGTAAATAGGAATTTTTTTTAAATGAATACAATTGTTTTATCAACGGACTATGTGTTTTTTAGTTATTGTCTTGTTGATTTGTTCGATTGACGCAGCGACTGTCTTGTGTATCATGCCATAATTCAATACGATCTTTTTCACTATAAAATTCATATGAATAGCACCAGTTTACATAAAAATTTCACATTTTAACAGGCGTTGTTTTTGTTGAGATTTTATTTCGAGTTTACAAAGCACAGCAATTGAAGTATCAAAGTAAAGAAAGTCATAAAAGAAAAACAAATTTGCCTCTTAATGTTCCATCAAGGTCATCCCTACGCTGTAATAAGCCGAATTTTCGTAGGTTCTACCAAGTATGTTCCCCCACAACCTACATTAAAGAAACGAGGGGAAATTGGCCCCAGAAGACCAGAACAAAGGAATATAATGACGAGAGAAAATTATCGCTATGAAACACAAACGAATCAACTATGTAAACCAGGAAGAACAAACCAGAACTTGGAGAAAGTACCTCCAACACTATGTTCACTATGTGACATCAGTAAAAAAACTAACTGAAACAAAACACAATCCCTGGCATTGTGCACCAAGTTTTACACCAGAAAGAAAACCGAATTTAGGATATGTAAACCAACGACGACCATTCCCAGCTAACAGTGCTAATATGTATATTAATAGCATTCCTGTTAGGATTACCTCTCGTGACCAACTGATCGTGAAATGTAATGGCACGCGACCAAACCAAGCACGTGCCACGTGCCTTTTACCGATACAGTCGACTTCGCCACTACTGACTAATAACAAAGAAAAGGACAACACAACCCTTCCGCGTTTTTGCCTGTTAAAATGCTAGATCTCTCAACCGGAAAATCGACGAACTCGCGGAATTTTTGTCTGTAAACAAGATCGATGTTGTTGCTGTGACTGAGTCGTAGTTTAATGACGATATTGATGATGAATTAATATCGATCGACGGCTATGTGGTTAGTCGTAAGGATCGTCAGCAAGGTCGTGGGGGTGGTGTTTGTATTTACTCCTCACAATGTATGCCTCTGAAACGCCGTGCTGATTTGGAGCGCCCAGATATTGAATGTATGTGGTTGTGGTTGCGCCCAACCCGCCTACCAAGGCCATTGACGGGGATTACTGTCTGCGTGGTTTATAGCCCACGTGATCGGAGTGTAGAAGAACATGATTGCTTGCATGACTACCTAATTAGTACTATTGATACTATCCACAATAAGAATCCTGACTCTGGAGTAGTTATATTAGGGGACTTTAACAATCTTGATATAGGTAACATAATATCAAGTCATAATTTGAAACAGGTAGTTCAACAACCCACTAGGGGTAACGCTGTCCTTGATCTTATTATAACTAATCTACATCGTTTTTATGAACTACCAACTATTTTTGCACCTCTCGGATCTTCTGATCATAACTCTATAGTATGGGTACCAGACCAGTACAATAAAACCAGTAGTAATAAGTGTGTGAAGCGGTTTATACGTCGCTTTCCCGAGTCGAGGATGAGAGGTTTCGGTTTGTGGGCTGGGTGACACTGCTGGTTCCATTCGCTTGGTCTTATCCCTTCTGTGGATGAGCTAACACAGTCCTTTACGTCCGATGGACCACCATCTCCTTGAAAAAGTCATTGTGTCATCCAACTGATAAACCTTGGATAACTCCGGATATTAAATATCTCATTAAACAGCGCCAGCGAGCTTTTCACTCGGGTAACATCAATCTGTGTCGGCATTATAGATACATAGTTCAATTTGAGATTAACAAGAGAAAAAAGAGGTTTTATGCTGACAAAGTCCAACATTTAAGTGTCAGTGATAACCGGAAGTGGTGGAAGCTCGTTAACAAAATGGCTGGTCGGTCAGGAAAGAATGAAAATAAGTTCAGGTTTGAGATTGACGGTGAGACTTTGGAGGGGAACGAGCTGGCCGAGAAACTTAACATGTATTATATATCTGTTAATGCCGACATTCCCCCGCTTGACTTAGATTCTCTTCCAGCCTTTCTTCCAGCTGTAGATGAAATCCCTACTATCCAATCGCGTGAAGTGTGTACGAAGTTACTCCACCTGAAGACAAATAAGACGGGAGGTCCTGACAACATTCCACCGCGCATCTTAAGGGAATTTGCTTACGAATTGGCCGACCCTGTTACCCTGTTCCACAACCTATTGTTTACTAGACCTTGTCCATAACAGGTTAGCTGCTTTGGATAATCCAGGGAAATATCTCCGAGCATGCTTCCTTGATTTCAGTAAAGCGTTCGACAGGATTAATCACAATATTGTTGTTCAAAAGCTTATTGATATGGGTGTGAGAAGATCTATTATAGCGTGTATTTGTAATTTCCTTACCGGCCGACGACAGTGCGTTAAGTTGGGCAATGTAGTATCTAGTTGGTTGAATGTCAATGCTGGTGTCCCACAAGGGACCAAATTAGGTCCTATCCTTTTCCTGGTCACGATAAATGACCTAAAACTCTCATCTCCTGAGTCAAATACATATTGGAAATATGTGGATGATATAACAGCTTCCGAAGTCGTACCTGTCGGACGTGATACTGCTTTTCAAATAGAACTCGATCACTTCTACACTTGGGCTTCAGCAAATGATATGAGATTAAGTCCAAAAAAATGTAAAGAGCTCACCATATGTTCTTCTCGTAAGCCATTTAGTTCTTCCTCTCCTTTAACCATTGACAACAGGGAACTTGAAAAAGTTCAGTTCCACAAAGTACTTGGTCTTACGATTCAAAGCAACCTGAAATGGAACATTCAAGTGAATGACATGGTTAGTAAAGGTCCAAACGCCTATATATTCTTTGTGTTCTCAAACGTAGTGGAATCCCCTCATCTGACCTGTTGAAGATATATTTTACCATCATTCGCTCATTGCTTGAATATTGTTGTCCAGTTTGGAATACGTCCTTACCAGTCTATTTATCGGATAAACTCGAGGCTGTACAGAAACGTGCGTTTAAAATCATGTACCCAAAGCTGCACTACACAGAAGCACTTTCTACCTCTGGCTGCATCGAACTTAGTGAAAGGCGTTTTAAGATATGCGAGAAAGTCTTTAACAAGATCTGTTCTCCCAGCTCACATTTACACCACCTCATTCCTCCGACGAGGGTCAGTATTCAGGGCCACTTACTACGTAATAGTAATAGACCATCTTTATATAAGTGTCGTACTGAACGTTTTAAACGAACACAATTGAATTAGTTGGTTAAAATCACTTTCTATTTTACATCCTTTTAAAATATATAACAAAAAAACCCAAAAAACACAAATATAGATTTTCTTACTAAATTTATTTCATCTGTTTTTTTACAAAAGAATATTATTACTTTTTTATACGTTTACTTTCAAAATCTTTCCCCAAAACTTGTGGTAAAAACATTCCAAGTGCCATACCAGCACCAAGCGCACCACCCTTTTGTCTTTTTTTCATTCTTTTGTTCCATTTACGTGGTTTTGTTAAAAAAACGTTTTATTTTATTTTTTTTATTTAATCTTCTATAATGTCTTTTCATTATTATTGTCTTGTTAAAACACGATATACCGATTGATCAATTTCATACTTTCTTTTTTTTTTACGGATTTCTTTTACTTTTGGCGCTAGCGTATTCACGATTTAAGTTGGTTGGTAACCCAACATTGCCTTTTATTAATGTTTCTTCGTGGTAGATTTTTTCCCGTCCTTAGTTTCAATAATAACATTTTGTATTCAAACGTACTTTTCCACAACATTTTCCATGCAGTAAATCTAAATAATCTCTTTCTGTCAAACTCATAGTTTTTCCTCAAATAACTTTAAGTAAAATGTAATTTCTTCGTCTTTTAATTTTGTTGTTGTATCACCGTCATACGATAGTATAAATTGAATAGCCTTTTCAGCTTGGTCTTCACTTTTAATTAGAAATCGTGGTAGTTCCTTTTTATCAGAATTCAAATTATTATTTTGATTTCTTTTTCGAAACAAAAAATTGTTTCGCATTAATATTAGCTTGAACGGCAACGTTTTCTTGGTTTGTTAATTTACCACCAACGATTTGTTTACTTCGTCCTTTTGTGTAAACCCTGAATATAAAAATTTAACAAGGTTGAAAAAAATGACATTTAAATGGAGACCTGATACATCATATTATCAGTAGAGATACCAAAATTGGAATTCGCAAGATTATGTGTAAGTATATAATGTAGCTATAATATATTATAGTATAATATAAAAATCTATAGAATAAAAAGGATAAACACATGCAGTGGACTAGTTATTACACATCGTTGGAAAAAAACTTCGTCTGGTTACACGTAAACGTGCAAGATTGATTTGTAACCATTAAAAAAAAAAAGAAGATTAGTCATGAATGATCAGAAGGAAGTTGAAAAGCACGATAATGTATTTACATCGCCTTTAGAATTATTATGCAACTTCTTTTTCGTAAAAATAAATGCAGGTGCCGTTTTATAACAGGTTTTACAAAAAAACATGTATTGACACGGTGTCTGTTTTGAATAATTTGCTTGTATATGTTTAAAAAAATTTTGAAATAAATGATTTTGAAAACAAATTCGATTTCTAAATAAAATTCCACACGATGAGCACTCCATTTTCATATCTGGACTCTCATGACAAGTATTAGAACTAAAACATTTTTGACATGTAGTATTAAGTTTACATATGTGTGAATAGACAAACTCGTGACTCCTAAAATAACTCGTACATCTAAAACAAAATTGTTTAAATTTTGTAAATTGTCGCAAATCTAAAATAAGATCATAATGATTTTTGTTTAACCATAAACAAACCAAAGCGTTCGTTAAACGTACACGTTCACCATGTTCGTTCGTTCTAGAATCGTAAATTATCGAATTATAACATTGATCGGAAAATACAACCAGATCAACACCCATTAACTTCAAATACCCTTCGTAAAAAAAATAAAATCCTTCACCGCAACAGTTCCTTCACGAACACCGGATTTCAAATAAACCTCACGAATTTCTTGTTCCGAAAATAAATCATCTACAGCTTTATTCATATTCAATTTAATTTTCTCGTACTTTTTATCCTTTCTTAAAAACGATAATCCTACCCACAACGCTACTACAAAACAACAATTTCTAATTAAACTATTTAACTTGTTACAGATCACTTGAAACACCCCTAATCTCATTGATCTACCGTTTTTTTTAACATCACTGTTTTTCTTATTCACGCCTCCCCCATCCCTTTTGTCACTCTTTCCTAAATAGTTATAAACACTACTCTTTTTTTTCTTAGACTTATTACCCTTTGTCTTTCTTTTTGGTTCACCATTTGGAAATGAATATATAATTACATTTGTTTTCCACCCATTAGCGATAACTTCCTGATTACTCTGCATAAATTTTTCTAAAGTATTTAAAAATAATGTTGGTGTAAATTCTTTCACCTTAAGAGCAGCCGTAGATAAATATCTCACAGGTGCTTTACTAAACACAAACTGAACATAATCGTCGTCCGAATTAACCGACGATCTAGCAACGTTAATAAAATATTGAAATACATTCGTTAAACTTTGCACAAATTCAATTAATTTGCGGTTTTTTCTCGAGGTACAAATAAAGAAAAAATCTTTTCGTTTACTTTAAATTTTTCTATATATCGTGCACTTATCTGTTCGACTTATTCGAGGGTATGTTTAATTCATTTTTTCCCCCTTTCTTTTTCAAAAAGACTTACTATTCTTTCAATATCAGCGTATGAATAATGAAATTTTCTTTGATCTTTATTCATTATTATTTTTCCTTAAACAATTTAATGTAAATCTTTTCTTTTTTGTATTTTTTCCTTCTTCGTTTATTTCTTGCTCCTCACCGTCAACCCTGAAGTGTCCAGGGCCCAAGCGGGTTTTGGACTGAGCCCGCAAGGGATCTACAATCCTGGCCAAAATTATGTGGACAGTCCACTCTAAACAAACAAATTACTGTTCATACATATTCTTTCCCCCCATTCCGCCCCCGGCCCCCTTTTCAATGTTGCATCTCACAATACATTTTTATCAAGTCCAGTTCATTCATTTATCAACATTGAAAGGGGGGACGGGGGCCAAAGGGCCTATTTTTGCAAGATAACAAGGGAAATACCAGACACAGAGATTTACGCACGCGCTGTCCACACTAATTTTTGCCAGGATTGTCTGAAAATATGACTGAGTAGAAATGCCAAATTTAAGCGTTTATAATTGACCTAAGACGGCGCATAATAGGGTTGTTTGTTTAACAGAGATCATAAGGCGTATGTTCACGCTCTTTCTATCTTATTTGTTTGTGATAAAAGAGGCCTATTGTTTTCAATGTTAAGTGGTATTTATGCTGTCAGCAGTGACATCTATTAGAACGAACCTCAACGTGTTTGATTAAACGAACCGGCGTGTAATAATGAGACTACATATTGAAATACAAATGAAGTTATGCATTACATGCGAGACATTATGGTTACGTAGCTCATGACGTTTTTAATAGTTTAATGGATCACTGAGGTCGGCCGGAAGTTCGACGGTACACATTTGTGCACCGTTTGTTTAAAGAATACACAAGCAATTCATTTTACTATCACAGTACACAGCTGTGTACCGTTGAATTTATTTATCCCACAACTCAAGTAAATAAAATAATTAACGTTCAGAAAATATTTATAAGAGTACTTTATAAGAGTGTTGTTACGTATGCGTAACTTACTTAAACAGACGGGATCGGAGTAACAATTTACATTAATTTAATATTTCAGCTTTATTCCTTTCCGACTTAATATAGTTGCAATGCGCTTAGGCATACGTTGGATTGTGCGGTCAATGAGGTCAACACTCAAGTTATCCAAACACTGAAAGACTCTGTCCTGAAAAGCCTGAAATGGCTCGTTTGTTATACGCAAATGTATCGCTTCTTCTTCTAGCTGTTTTTTTACGATATGGAGAATATTTTGGATTGGATTTAAGTCAGGGGATCGCGCCGGTATTCGATGTTGAGTGCATTCAATATCTTGTAATATGATAGCGCAATTCTACTGTTTTGACAAGGGCAATTGGTGACGGAATTAATTAGCAACTTAAACCAAAGTCATCAGCAGAAAAGTAAACGAGCACAAAATAGTCAATAAGTTGTTAAGACCAAAAAATGCGACCTGAAAAGACCGTCACTACAAAAACTTCTTATCCTACAGATTTGCTGTTTAAAGCTCACTAAACAGTGAATTTGTTCACGAAAGCCATTGTCACGTTTGAAATATTACTTCGGAAGCCTTGTGATAAGAGAAATTTCCAAATGTTTTATCTTGTTTTTTCTCAGACAATCCTGGCCAAAATTATGTGGACAGTCCACTCTAAACAAACAAATTAATGTTCATACATATTCTTTCCCCCCATTCCGCCCCCGGCCCCCTTTTCAATGTTGCATCTCACAATACATTTTTATCAAGTCCAGTTCATTTAAGCGTATCCTGCGTGTTTTGTTACAGTTCGATTACAGCCATTTGTTGAGCCATCAAACCGAAAGTACATATACATGATGGCAAATTTGCCATTGTTCCCAGCGTTTGACTTGGAAACAGACAAGGCCAATGCTGGTCCTCGGTGGAAAAAGTCGATCGGAAGACTTGAGAACTTACTAATTGGCATGAATATTAAAGAAGATGCCAGGAAACGAGCTTTGTTACTCCATTATGCAGGGGAGCGTGTATACGAAATTTACGAAGCAGAAAAGGGAGAAAGTGGAGCCACTTACAAAGATACTAAAGAACTACTTACCAGGTACTTCGAACCAAAAACAAATGTACAGATAGAAATTTACAATTTCCGTAGCTGTAAACAGAAAGAAGGACAATCGTTGGATGAATTTGTAACAGAGTTAAGGCAGCTATCAAAGTATTGTGGGTTTACTGATATTGACAAAGAAATCCTGTCACAAGTGATCCAGCACTGTAGCTCAAGTCGATTCCGGAGAAGAGCACTGCGAGAACCGAACAAATCCTTAACCGACATTTTGGACATAGGAAGGACTTTAGAACTCACAGATAAACATGCAACCTCTATGGAGAAAGAGTCCATTTCGGCAGTTGGAGATAGTAGAAACCGGCAGACAAGATGGAGAGACATCACAACCCTCAAAGCAAATGCAAAACCAACACCAAGCTCCCAAGAAAACCTGCATTAATTGTGGGGGAGAATACCCACACAGTAGCCCCTGGCCAGCTAAGGGCAAGATTCGTCACTATTGCAAAAAGCCAAATCATTTCAAGAGAAGCTGTATGAAGCTTAGAAAGAAAGAACCCATCAACAAGATCTTGACAGACTCTCTAGCAAACGATTTGAAAGCCTCGGATTCAGCATCTGCATCAAGTGAAGACGAATACTCTTATGGAGTCCACTGTGATGAGCATGTGGTGAACATCCTAAGTGAGAAAACACCAAAAGTGTCAGTAAAATTGAATGATACTGAATGCCAAATGTTGATTGATACAGGTGCCTCTGTGAACATCATAGATGAAACTGTGTACAAGCAGATAGGTCAGCCAACTTTGAAAAAACATGCAACCAAAGGATTATACCCTTATGGTGGAGGTCAGCCACTAAAGGTGGTAGGACGGTGCAACTTGCTGGTCGAAACCAGCAAGAAAATCCAAAGTCACGACTTTTACGTCGTCTCAGGCAATCATGGTTCACTCCTGGGGTATTCCACCTCTACTGAACTTGATCTCATCGCAGTCTTAAACAACATCACTGATCCCCATGTCAAGTACAAGAATCTCTTGAAACTGAAGGACACGACAGTTAAGCTTCACATCGATGAAACCATTAAACCAGTTGCACAGACACAGCGAAGAACACCCTTTCATGTACGGAGCAAGGTGGAGAATGAAATCGAAAACCTTCTGAAAGAGGACATCATCGAGGAAGTTGAGGCTACCCCCACTCCATGGGTGTTTCCTATCGTCACACCATCAAAGAAAGAGCCATGGACCATAAGGCTGTGTGTTGACATGCGTGAACCCAACAAAGCCATCCAACGCGAAAGATACCAAATGCCAACAATTGATGAACTTATCAATGATTTGAACGGTGCTAAAGTATTTAGCAAGCTGGACTTGCGTGCTGGCTATCACCAACTAGAATTAGAAACCGATTCACGATACATCACCACATTCAGCACACACATCGGTATCTATCGTTATAAACGCCTCAATTTTGGTATATGCTCAGCATTGGAAATATTTCAAGAAGCCATCCACAATGTCATTCGAGAAAGAACATGCAAAGAACATCGCAGATGACATCATAATCTGTGGTACAACTCAGGAACAACATGACATCGCACTAGAGGCAACATTCCAAAGGCTCAATGAAAGACGCTTAACCTTGAATAAAGAAAAGTGTGAATTTAACAAAGATGAAGTAGAGTTTTTTGGCCTAGTTTTCAATGCGAATGGGGTGTCACCAGACCCAAAGAAAGTTGAGTCCGTACAGAAAGCACAAGCACCAAGCAACGTATCCGAAGTAAAGAGCTTCCTCGGCATGATGAATTATTGTGCACGATAGAAATCATCGTTGATGCTAGTCCCGTTGGACTGGGTGCCATGCTAGAACAAAATGGAAGAATTGTGGCTTTTGCTAGTAGGGCTCTGTCCGACACAGAGACCAGATACTGCCAAACAGAACGTGACGCTCTGGCGATCGTGTGGGCTTGTGAGCATTTTGATATGTTTGTAAGAGGGGCGAAGGATTTCAAAGTAATAACGGACCACAAGCCACTTGGGAGGATCTGGCAGAAGTCGAGACCACTACTGCGCATTGAGAGATGGGGTTTGAGATTGCAACCATATAAATTTTCTATCGAGTATCGCCCAGGTGCAAATAAACCTGCTGACTACATGTCCAGGCACCCAGATGTATCCGAAGCCAAAGTCACGTCCCGTGAACAGAAACTTGCTGAGCATTATGTTAATTTCATCGCGGAAACATCGATTCCGACTGCTATGACACTCGAGGAGGTCAAGACTACAAGTTCAGACAAGACTTTAATGAAAGCCATGGAGTATGTACACACAGGACGGTGGTTTGAGATCAACACCTTAAAAGATTGAGAAGTGAATGTCAAGGAACTGCAACAACTGAGCAATGCTCGCGAAGAGCTTACTTGTTCAGATAACGTGCTTCTACGCAGATGCAAGATTGTAATGCCTACCAAGTTGCGCGATAAAGCAGTAGCTCTGGCACATGAAGGCCATCAAGGGATGAACAGGACTAAGGCATTCATTAGATCAAAGGTGTGGTTTCCACGACTGAATGAGAAAGTTGAAAAGGCTGTACAGAACTGTTTGGCTTGCCAAACTACGTATGCTGGCCCAGAGCGAATGGAAGCCTTGAACATGTCGGAAATGCCTGAAAAAGCGTGGGAACATCTTAGTATGGATTTTTGCAGTCCACTCCCAACTGGGGAATATCTGCTCGTCGTCATCGATGAATATTCCAGATATCCCATAGTAGAGATAACGAAGTCAGTCTCTGCAAACGCTACTATAACTGTTGTCGACAAAGTGCTATCAACTTTTGGATACCCACAAGTGCTCAAGACCGACAACAGAAGCCCATTTAACTCTCAATCATTTGACAAATTCGCAGGCTACAGTGGTTTTACCCACAGGAGAATAACCCCACATTGGCCGAGGGCTAATGCCCAAGCCGAAGCATTCAACAAGCCACTTATTAAAGCTGTGAGAGCGGCAGTCGTTGAAGGCAAGAATTGGAAGCAAGAACTTCAAACGTTTTTGCGCCAGTATCGTGCTACTCCACACCCTTCAAGGCTTCAGTCCATCTCAGCTTATGTTTGGACGCGAGTCGCAAACAAGATTACCACGAATCGCCACTCCTACCACCGAAACTACAATCGAACGGCAAGCAAGGCTGAATGACAACCTGGCGAAGGACAATATGAAGCGGTACACAGACAAGACGAAACATGCATCTCCAGCCGACCTTAAAGTTGGTGACACCGTATTAGTAAAGAATGAAACGAGACAAAATAAGATGGCTCCGTTCTACAACCCGACGCCACACACCATCATTGCAAAGAATGGGAGTATGATAACAGCTGCAACAGAAGACAAGCAAATCGCTCGCAATTCATCTTGTTTCAAGAAAGCGCCCGAGCCCATTTCCCAGAACGAAGCAGAGCTGCCAAAGCTGGGAGTAAGAATGTCAGAAAGCGATGGTCACCCGAAGAGATGTCAAAACAAAGCGACTAAAGAGTCGAGAAACGAGTCAATGTCCTCGAACAATGAGTCAAGTTCACCCACCGCAACAGGAACGAACAAGAAGGGAGGGGAGAGGATGATAGGTGTGCCAACGCGCCCTACCCGCATTCGGAGAAAACCAGCACATTTAAAGGACTTTATATAATATTAGCACTGAGTAGGAATAGTGTTGGTGTGAAAACCGTGAGTCATATAAACTATTACAATTTAAGTTAACTTAAACCTTGACTTACTTTAATAGGTTACTGTTGATATTTTGTTTAACTTTGTTTGTTGTTATTCCCTACATTTTATATAGGGTATAGCGTACTAGTTGTTGACAGCATGTCTATTGTTGTGCAAATAGTCACTTTAACTCATTTGGGGAGAGATGTAGTGTCCAGGGCCCAAGTGGGTTTTGGAGTGAGCCCGCAAGGGATCTCGCGGGGAAAAGGAACGTAGAAGGGACGTACACGAGGAAACAGGATGGTTATGTATGTGAAGAACAAGGGAGTGATAAATATATATTTTGTACAAATGTAATCTGTTATAAGTGCAATGCGAGAACTCTACAAACCCTATCAACAGTAACATCAGAATTATTTACATGAATACATGTAAACGTAACCCATGGTGTACTCTTTGATCCTAAGATGTTACCCATAACTCTAAAGTATATAAACTAGTAAACGACACAACATTCACACACTTTTATTTACAAAAAAAAAGATAAAATGTCTAAGCACGACTATGTCAATATTGAAGTATATTTAGAAAAAAATAATATTTTTTTATTAAAAATAATATATTTATTTTGTCGATGACAACGACGATTGTGTTATGTTTTCCCCGTTTCTTCTTAAAGAATGTTTGGGCGATTTCTACAAAGAAGACGACGATGTTGTAAGAAAAATCGAACCCTATACCGTAAGACTTCGATTTTTTTAAATGAAACAAAAAATATTACAACTTCCAAGTGACATTACGTACAAAATAGAATGTTTAATAGACTTCATAGAAAAACATAAAAACAATTACTTTGGAATAAGAGCAATACATGCTATTTATTCAAGAAGATGGCAAGAACTAAATTCGTGTACAATAGAAAAAAAGGTCAAAATATCAGAAACGTGGTTCGTTGTAAAAGTGATACAGTAAAACATGTACAATGTAAAAAAAGAACAGCACATACAAAAACATGCTGGATTCATTTAGCAAAAGAAGATAATCTTCGTATTAAACCGTCAAACATACCTAATGCTGGTAAAGGATTATTTGCGTGGAAAATACCATTCCTCAGAAAAAAGATAATCGCCCGATTCTCAGGACGTAAAACCACAAAGAGAAATATTGATCGTGACTTTGGTAACGCACGTGCTACGTATGCAGTATGCGACAAAACAAGGGTAGATGTATCGATGCTAACAAGTCTACTGATGGCGCAGCACGGTATGCAAACGATGCTCGAAATTCGCGCTTTAATAACAACACACACCTGTTAAAAAACAGGCGGGTGCGAAAATTTTCACTCAAATCAAAACAAAGGATAGAACCACACAAAGAAATAATCACAAATTATGCAAACGAATATTGGTTATAACATATTTTTTTTATTTAATAAAATTTATTTTTAAAAAAATTCGTTTTTTTAAAAATTCGTATTTTTAAAAAAGAGTCGAGCGTGTTGTATTAATATTTACATAAAAAATATAAAATACATGTTTCTGCATATAATCTAAATTTTTACATAATAATTTGTGTTGATTTTTAGTCTATTTTACACACAATATAATTTTTAAGTATGGCTACCAATCCCTTTCCAATTCTTCCATTACCATCCGAAAACGGGTGAATATATTCAAATATAAAATATATTAACTCCAAAATATTTAGGGTTTTTTTATTCTCATCGTAAAATCTATCTAATTTTTGCATATAAATATTAATAAACTGCGGTAAAATTCCACAATGGTTACCCACATGTCTATCTCGTTGTGCAAAATATCCACGGTCATCAGTCAACATACAACGTTTGTGTATAAATTTAACTATATCGCTTATCTTCATACGATCTATATGTTGCTCTATAAGTTGTTTTAAAGAATTAGCAAACTTTGCACATTTAAACCAAAACAATTCATCTTCATCCTCATCTTCTTCCATTCTAACAACATCGTATACGAATGTTTTCAGTTTCAAAAAATGTATCCTTTCAATCGGTACAACAATAACAAACGATAAAATTTCAGCATTTTTTTTTATCCTAGAACACTTCGAAGCAAACTAGGTAAAATACTAAATAAAAAACCTCCTCTCTGTCGTTTATATTTCTTCCTTTTATGTCTTACTCTTCGAAAACGTTTTTGTTTTTTACGTTTTAATTCATTTGTAAATTTTCGATTCATAAGCGGATAAACCATTCTTCCTATCACACCAAAAATTAAAATAAGAATAGGGTTAACAATACATATAATTGTTAACCCTATTCTTATTTTAATTTTTGGTGTGACAGGAAGAATGGTTTATCCATTTATTAAACTAAACATTTTTATTGTTTTATATATGTATATATATATATATTAATATATATACATACATATATAAAACAATAACATTTTTTAGTTTAATTCAAGAGTGAATTATTGCAAGAACACAACGCGGTGGTTATTCCAGGGTATACCAAGACAACGAGGAAAGAAAAAAAGAAAACAAAAAAGTGGAAAACTAACAGCAAACGTCACAAATAAAATCCTCTCGGAGGTTGTAAAAGGAACAAAAATGTTTGACAATATGATCGGGACAAATTATAAAAAAATTAAAAAACGTATAGTTAGAAAAAATCAAAAAGGGGGTATAGCTACACCTCTTCCATGGAATGGGTATGGAATGAGTATAGACCGATTCCTTATTCATTAAACAATAAAAATAAATAACACAAATTCGTTTCTATTTCTCTTTATTTGTTATAATTTTTTGAACAAAAATACATTTCCATTTTTACACTGTTCTCTTCCCATTCGTCAGTCTCGTGGTTCATCTCTGTTCACGTCTTTAACTTTAAATTAAAATTTTCTTCATAAATCACTCTCTTTTTCATAAGGTGATCGGTATTAAACATTTTATCATCAAATGTATACTAATACCCACGGACAGGTCCATAATAATCCTCTTTATCACTCACCAGTTCAAATATAAGACGCTGTTCTGTCTCACCATCAAATGAAGTAAACGCTTCACTTTTACGCAGTGTGAGATATGTCGGGATACAAAATTCCCGTAGTATAACCGGTGAAAGATAATTAGCTTTTTCAACCGTTTTCCCCATTCTATTCAATGCAAAACTGTCGTCGTTGTGTCCTATTTGAATATACGCTCCTTGCTTCTTATTTATAACCGCAAATATCAAATTTCACCGCCCACGCACTCCATTGAAAGCAACTCGAACACAAATTTTATTTTCTTCAAAATCCTTATACACACAGCTCACGCAATCACTGAGTGTTGACACTATTCGTGCTGTGTAAATTAAGATCGATTACAGTGTTTGCGCGCCGATAAATTGTGTTTTTACAATTTTTTAATTTTTTCGTAAACCAACACGAAAAAATAACATCTGTCATCGATTACACTGTTGCCTGCTGATTATCATTTTTTCTTCAAAATAATACATATTTTCGTAAAATAACCCCGCGATATAACTCTTGCGCAAACATTTCATTCTCACAAACTCTCGTTTCTCCTCATCTTTTTTAATCGTTTCGTATAAAACATACGCATAAAAAACTATACACCATACTATTTATTACCCGCTGCGAACACCAATCCAATTACAAATACGTGTATTCAAAAAACTGTTTGATATTACACAAACTATACTATAAATATATTAACACACACCACATTGTTTAAAAAAAGATGATTTAATGATATATACGCAACGTATATTATTATACATATAGCGTCTATATATTAAGATTTAATGATACATATGCTGTGTTCATTATCCATTTGTTGGAATCTGTCTCCAATAAATATTTATCTGTCTCAAAAATTCCTTCGCAAATACTTGGTACATATGGTATTTTTTCTGATTCGTCTCTCTCTCTCTCTTCAACACACATAATGACCTATTGCATTAGCGTAATCATAACCACCCATGTATAATGTATAAAAATATTTAACCTCAAGACTTGGGTAAACACCAACCGTATTCTCAGCTTGATAATAAATCCTTTGAACGGGTGTTGAGTTAGCCAGACCAGCAGATTTCACCACATCTATCACCTTAAAGCGTGTACCAGGGCATCTATTCAACAGAGTCTGAATTGCCTCGTATGCAATAAACCTAGCTTGATCTCTATTCATATTTACAGTTGGTTTTAGACTATGTTACTCAATGCAACTACACATGAAGTGTCTTAATAATAATAATAATAATAATAATAATAATTTATATTGCGCCTTTTACATAAAATGATCAAAAGCTCATTACAACAATATGATAACAAATATATACTTATGATTACAATTCTAAAACAGATGACTAAAGGTTAATTTAAAAAGTTAAGTTTTCAGGCAAGATTTAAAAGTCTCTAAAGATGAAACATTCCGGAGATCAACTGGAAGCTCATTCCAGAGTTTTGGTGCCGCCATACTAAATGATCGATCACCAAAGGTACGTAACATTTTCCCTTTGGGAAATAATAAAACAGTGCTAGCACCAGAGCGCAACGAATACCGCGCGTGTCGCCTAACATTAATTAAATCACTGATATAAGGTGGTGCCATACCATGCATAGCCTTAAAAGTTAAAAGTAGAATTTTAAAATGTATCCTTAATCTAACTGGTAGCCAATGTAGTTCACGCAGAACAGGCGTTATGTGGTCGTATTTCCTAGTGGAGGTTAACAATCGCGCCGCCGCATTCTGAACTCTCTGAAGCTTTACTATTTGGCAGTCTGGTAGTCCATAGAGAAGGCTATTACAGTAATCAATCCTGGTGGTAACAAATGCGTAAAAAAAACATTTCTAACTTATCCCTAGACTAGAAATACATGAACGCAACAACCCCTCGCCCGCTTTTACATTCTTTTTTAAAACACCCACCCACCCCCTGATTAAATTAAGCACTCCTAATATACAGCAAATACAAAAACAAACAGATATAAAAACAAATGATGTTAAATCCTTGGGGTATTAAATTATACAATTTATGGATAGGTCGATAGGATGAGAAAACTGATTTAAATTATTTAATGGAAGTTGAACATATCAAAGCAAAATTTAGATTTCATTATTAAATTCTGGTTGTAAAAAATATATTGTTTTTAGGAGGTTTTGAAAGGGATTAATTTTAGCAAGCCTTTAAATGGCTTCTCTATGCATGTACATTTTGCAAAGGCAGTATTAAAAGTAATTAACAGCTCAGAAATTACATTTATAATAGAGTCTGAGATAAAAACAATTCAGTAGAATCGGATTCCAGAAAGAAGAATTCAAAAGACGTTTCAGTCGAAACACAGCCAAGAAAACCAACAAAGCCCATGAGTATTTTTAATAATAAAAAGTGCATGCACGTCCACCACGGTTAATATAAGCCTTAAAGGTAGTGTTTTAAGTTAGCTTTAGTTAAGCTGACTTATGGTTTGGATGAGCAAAGGGAAAGCACGAAAACGTGAAGCTGAATATTGTTTAGGTTAAGCGAAAACTTGAAAACAACAAGAATCCTACCGTTAACCACTTTAAGATGATTAATTTGACCATGGACTCACTGAGTGTCTTCAAACCAGGGCTACATACACTGCAGATCGAGTTTTTGTTTACCATACGGCGTTTGGTTTCTTCAAGTTCTCTGGTTTCTCTTCAAGATATATTAAACGGGTTGTTTGTATCCTTTTCTTCGTGCTCCATTTCATTTCGTTTCGTTTAAATAAACGAAAGCAAAACACTATTTGTTTGAGAGTTTATAGCTTTCTTCGTCGCTAGTCACCAGTGTCCAACTATTCTTACCGCGTGATACCGTACCATATATATATATATATATATATATATATATATATATATATATATATATATATATATATATATATATATATATAAACTATTTCCAGATTTCGTCTCCCTCGCTTTTTCTCCACGCGTGTAAAGTGGACTACACGCATGTCGAGATTAGCACCCTCACCGGGCTCCGGGCCTTCGGCCCTACGCCCGGGCTCGGGGATAAAAATCTACTTACGCGCTTAATATTATGTAACCAGAAAAATGCTGCACCACAAGACTTAGATATATGGGTGGACATAGAAAAATTTGAATCAAACCAAAATCCTAGATTACGCACTGCAGAAGTTGGCTTAATATCCATTGTTCCCACGCGAATTGCACAAGGATTAATTTTCAAAAGTTGTTGTCTAGATCCTATAATTATAAATTCAGTCTTATCATCATTAATCTTTAATTTATCCTGGAACATCCATTTTCTCAAGTCATGTATGCAGCTCTCAATGGCACACACCGCCTCAGCTTGATCCACAGAACTGTTAGGTTTGAATGACAAATATAACTGCGTGTCATCAGCGAAGCAGTGGGCATCAGGGAGATGAGCTTGCACGATCTCAAAAAGTTTGGAGGCATACATCACAAAGAGTAACGGGCCCAAGCAGCTTCCTTGTGGAACACCAGAACGCAAGTCAAAGCTATCTGATGTAACACCATCAAATAAGAGGCAATGACTACGTCCTGACAAGTACGAGGCAAACCAATCCAAAGCCTTCCCACGTATACCAAACCTCATGTTCATGCGCCTTAACAAAATTTCATGATCCACCGTATCAAACGCAGCACTTAAGTCCAAAAGAACAAGTAATGTGACACGCTGAGAGTTCATGTTTAAAAGAATATCTTTAGCAACTTTTAGTAAAGCTGGCTCCGTGCTATGGTATTGAAGATATGCAGACTACAGTAATGGGTAAACGCCTGAACGGTTTAGATTGTCTTGAGTCTGGTTGAAAACTGCACACTCTGTGAGCTTTGAAACATATGCCAGATTACTTTCAGGGCGTAAATTCGTGAACGCCGACTCCAAGCCCGCTTTCTTCAATAAGGGAAGAACCACAGCCTCTTTCCAATCTTCAGGAAAAAAAACAGTTTCCAAAGAGATGTTAATAACCTTTGTAATCACTGGGATAAGAGGATTGATACATGATTGCAATAGAGGGGTGGGTATCGGATCTAGGCAGCAGGATGTTGATACATGATTGCAATAGAGGGGTGGGTATCGGATCTAGGCAGCAGGATGTAGCTTTAGAGTTCGCAATAAGCATGCGCACATAATCCTCAGTCAACAGATCATAAGAATCAAACCACAGTGCCGGTGGTGTCTCACTAGCAGACATATCTTCCGTTTGTCAAGCTCGTGCACGAAGTATCTACCTATGTCATTTGCTAGTGCCGATTTGTCAACATAGTCCGGGAAAGATAAAGTATCCCTCTCAACTAAGAGACTTTTCAATTATTATATATACTTCCTTATCTTTCCATACTTTATCAAAAAAAATGTTTGCCAATAATAATCCGCATGCAAACAAAAACACACGGATTACTAATTTTCTCCCCAATAACAGCATATAATTCACAGGTAAAAACACACTCATCAACATGGTAATGGTGTGCTAGAACGAACAATATTTTCCTATTTCCAAAGTATAGCCATACTCACCCTGATATAATGTTTAAAATTGTTTATCCGCAGGACTTGGGTAAATTCCTTCAGTATTCACTGCTTCAAAAATAATCTTTTGATCATCTCTTATGTCAAACATATGGTTCCCATCAACTTTTTGTACGTCTAGCACTTTAAAACGTGTACCAGGCCATCTATCCAACATAGACGGTATTCGTGCGTATACAATAAACTTTGCTTGATCTCTATTCATGTTTACAAATTGCTTATACACTATGTTCACTCAATACAACGTGCAAATGTGTTATATGAGCGGAAAGAAAATGTGTCTTATATACATCCTTCAACACTTTAACCCCCAAAAAATAATTATACAATTCCGTAATAATAATCCGAAAAAAAATACACGGATTATTATTTTTTTGTCACAACATCATATAATGCATGACGTCAGACAAAAACACACATTCAATGGCATAGCGTCACGCTAGAATGACCTCTGCGCAACACAAACAAAACATTGCGCAAAGAAATAATTTTATTTTTATTATGAAAAAAAATTATTATTCTGAACCATTTTTCACGTCGTCAACAACAGAAGGTGGAACGATAAGTGATACCACTCTTATATATCCAAAACGGATACACTAAGATACACTGATACCGTCACTTACGCTTTCATTTCCTCTTGGTAATGACGTCAACAAAACTTTTTTTTCCATAAACGGAAACCCAACTGGTTTTTGCGCAATGAAAAAAAAATAAAGTTCTTTGATTGGGTAACCAATTAAAATGAATTGATGTGACTGGTTTAGAGCTTGTGCCAGACTCCAACACATAAAAAAATAATAATATACTATATACTACTGCGATGGCTGGCTGCCACCACACTCTGACCTGGATATAGACTCTTAGGACATGCTGCTTGAGAGCACCATGGGTGGGTGGGTGGCAGTTTGTCACTCTGCCATGTACTTGCAGAAAAGATACCATCTCAGCTCAGGGACGCTCTCAATATGGATCCCTATGGTGAATATGCTGCACATACGAACCTTGCTAATGTGGAGAGCAGTTCTTCCGTGACTTCACTGGTGTTGGAAAGTTTCTTCACCGCATTGATGACATCGTTGTCTGTTTTTAGGTAGGTATTCAGCCAGTTTCTTTTTCCTATCCTGGAAAACCTCCCAGTGTTATCTGCTCCTGTGAAGGCATGAAATGTTGGCAAACCCTTTGCTCGATCTGCACCTAATGCCGCCCATATTGGATTCACTTCCACGACTCCTGATACCATTGAAATAGACGTATTTCTCAGCAAGATGTCATAGTTGGTAATTACCAGCACCAGTACATCTGTGTCTGGGGAGAAGAACACGAGTTGTGCATCAGGGGGGTTTCGACGTGATGCGAGAACTGCCTGATGGATCAACAATGTATCTGCTTCTTCATGGTTGTTGTCTTCAAAGTACAGCTGCCTGTTGTTCTTGGTGCATCCTGCAGCAGCGACAATGACAAGCTTGGTGGAGTTTCTGCTGTATTCAAGGGTCCTTGATGCCAGGTATTCTGTCAATTTAGCCTTTGTTTGGTCATGGGAAAGAAGCGGCTCATTGGGATGTTTTTTTATGTTGGTATTATCTCTAATCTGATATTGGACTGGATCCTTTCCATGTCTACTTTTCACCCTTGTGGCATGCTTTAAGGAGTCAGCCTTGTAGGTGTCAAACACCAGAATAACCTCATCATATTCTCTGGTTAGAGACATCACTCTGTCATAGAACCATTCGCTGAGATTCTTGACCATCACCACAGTTGGTGGCTTCTTTGTTAGCTTTTCGACAAGTACCATGCCATCCGCCAGTGCAATTTTGCGACTAGTACGGCCGTCTTCATTGGATGTAGGTTCCAGAGTCTCTGTGTCGATTGGATTTTCATGCAATAAACCTGCAGCCCGTGGATTTCCTGATTTTCCTTGTCCACCTTTGCCAGTTTCTCTAGAAGGTGGATTAGCTTCGACTTGTCAGTGCATGGCAGTATTTCCCCACTGGGGGGCAAACAGTGCTCTTGGTGTTAGTGTGAACTCATAGTTCTCAATAGCATGTTTCTGGTTGATTTGTCTGTCAAACCTGGCAAGGATCATCAGCCTGCCATACAGATCCTTGGTCTCCTTGAGATCTACAGTATTGTCTCAACATTTTGTTGTTTTCCTTTTTGACTTTAGCCCAGGGGCTTATATTTCCATTGATTCTCTCTGAGACATAGTTCTCATACAGTTTCTGGCCTGTGGCATCTATGTTCAAGATTTGCGGGACATATTCTTGTGGTATATAGGCATTTGTGATCATGTTGTACAACTTGTCACCCTCTTCATCAATTGGGTTGCCATGGCTGATTATGGCAGCCTTGATCTTGTAAATTGCCTCATGATTTCTGTTGATCCGGCTAGACCCTAGATCAGGATGCTGTGTGTCCTTGCCGCGTGCTTAGGTACCAAGCTGACTCTTGAACTTTCTTGACATGCGGGACAGTTCTGCCGAAGCCATAAAGAATATTTGGCTAGCATTGGCATTGTTGGAAATGCCAATCAGTCTGGAGTGAACCTTCACCATTTTGTTGAGATGTTCACATGCGTGGTCTGCACCAATTGACACAAATGGAATGTCATTCTTTGTGACTGACAGGTTACCTGAGGTATCCGGATGGTTGGTTCTCAGGTCATACATATCTGTAATGTATCTGGGGCAGAGTCTCTTCTAATTGATTCGGTCAAAAGCAAAGAAGAACTTGATGATGGAGTGCCAGATCAGCATTTCTGGATGCTGCAACAAAGAACAGGATGGTTTCCACTGTGTGTAGGTAGTTCATGATGGACTTGAACATGGCATTTTTGGATCTCTGCACCTCCCACTCTGTGAATGCCTCCACAATCTCAGCAGTAGTAAAGGCTTCCAGGAGGGTATTGTGCGCTTGCTTTGCAGACTCAGCCTTTGCGGATTTGTTCTTCTCAGAGCAGGCTGCTTCCACTTGCTCTGTTGACTCCCAGCAGACGTCTTTTAGCTGTGGGTTCTCTTTGGGGAATTCCTCCTGTGCTATTTCATACAGAGCTACGTACGAGTAAATGTGGCCCCGGAGGGAACGTTTGTAGTGTGTACACTGAAGTATTTGCCTTGTTCTTGCATCACCATAGACGTCAGCTTCTATCCAGGCATCGTCTATGCCAGAGTTCTCTATGGAGACTCCAAGAGCTCTCAGAGCTGTCATAACGAGATGTCGTTCACTAAGTCTTGGGACCACTGTGCGTTTCAAGTCAGGTCTGCTATCTACCAACTGCACAACCTTCTCGTAGAGAGCCATGTCAAATGAAATGACAGTGGGGTGTGCTTCACCAACTGCCAGACGCCTTAGCTGACTTGTTTGTTCGATAACAGTAATCAGGATCGACCACTCATGCACCACCTCTGGAAGCAGTGGTGAGGCTCCAACCTGAGTGACAGACTTACTTGTGGACATTAATGAGTTGTAGCCTGCCCAACATGGAATTTTTCGGGAATCCTCTCCTTCCTTCAGCCTGGATACTGGAGAAGCAATCAGCCACCCCATGTGTGTCAGCTGATAATTTCCAGAAATCCCCTGCTTGTTGACTGCAAACTCATTTGTTCTTTTGTTTGGTTGTGGCTTTGGCTTGTCACAGTGGATGATATTTACATGGTATGGTGTAACTGAAAGGCTCTTGCATCCCCAATGGTCAGAGGTTGCGCGATTGATTCTCCAGCGGCATCAGCTTTCTGGTATACTGCCACAATTGTTCCATGAGTGGTGCTCTTTCCATCAGTTGTATCCTCCGCAAAATCTGTATTGTCTGCAGCAAAAAAGACAAATGCTCCCTTCTTCAGGAATGGGGGCACATAGAGATCTTGAAATTGCCTGGTGTTTTCCACAACAGCATTGGCAAGAGCAGTTTCTAGAAGCAGGGTGCGGCCATGTGGAACACAGTAGCCACGTGCATTTAGAAGACCCATCAGCATTTTGTTTCTCGTGTCATGAAACAAAAAGCCGAACAAGGACAAGGGAAGCCTTTAGGAGAAGATTTCCAAATCTTGACGTAGCATACATAATTTGGACAAGTTAAAATTTTGATGTTGCCTCCTTAAATGACTACAGGGAGCGAGTAGATAACTACTTAGCTCTGAAAATTTCAGACAACAAAGAACGAGGGATGGGCTTTCGGCGTGATATAAAAATTTACTTCTTGTACCATAATTAAAGGTGTACCTCATAAATGGATGGGGGGCATTTTTACTGTATTTTGCATACATTTGAGTACCGATGAGTACACCTCTATAATTACATTTTATTCACGTAGGACACTTGGTGGGGAATACGGAAAATGGTTGCATGACACTCAAATAACTAATTACGTATTGATATTATAGATACAAAATTTATCTAAATAGCATATATAATAAAACTATAATGATAATAATAATAATAATAATAATAATAATACGTTTATTAAATTGAATGGCAAAAAAAGAATGAATTGTAACATTCTTGTAGATTATATTAAAGCTAAAGTCAACCGAAAAATTTCGGCTGACTCGAGCGGGATTTGAGCTCGCACCTTACGGCGGACCGGTATCCGGAAGGTGCGAGTTCAATCCCGCTCGAATCAGCCGAAATTTTTCGGTTGACTTTAGCAGTGTACGAAATCATGAAATATTTTCTCATGTTTCTCTGAGGATGGTTCTGTAATACAACTCAATGAGAGTGCAATAAAAGTTATTATGTGGCAATGTGATTTATTGTATATTATATCCAGATTATTTACCAGAGTATTTGCTAACACCATCGTAGCAACTCCTTTTAACCACCTTTCTTGTAGGTGCAATTTAGTCAGTACATTTTGCAACACTCTCTGCAACACTACCACTGACTCTGTAAAAACTTGCGCCCAGAAGTCGAGGTACCTAATTGCCCAAGCAAGGAGGATCTCCTATAATTTATAGAATTGGAATATTACATCCCGTGTCAACGCTCCTCCTTTTAAGCGCGGTAGATAAGAGCAAAAATATTAACCGCGCTCGTATTATGTCAGACTATAATATACATAATTGCAGTGTATTAGAACGAAGAATACACTTCAGAATATATTATGTGGAGAAATGTGATGCCCCTTACTATAAAATTAACTTCATTACTGATTATTAATTAACTTCATTAACTCATACTGTAAATGCATCTTTAAAAAGACGCTTACTTTATTTTCTTCCATGAACAATGACAGCTCTTCCAATTGTATTTATCATGCGAAGGTCTACCCTTTGTTGAGGCAAAGTAATTAAAACGTATAACCCTTCCCACAAGTCTGTAAAGATATATAATAAAAGATATATAATGTTAATGTTCTTTATATCTGTACAATTTGTTGTGTATGTCGTCAGATACATGTAAGTAATAGATAAAGCATGAGCATCTGCATGCAATAAAAATTCAACAGAACAGTTTAATAGTAAGGTTATCGTTACATGCATCATTTGTACTGTATACACTGTAGTTCTTTTTCAGACTTGAAAAAAGTTGATGTTGGTTTGACGTTGTACAATTTTCTGGGTTTTCAGTTACAGTATGATGTGGTAAAAATGTCAAAATGACACATACAATACCTCTCCAAGCAAAGACCACACTATAAGATTTTCAGCTGGGATAAGTCCTTCCAAAATGAAGACTGCCACTTTCATGCAAAGTTTATAGTCTCTGCCAACATAAGATCCATAATTTTTGGTTATGTTCCCTTTCATGCGTCGACTGAATGCACTCATATTCAATGCAACAACTTTGGGGTTTTTTCAGCTGTCATTGATTTGATCATTGCCTCAAGCAAGTCTTCACTGGACCCGACATGATTGTGTGTAGTATTTCAACGGGTGTCTTCATGCAAAAAATAAGGCATACAGTACTAAGACGCATAAAAGATACATTTGATTTTATTATACTACAGTATTTAGAAATTAATTCTTACATGCATGTTGATCAGGAACTTTTTGATGAGTACGGTACCATACTAATATACTACATCTAAAAATTATACCATCACAAAACTGAATAACTAAACAATTGTGAAAAGTATAAAAATATTCTTACTTTGACCACAAAAAGTTGAAAAACATTCCAATGCACCACCATTTTCTGTTACACCAGTGTTTTTTCGCACTTTTTTTCGCTGACCTTCATTTCTTTAGAAATTTAAAAAATAATAAAATAATAAACATTCATTCAGTTAAATTAAATAAAACAGTGCAATTTACACATTGACTGTCACAATTACACTATTTAACTTGAGGCAAAGTCTATTGCCTTATAATCAATAATATACAATTATTTGTCATACTAGCATTGTTCTATTTTTCGTAAACTTTCTTTGACGAATGCATCCGTTCTTATGGTCTGCAACTGTGTTCCATTCTCTGTTGTTGCCTGATAACAAAACATATTGACTAAAATTATTATACTTTACTAGTAAATGATATTCTAATATGTACTTGGTGCATATATTGTACATACACACATTTAATTAGGGTTACTGTAAGATTGAAATAATAAAATGCATCAATAATTGTTACATACATTGCACTTTCTGCAGTATCTATTAGCACTGTTGTCAAGATGGTGTTCAAATTCAGAGGCTCGAGGATTGTCTGCAGCAACACACAATACTGGGCATTGCACCAGCACTTCTTGCTCTGTCAAAGAGTCGTACATCATTTTTCCTTCCTCCAATTCTAAAAAGTAAATTTACGTCTACTAGAATTCACACAACTGATAATTTAGTCTAATTTCTTTATATATATGTGTGCACATAAAATAGAATACAAAGTGGTGTTGCTGGAAATTGCCATCAACAATGCATAGGAGGGTGAGGGGGGCAATTTCAGATGAAGTTTGAAACGAAATTTGATTTTAAAATTAATTTCACACTGGGTGGTTTGAGTACTTTTGTTAAAGATTGTAGGTAGGTAGGTACATTACATGTACATGTATCAGTATGGTAATATGTTATAACTTTATATTAACTTTGTTTTGTAATTCATACCTTTCAGGTCTTTTGCAAGGGATTGTCTTAAATTATATGAATTGACAATGTTTGAAGCTGTAAGAAGATGGATGTTCTCAAATTTTCTTGCTTCTCTTTGAGGTAGTCCAGCCATATGACCATGGAGTACGTCTCTAGTCTGTTTCATTTTTTTGTAGTGTTACCACTTGTTTCATCACTGAAAATAACAAGTGGTAACACTACAACTTGTTTTCCCTCTGCTTTTCCTTTGCTTTCATGAACTTTCAGAAACTCTACTTTTTCCTAAGAAATATATAATATATAATATATATATATATATATATATATATTTATAATATAGCTACTAATGGTATATGAGCTGTTCCGCAATTTGATTGGTTCAGCTACTCACTGTATATCAGCTCATATACGGTGAGTAATGAAAGCAATAAAAAATCAAAATGGCTGACCGTTTTGCTCAGCTTGATGAACAAGAAATAAGAACCCTTCTTGAGAATGCAACACCAGATAATACAAAAAAAACCAACAAGATATGGAATGAAAATATTTAATGGTAAGTAAAGCAAACTAAAAACTAGCCTTTTTCAAAATAAGGGGTGGTTTTGAAATTAAATTTGACATGAAACGACTGAAAAGGAGTGCAAAGTTTTAAAAGACAAGAGAGAAAGGTAGAAATTAAATTAATTACATTGAATTTTAGATTGGTTTACCTCTTCCAATTTTTTTGGCGGTTTGTAGATCACAGAGACGACAAAAGCAGAGTTAAACACTTGCTTGAAGGTGTTTTATACATCTGCTAGGCAAGTTGACGGCTCGTATTACAAGAAAAATACGATAAAAAGCATCCGAGCAGCAGTTGACAGATTCTTGAGAAATCCTCCAAACAAGAAGCCATTTTCTATCATTGGCGACCCTGCTTTTACCGAAGCAAATTCAGTGTTAGATGCGTTCGTGAAAGACCTCAGGAAAACTGGGAAAACCGCCGGTTTAGTCCACAAAAAGCCAATAACCCAGGAGCAAATTAAGTTGTTGTTTGACAGTGGCGAATTAGGTACAGCCGACAGCACTGATCCATCACAATTGCTTTGTACCGTTTGGTTTTACCTTGGTTTTACTTGGGATGACGAGGAAGAGAAAACCACAGGAAACTTAAGCCAAATATCCTGGTTTTAAGATCAACAGCAGACGGCAAGTTATATTTCGAGCTGAACCGGGAAGTCGCAGGTTCAATCCTGTCAACAAAAAACCACCAAGGCGGTTTAGCCGACGTCGAAGACGAGTCCGACGGGAAAATCTTTGCCCAGCCAGTTTAAAATTCTGTCCTGTAGCCACCATTCAGAATTATTTAAAGCACGGCATCTCTATTTAACAGAATCGACGGAATCAACAGAAATTTGGTTCATCGCTTACTAACAAACGGTTAATAAAATACATTTATTTACGTTTATTAGCTGAGACTGAAACTGATCTGTCGTCGATACTTCAAGTAACGTTATTGGATTAGACATATTACGTAAATATATACGCGTAATTGTTGAAAGCGATTTTATATTTTTGATTGCTATGATTGCGCAAATTACGGTGGCCCATAGGGGACATGCTAATTTTATATTAGTTGCTGCAATTTTATATTAGTTGCTGCAGTTTTATAAACAGTTGCTGCAATTTTATATTAGTTGCTGCAATTTTATAAATAGTTGCTGCAATTTTATATTAGTTGCTGCAATTTTATAAATAGTTGCTGCAATTTTATAAACAGTTGCTGCAATTTTATATTAGTTGCTGCAATTTTATAAATAGTTGCTGCAGTTTTATAAACAGTTGCTGCAATTTTATATTAGTTGCTGCAATTTTATAAATAGTTGCTGCAATTATATATTTAGTTGCTGCAATTTTATATTTAGTTGCTGCAATTTTATATTATTTATAACTAAAAGCATGCGCGCGCAACTTTTTATATGGGGTGGGAATATGGAGATTGGGGACGAGTGTGTCTGCTGAGGTCCAACATGAATTAAGCCACGGTGCTAAGAGGGAAAACTGCTGGTGGGCTGCCTCCTCCACAGGCGTCTCTTCAGAATTTATTATATACACATTTATACAGGCAAATATTAGTTAAAACGCATCAAACAACGCGCGCGCGCGAAAGACTAGAGGCACTGGAAACTAATGGAAGGAAAAGGGTGCAGGGGATTTTGGGCGGTCACTCGTAAATCGCGTGCGTAAGCCCGGGACTCCCTGGGAGGAACGTGGGCGGAAGGGGAGGGAAAGAGATTAAAAGAAGCCAGTTGGTGATAGACTGGTCGAAAAGGTGCTAGACAATCTTGGACAAAAGTAGTTGTAACAGTGAACCCCCCGCCCCCCGTTCAATTTTTCGCCAAAATTGATTTTGGGAGAAAGGACGTTACAACATTGATTTGGGGGGCGGGGGTGTTATAACATTATTGTCCAAGATTGTAGATCTTAAATTTCTCAGAGATCTTTTGAACAACTAGCACAAAATTTTTAGCGAAGGTGTATATAGTCCAGACCCTTAAACAATTTCGCCCGTTAAAGTCGAATACTGATTACTGACGTAATACTAGCATCATATGTGCAATATCAAAGGAGAAATATGGTGAGAAAATGCTTAATTGCAGCTCAGAGGGGGAAAAGGTTTAATATTTTCTTTATAAGTTGCATTTTCAGCTACTAAAGTTTCACAAATAATTTATACTTCCATGCTTAAAGGTAGCTCAATATATAGCTCATTCACTTCAATTTTTGCAATAAGCCGCTGACACCAAGTACCCTAAAAGTCGGCGTGCACTCAAGGCCAGTACCACAGAATTAAGATTAACATTCTGTGCCAGTACTATACCACAGAATAGTAATACAACCAGAAATCCAACTCGAGTGAAAACTTGTCCGCATTTATTCAATGCGCAGGCGCGATATTTTACGCCATCCGACGCCATCCTACGCAATCCTGGCAAGTTCCCCCGGCAGTTTTAACCTTCTTTTGAAGGTCCAAACTGCCGGGGGAACTTGCCAGGATTGCGTATCCTGGGGATGAAAATATCCATGGCGAGGAATCAAGATGGGCGAGGCGACTGCGCAAGGACATAAACTTCAAAGCCTGCTACAAAGGTTCCGACGCGAGTTGGACTTCTGGTACTCTGACAGTCCTATGGACAGTCTGACTGTAGCAGTAGCAACATGTTTTGCTCTGGTTGTGGTGTAGCCTCCATTACAAATGCAAAATTTTGTCACTAGTGTGGGAAAGAACTCTCAAAAACTACGGGGTCTTCTGCAAAGGAAGTTGGTAGTACCTCCACTGCTGGAAACACAACTAAAAAAAGTAGGTCTTTCGATTCCTATTGTGTGCGTAAAAAAGTAGAGCAATCAAAGTTTTTCAAGACTTCTGGCACAAAGGCAAAGAAAGCAAAGGTTGAAGATAAACAAGCAACTGAAGTAAAAATAAATGTGGGCGTAATGGTAACGAAAGATGGAAGACTTTCAATAAAAAGAGGTGCAACACTCCCTTTGACCGTCCTTTCGTCCATCGGAGCTCAACAACTGTTGACAAAAGCAGTAGAGAAGCACCATTTTTATATAACATAATTTTAATAACAATGTAATCAATCGTCTGACTTCCTACCTACCGCCGTCTCTACCCAGATGTTAAAGAAGTAATAACGATTCCCGGTTCACAAGAGGCGTTCACGTTGCAAAAATACAAAGAGGGGATAGATAAACCGTATTCCCGAATAACATTTTTTTTGTGCTCGTCGAATGACTACTTTGCCACAATAGGTAATTGTCAAAGTGACTCTTCCGATGACGAGTTCACCTATTCAATTTACGATACGCGACCAACTGTCAACAAGAGTGAACGTGAAGAGCCATCTGTCCAGTCTATCGAATTAATCGAAGATGTTAGTATGGTTAACGTTGAAGCAAGTGAAACCAATGCCTCTATTCCTTCATCAACTGCAGCTGTTGGCTCGGCTCGATGTTCGGCAGCAGAACTCGATGATGAAGTTTCAATTTTGTCACCTAAAAAACCGCAGCACATACAGTGTCCTATATGCCTGGAAAGCTACCCTTTCGCCCAGATTGAAACTCATGCTGACAACTGCTCTATGTGGCTACTGGAAGAAGACAAGTTTTCGTGTGACTTTCTTGAACCATTGCAACAAAGCACATCAAACTGCATTGTCAATGATGATCCGGTAATAGTAGAAAAAGAATTTCCAATATCTGAAGGCCCAAAAAAGATGCTCATTCAACAGATTTCATATGTTGCTAAGACAGTGATGGGTGATAAGGAACCAAAGAGATTAACAGTGAGAAGAAAATTTATATGGAATGATTTCAAAAATGCACGCCAGAGGAAAATATCACCAGATGATAAAGTGAAGGTTGTCTTTTCAGGAGAGCCTGTCGTTGATGATGGTGGACCAAGGAGAGAGCTGTTTTCAGGTATGAATATGCAGTGTATGATGACTTATTATAAAAGCTTTCTTTATTTAGTAATTGAAAAAAGACTACTGAAAGTTTTTACAAACGCTCTACAGTTCTACAAATAGTAGAGGTGTTTTGTTCTAGCTTGTTTTCCTGTTAATCCAATGAAAAGTGACAGAATCTTTTTATTAGGGAATGAAAATCTACTCTAGTCTTTTGATTGTTTTTGGAGCTTTTATAAAATTTGTTTAGGTGGTTGCCATGGCAACATATTACTTTCCAGACTCCAGAGATCATTTATATAAATCTTTTTGACAGTACATTTTTGTAACTTAATTTGATGTTTAAAACCAACTGATATACACACAAAAAAAAACATGTCCAAAACATGGACATGTACTACAGTAGCTAAGGACTTCACTATGCCAGAGTGGTTGGGGCATGGTAAGCAGCAGCTATATAATTGGGGGGGGAGCTAATGTGAAGGAGATTGATGTCAAAATGGAGGGGCTCAATCTAGGGGGCTTGGGGGCACCCCTCCGGCAAATTTTGAAATTTAGAGTCTCTGAAATGTCATTTCCTGCGTTTTAGGGTGAGATTTTACAGAATTATGAAGATTATAAAATGTCATATATAAATTACTCACATACAATACATTTACTTTTTTCTTATTTCATGTGGAAAATTTAAGTGAAGGGCAACTGGGGGGTGTCAATTTTTTGTAGGGGGCATGCAGCTTCCTTAGCTACCCCTGGTTACACCACTGCTGGTAAGCCTAAAACATTGTACATCCAAACAAATTCCTATAACCTCCCCTTCACATGTCACTAGTATTATAATTGTTAGAACCTCCCCAGAAATATTAAAATGTTATAACCCTGGTCTCCCTCTATAGCCTATACCCAATCTCTTATCATCATGTTTTGCAATTGGCTAAGCTGGAATATTTTGTATGTACTGTATTGTCTTACCTTGCACAAAAACTACAAGTGTACATTATAATGCAGGTTGCAATAATTTTCTGGTACTGTTGATGTACTATTGTGTGATGTAGGTGTCTAAATTTTTCAGGATTTTTCAATATTAATTTAATTTTACAGAATTGCAATCATTCATACAAAGGAAGTTTTTTTCAAATGGAAAACCTATTCAGTCCACTTTGGCCCTAACGGCTGGTGATTTTAAGCTTTGTGATGAAGTCATGGGCATGTCTATTTTACAAGGTGGACCTGCCCCAAACTTTCTTCCAACCAACATTGTGTCATACATTACTGGTGAAGTTCTTTTGCCAAGTGACAATCAAAACCACAGTTATCGTACACTTGGTGAAAGTGTAAGTTACTTAATAAGATAATTTAAGAATTCTCATAAATGTTGACTGGGTAGCCTCTAAAAAAACAGGGAGATCCTTTGAATATAATCATGGAAGAAAATAAAAAAATATAAGTAAAAGATAATAAAATAATCATAGAAGACCGAGAACACATATCAGAAAACAGTAGCATGCCATCTTCAGTTCCCAGAACTTAAGCTGTGTTTACACTGCAAGCCATGGCCTGGCCTGAGGGGGTGGGGGGTGGGGTAAATGTGTCATGTTTACACTGGTACAAGCCAGGCCAGGCCAGGCCATGTTCACACTGCCAAAAAGTAGGCCAAAGTTAGGCCAAGGCCAGGCCAAGACTTGTAGTGTAAACACAGCTTAAGTGTAATACTGTACCTCTCAGCATAATGTAGTAACAGTTCAAAACACAGCATAAAAAATTATTTAGCCAAAAAAATTCCTTGGTATATAAAAATGACCTTTAATACATACTAAAAAATCATAGAAATTAAAATTTGAGCCTTTTTTGACACCCAAGATATATTTTGGCTTTAGCATGCTTAAAATAACTTACTTATAAAAAAAATCAGTTACTGTACTGTATGATACTGATGTCATGGAACTGTATTTTGCATGTTTTGATTTTTTTGGGAAAAAATTGCTTGAAACATTAATTGAAACATAGATTGTATTAAACTTTTTTTCTGCATTTCTGCAGTTAGTCAATGCAACTAGTGATGCTGAAATTAGGACTATCCTTGCCCAGGACTCAACCCTAGATGTATTGCAGGAAATTGGATACTCTGGTATTCCACAGAGGGAGACACTTGAGACTGCTAAAACAATAATAAAGTAAGGTTTATTTTACTAGCTAGGTGACACTGTTATGTATTGCAGTTTACATGTAGGTCATTGGTTTGTAACTAATGACAATCCAGCAAGAACATTGACTAGTGTTAGGGGCAACCCATATTATTAAGCTACAAAATATGGCAAAGCTGATCCCACCTTAACCTTTTCGTTACTAATATGTTTGAAATTCCTTTTATAATTATTTTAAAGGTCCTTATGCATTAAAGACCAACTAGGAGAATACCTGCCACAAGTGTTGCAGATTGAAAGTGGACTGTCTGAATGTGGTTTAATAACTCCCATTAAAAGCAATCCAGAACTTTGGCAGCCCGTTTTTGAAAGTGGGAGTATGTTTAAGCTATCAGCAGAGGAAATCCTAGATGAGATCACAGTAAAATTCAGTGAATCACAAATGAAAAAAGAAGCAGAGATTGACACTTACAAATATTTCTGTGATGTATTGGAAGCCATTGATACTGGAGGTAAAAACCTGCCATCTTGTTACAGCATACAGTATTATGCAAAAATATACTGTACTGTATGATACAATGTGTTTCGATGTGTCCTCAGCTACAGTACAACATGTACTGTGGTACTGTATTTGTCAAGCACTTGCACACACCGTGCTGTACCTAGTTAATAACCTGTTGTCAGTATTACCTGTATTAGATTTTAATTAGGTTTTGTTGTTCTTCGTTACAGTGATAGAAGATTTGCAGCTAACAGATTTTATAAAGTGGCTTACTGGAACAGGTGAAGTACCACCCCTTGGTTTTCCAAAGAAATTTTGTGTTACATTTGTTCATGGATGCCTGGATGGGTGTAGGTGCAGGCCAACTGTGTCAACCTGTGATACAACAGTTAAAATCCCTGTCCACATCAATAATGAGGAGGTCATGAAAGAGATGTTATTCTCAGCTATCAGAGATTCATATGGATTTGGAAATCTTTAGGGCCTTGATCTTCTGCATGTATAGGGAATTCATGATTATAGTTTATGCATTGTTTTTTTGTTTGTTCTTGTTTGAATCAATGATTATTGCATACTGTAGCAGAAACATTTTTTTAAAGAAGGTACACTGTATCTAGAATAAATGTGCATGGTGTACAACTATGATTATAGTACTGGACAGAATCATTTTTAAACTGTAACTACAGATTACATTTCTATTTAGCTTTCACTGTTATAAATATATAAAAAAATCCATAAAAACAATATACTGTAGTACTGTATACTGTCTTAGTTGATTACATATTTTTGAATATACATTACCGGTATTGAATTACTGTAATATCATGTTTGTGGTCCATTAACAACTAATATACCTCTGTCATTATATTCATTTTTACTAATCTTATCCTACCTCTGTTGATGTCAAACCAGGTCCGATTAGAACTAATCATACCGGGTTTGACGTCAACAGAGGTGACAACAAAATAAATTCTCACAGAAAGAGGTGCATTAGCCATTAAATGTCCTGCCCAATGAGGGTCATTATTTTAGGCCTGAAGGAATTTTACTAAATGACCCTCACTGAGGGGGACGTTTAATAGCTAATACACCTCTTTTTATGATATTACCGTACTTATAATAATTCAATCCTGTAGGCTTATCAATAGTTGGAACAACTGTAAAGCTTCTTCTTCTTTAGTTGGTAATTGTAAGCCCATTTCAGTTAGAACAGATTCAAAGTATTCTGAATAAATGTTTGCACCATTATCTTGTTCATCGAAATGGCAGTGTACTTCCATTTCCTCTATTTGTTGGGTGCTTACTGGAAACAGACAGTCATGTTTACCAAAGTACTCGGGCAATAAGTATAGGATGTCTGGAATACCCGAAACAGTGTCATATCTTGACTTTCGAATGTAATGGCTGTTCCACTGTTCTTGTACTTTATCTAAGTCAGTTTGAATGAGATGTGCGAAACAAAACCAAAGGCACTCCATATGCAATTCATTTCCTAAGTTAAAAATATTTGATTCAACCATATCCTTAAAACAGTCAATCCACCAACTTGTTCGATGACGCCTTAAAAATTACCACCAACCTTCAATCCGTTGGTTGGAGTGAGAGGAACCATAAATATGGGACTTCTCACCAGCAAAAGCATCATTGCCACTAGTTTTGAAAGAACATTGTGTGGCAGCCACTATACCATTTTCGGTACCACAATCAGATCTCACAATCATGGGACATCCCTTTAATTGTTTAACAGTAGCAAGAAATAATTGAGCTGGAATTCTGGGGTCATTGAAGCCACAATATTTTTCTGCTAAACCCACAAATACACCCATGTATAGGGAATCCGTACGGTTTTAGCTTGTCGTACCCTGCAAGTGAAAAAGTGAATAAGACCTGAAGTGGGGAATGGATATATAGGCTATGATTATGTTATGCTATTGGTGGGTTGCAACCAATCCCAAGGTTTAGAGAACAAAGACATGGCAGCCATGTTGATTGGTAGGTACAATAGCATCTACCAGTACTAGTAATATATTCTTTTGTAGCTACAAACCGACATGGATACCATTTGGAAACCAATGGAATATCATTTAACCATGATTAGTTTTACAGAATATAGAATAGTGAAGGTCCCTGGACCCTGATGAACACCACTGTTAAGTGATCAGGTTTCCCTCAATAAATATTATTTCAATTTCAATTTTAGTTGTTGTATGTCTGAGCATACACATAAACTCTATTTGAAAACCATTGTAAAATTTCCCTACCATCAATGTGCCAGCAGAAGTTTGGTCCAAGTGACGAATATTGTCGCCTGGATAAACGGCGAGATCTTCGTTCTTCTACTCCATCTGGATCTAACTCTCTTACCAAACGAGCAACTAGGTTTCTAGGTACATGGATTTGATGTCGCAAACGTAGAGCATGCCAAATACTACGGTAACCTGCAAGCCTCCCAGCACCTGTAATTTCTTCTGCTATAACGATTCGTACTATGTCCTCGTCTACGTTATGTCCTCTTCTTGACAAGCCCAAGTCTTTAAGCTATCGTTTAAAGGTTCGAAGGTGCATGCATATCCCTTGTTTCTCTAGCAGTTTCACGATAGCGGCGTATGGATAACCGTGGTGAAAGTAGTCTCTAATTTTGTCGTCAAGATTGTCAACACCAGTGGACAAACAAGCACGTTCTTCACCGAGATGTTTTCCGCAAGAATGGCAAAAATGAGCATCCAGAGGACACGAAGTACCACAGTTTGAACAAAACATCTTTTTCTTGGTGTGGCAACCACAAGAAACACACTCTTCCCCATACTCCCACCCCTATTCAAAGAGTTGCGCGCGCAGTACAAGACATACACTGCCTTCGCAAGCAGCGGAAAATGCTACGCAAAACCAACATCCTGATGAAACAAGCTCGGGTTTGCGGACCCTGGATGGGCCGACAAAATGTAAGTGTTTATGCCAGTCTTTAGCGGATGAAATGGACGGAGTTAAATTGGAGATTGAAATTCTTAAATCTAGGGCTGATTCTGTGCAAGCTTTTGTAAACGTCCAGGAGCTGGCCTCCAATAATATTTACCTAGATCAAATTGAACTATTGAAGCAGGAGTTGAGTAAAGAAAAAGCCAAAACTATGAAATTGGAAGCCGAATTGTTAGCATCTAAGCAAGCGCTTGTCGATATGAGCGATCTGGAGCAGACATTAATTGAAAAACAAAATTCAATTGATGCATTGGGGATAATTTTGAGCGCAAACGAAGAAGAAAGCAATGGATCTGAATCACTAATTTGCATTCAGTCTACGCAGGGTCAAGGAAACAATCCAATTACCTCCCCATTGACTCTTAATTTTGAAAATAGTACAGAGGAAATAGCGAACACTTAAATTAAACACGCATAAATCCCATGAGATTCAACTACAAGAATGTTTAGAAAAACATAAACACCTATTTGAACTCAATCGGCCTGCAAACAACACACAATGCCAAAGCTTCAATGAAACACTACAAACTTCACGATTGGGAAAGAAATTCCCTCGCTTCAATCAGCCAAATGGAAATATTAAGTTTAAATACCAACAGCAGCAACCCAGGCAAGTGTTTCATAACAAACACAAAAGAATTAGCTTCACTCATAACACTAGAATTCCAAATTACCAGTCACAACCGCTAAGTCATATAGATCGGACCGTGTCCAGATTGGAATTGCCCCAGAGTCGGGAGTTTTTTCGAGCACGATCAAATTACCCAAGCAATGACTGGCTCAGTTATCTGGAATTCGTTCGCCGTTCAATGCGATATTAAAGAAAATATTCATGTTAGAATCACCTGCAGACAACACTACAAACATTTCGGATTTTATAATACTTTTAAAAATCAAGCAGAATGCAAGCCAATAAAAGTCAATGCTAATCCACATAACCTGATTAACGTTAAATTGGAAAAACCATTACAAGCCGTTCCAGTATATAACAACGGTGTAAAATTCTGTGTTCTAAATGCCCAATCGCTGAACAACAAGGCAGCACAATTCACTGACTTTATATGTGAATATAAACCAGACCTTGTTGCACTTACTGAAACATGGTTTACAGACAGAGAATCGGCTTCAAAGACTCAATGTACCCCAACCAGCTACAAGCTTTTGGATTATCCTCGCCTCAACCGCCGTGGTGGTGGTACTGGGTTATTGTTTAGAGACAATATATCGGTTATCAACATTGCTGGTGGCGAACAGCAATCTTTTGAATACTCTGAGTGGAAAGTCAAATCTGGCTCTCAGCGAATATCCTTGATCATTATCTATAGACCACCATATTCTGAAGCTCACCCTGTTACCACTGCTGTGTTCTATACAGAATTCGCTGAATATTTAGAATCAGTTGTCTTAAGTTCCGATCCCTTTTTAATTGTTGGCGACTTTAACATTCACGTTGACTGTGATGACAACACTGATGCTATTAAATTACTTGATTTATTTGAAAGCATTGGAATTGAACAACACGTTCGAATCCCTACTCATCATAGTGGCCACACCCTTGATCTTATTGTTACTCGACAAACTGACCGGATTATTGCTTCGTCTCCTCGAGCGGACTGTTTGTTTTCTGATCATATGCCTGTATTCTGTCAACTACAATTAGACGGAGTCCCTCTAACTAGGTCAAAAGTTTCGTATCGGAATGTTGCAGCCGTGAATTTCGAAGCCTTGCAAAAGGATCTGTCTAATTATTTTCTTTGTAAAAACATGGAATCGCTTGGTCTCAACGAGCTTGTAAACTGTGATAACAAAACTTTGAAATCAGTTTTAGACCACCATGCTCCTTTGAAAACAAAAACTGTCACAACTCGACCTACTGTCCCCTGGTTTAACGAGAAGGTTAAGTCTGCCAAGCGGCAACGCAGGAGAGCAGAAAGGAGATGGAGACGGACAAATTTGCATAGTGACTTAAAGGCTTATAAAGCTAAGAAAAATCAGACAATATTTGTGATGAATTGTGCTCGGAAAAAATTCTATACTGATTTTATTTCTGATAATAGTACTGACCAAAGAAAACTATTTAAAGCTGCTAAGATGCTCTTTGCTCAGAGGTCTGATCTGATATTCCCTGAATATATGGATTCTGATGTATTGGCTAATGACATTGGAGAATCCTTTATCCAGAAGATTGAGCGTATCCCCGCTGAGTTTGATTCTCCTACTCTCGACATAAATAATTTATCTACTTCGGAATCCACTGCACCGACTTCTCGTTTTGACTCATTTGATACACTAAACAAAGAAAATGTCAAAGATTTAATTTCTAAATCAAGTAAAAAATCAAGCTCTCTGGATCCAATGCCCACTCCACTTGTTCTACAGTGTCAAGATGTTCTCCTTCCCGTGATTACAAGGATGATAAATTTATCCTTACAATCTGGTGTGTTTGCTGATGGCTGGAAACAAGGTGATGTCCACCCACAACTTAAACAATCGAAAACAGAAACGGCTTTTGAGAATCTTCATCCTATTAGCAATCTTTCATTTACGTCTAAATTAACAGAACGTGCAGTCTTTAATCAAACAAATAACTATTTGAATGCATATAAATTATATCCTCAGGCCCAATCGGCGTACCGTAAATTTCACAGCACAGAAACCGCCTTACTACGTGTTAAGCATGACATCCTAATGAACATGAATCGTCAGCATGTTACCTTACTCGTCTTACTAGATTTGAGTGCTGCATTTGACACTGTCGACCACGGTATAATGCTTGATCGATTAAACTCCAGCTTTGGAATCAAAGACCAAGTATTAAAGTGGTTCACCTCCTACCTTTTTAACCGTTCACAATTCATTTCGGTAAATGGTGGTACATCTAAGCGTTTTGACCTGCAATACGGTGTACCTCAAGGGTCATGTCTTGGCCCACTTTTGTTTGTTCTGTACGTGTCTAAATTGTTCCAAATTCTGGAAAGTCACTTACCTGATGCTCATGCATATGCTGATGATAGTCAACTTTACATCTCATTCAAACCGGATTTAATTACTGACCAACTAGCTGCGGTTACTGCCATGGAAAATTGTATCGATGATATTAAGAAATGGATGCTGAATGACAAACTTAAACTTAACGATGGCAAGACTGAATTTTTTATTATTGGAACACGACAACAATTAGAAAAAGTTGATTTTAACACTTTGCGTGTTGGAGATGCTCATATCATGCCGTCCAATGAAGTTAAAAACTTAGGATCCTGGTTCAATTCTCAAATGAAATTCGATACTAACGTTAGCAAGTGCTGTAAAGCGGCATTTTTTCATCTATTTAACATTAGACGGATTAGAAGGTTTCTTACACACGAAACCACTCAAATACTAATTAATTCATTCGTGACAAGCCGTTTGGACTATTGTAACAGTCTCTATTATGGTTTGCCTGCTACGCAGCTTAACAAGCTCCAACGTGTACAAAATACAGCAGCGAGACTAATATGTAACATCTCTCGGTTTGAACATATAACACCAACTCTGAGTTATCTACACTGGCTTCCGGTTAAGTTCAGAATAGACTTTAAAGTGCTGTTAATAGTCTTTAAAGCACTCCATGGCTTGGCACCTGACTATATTACTGAGCTTATAACTATTAAGCCTCTATCATCTTACAGTCTAAGATCAAACTCAGAATTACTATTACAACAAACAAGCCTTAAGACATTAGTTACTCTTGGTGATCGTTCATTTGGATGTGCAGCACCTGATCTTTGGAATGATTTACCGTCAGAAATCCGACAAGCTGATTCTGTCATTAGTTTTAAAAACTCTTAAAGACATACTTATTTAGGAAAGCCTATCATAAGATGTAACTATTATTCTATTTTAGATACTTTTAGATCATTTCTTATGGAAATAGTTTTAGTTAGTTAGTTTTCTTCTGTATTACTGTTATGCGCATGTGAGCATATTTCAATGAAACTTGTGCATTATAAATTAAAATATTATTATTATTATGCTTTTACTTATAAAATTGCAGCAACTATTTATAAAATTGCAGCAACTATTTATAAAATTGCAGCAACTATTTATAAAATTGCAGCAACTAATATAAAATTGCAGCAACTGTTTATAAAACTGCAGCAACTGTTTATAGAACTGCAGCAACTAATATAAAATTGCAGCAACTAATATAAAATTAGCATGTCCCCTATGGGCCACCGTAGCAAATATACGTGTCTCATTTTAAATTTACTAAGTGTTAAGTCGGACACAACCTGTGGGTTGATTAACAGAAAAAGATTTTCGATTTTTAACAGGGCCGGCGCGACCGGGGGGGTAGAGGGGGTATTTACCCCCCAAGAAGTGCCCTTTTTTAGTCAAGCCCTGGATATTAAACAAAACGCGTGCGCGCAGAGCATGCATGCCTTTTTCAACTGGATTGTTATGAACAAAATGTAGCCAAATATATAATATTCGTTGCTTTTTTTGTTTCGATATACACCAAAAGTTAAAAACCCTTATCAAATGGCCTCTTCTTGAAACTGGTTTTACGCAGTGTGATTGCGCAATCCACGTAATGTGCCCTTCGGAAATCGTACCCTCCCAACTCCTAGAAGCTCGCGCCGGCCCTGATTTTTTATTAAGGATCATAGCAAAACCACCTTTGGAAGCTTGGTTAAATGTAAATAAAAAAATCAGGGGTCTTCATTTATAAAGATATAATACACAAGTTCTCTGTCTCTTGGCTCATTCTTTGAATCATAAACACGGGTATTTTTATTAAGACGATTACATTTAGCGTTTTCCGCACGCAGAAGGTATACTATTGCGTTTGCCGCGCGCATGAAATGTCCAAAACATGTATATCTTCTGCCTAAATATTATTTGTGCCGCTAGAAGGAAATTATGTGCGTAAATTTTAGCGTATTTTACGACCCTCGACCAACTACCCTCGACCCTCGACTTGCAACCCTCGATACTCGACCAAAACCCGAACTCCTCCAGGAAGACCTAATTTTGAGGGGTAGTGTGGCCGTCTTTCTTACATGCCTTTATTTACTAAGGATTAGTGATATAAGATTTATATTTTAAAAAATTGCACAATATTTTCAAAGATGTGTTTTAGAGCATAGTCAAAAACATGTGTGAATGTTTAATATGATCTAATTCATATATATGTTGAAGCTTCGAGCTTTAGTTCACTTAGGCAACTGTATGGTTAAAATTCAATATAACTATCAGTTGTCTGTGTCCGTAGTATGGAAGATCTAGACATATCCGTAGTAACTCAATCAACAATTTATTTGTTGCATTTGTGCAATCCATGACGCAATAGTACCTTCTACGTGCGGAAAACGCTAAATGTAATCGTCTTAATAAAAATACCCGTGTTTATGATTCAAAGAATGAGTTCAACAGACAGAGCACTTGTATATTTATATCTTTATAAATGAAGACCCCGGATTGTTTTATTTTAATACATTTACCAAGCTTCAAAAGGTGGTTTTGCTATGATCCTTAGTTAAAAATCGAAAATCTTTTTCTGTTAATCAACCCACAGGTTGTGTCCGACTTAACACTTAGTAAATTTAAAATGAGACACGTATATTTGCGCAATCAAAGCAATCAAAAATATAAAATCTCTTTCAACAATTACGCGTATATATGTACGTAATATGTCGAATCCAATAACCTTACTTGAAGTATCGACGACAGATCAGTTTCAGTCTCAGCTAATAAACGTAAATAAACGTATTTTATTAACCGTTTGTTAGTAAGCGATTAATCAAATTTCCGGCAGATTCCGTTGATTCCGTTAAATAGAGATGCCGTTTAAAGCACCTAAATCCTCTTTTCCAACGACCGAGAAGCTCTAAAAATGGCGAAGTTTGGTACTGCAACTCTCCCGTTGGCGAGTCAACCTTGGCAAACATGCTTCGTCACATGAGTTCACGAGCAGGAATAACACCGCCATTAACCAACCACTGCATACGAGCTACCTCCGTGACCGCACTATCTGATGCTCATGTCGAAACCCGTTTTATTAAATCAGTCACCGGCCATAAGTCTGATCAGTCGATTGAATCATACAACAGTCGTCCTTCGATAAACGAATAAGAACGAACGTCGAGCACGCTGAGCAAATATCTTCAACCAGAAACGGCTACACCTCAATCCTCCTCATCGTTGCAATGTTTGGACAAAGTGGTTCACAAAGATGATAACCTTCAATCGTCGGTTGAAATGAGATCAGACGGCGACAACCACACAATAACAGTGAACAGGCAAAGCACGCAGATGACAAGCGGCCCCACATTCAACTTCCACAGCTGCAACGTTCAAATCTACAACTGACTGTTTTTTTAACAGTAGTCTTTCGAACCAATTTCACTACGCATGACGGAAGCGCCATGGCAAGGGCGGAGAAACGTCATTTGTTTACGTTGTTAATTAAAAATTATCAAATTGTTAGTAAATTTTTTGCTCATATACAGTGGATGTCTATATCAGCTCATATACGACTCGAGCTCATGGTATAATTGCTATATATATATATACAACAATCTTTTGCATGACAATATAACAAAAACATATAAACATGGATCAGAGGGCACCATAGAACAGATAGACAATGAACTGAAACACATTTCGAATAACTTGGGAATTGGCGACCGTATTGAACACATGAAAAAACGCGAAACATTTATTTCGCTCAAAGATCATAAGGATAATTTCGAAAACAACCCAACATGCCAATTAATTAATCCTGCTAAAAGTGAGTTCATGCAACTATAGCTAATCTTGACTGTGTTTCTGTTAAAAAGTTTGTGAAGCTTGTGTCCTGGTGGAAAGTGCTTGTCAATAAGACTAAGAAAGTTGCGTCCTATGTTTGTTTTGACATTTTAGTTAAATGGAGGGTTAAACCAGATGATATTGCGGTGTCTATTTCTGCGTGTTTGCTGTGGTGCTTCTTGTGTGTAGTTTAGCTCATGGCTGAAATTGCTGCGCCTTAATGCATCTTGGTAAATTGGTGCGGTTTCATGGAATGTCCGCTCGTCAGACGAGAGGAGGGAAATGCGCTTGTTGATTGATGTAGGTAGCTGTCTTAAAATGCTTGGTGGGTGGTTTGATTGCTTGTTTATGTATAATGGATCGTCATTGGGCTTTCGAAAAGGTTTGTATTTTCCATTGCTTAGGTCGAAAGTAACGTCTAAAAAGTTTACTGAAATTAAATTTGCTTCTGCCGTGATTTTTAAGCCAAACTGTTCGAAACTTTTGTGAAGATCTTTTCTTGTTTTGTCTGCCAATCGTGCGGTCTTATTTTTTAGTACTGCCAATCCGTCGTCTCTATATAGGCCAATATTTTGGTTGCCAAACTTTTTCCCTAGGTCGTTTAGAATGAAAAGGCCTACTAGTTCGCATACTTCAGCGCCGTCATAGCTACCCATGGTAACATCAAATAAACTGTTGCTGTCTTTTTTTATCCACGGTTTTTCGTTGTTGAAAAGGAGCGATTTTCTAGCGTGTTTTATTATTGAAATGTCACTTTCGGTAATGATAGCCAAATTTCTGGCCCAAGATAATGCTTGGTCCAGAAGGTCTTCAGAAATTGAAGGGTAGAAATTAACAATGTCAAACGAAATGAAGGTATGTCTGTTTTTCTCTTCAATGTTGCCAAACCATTCGATTACTTCTTGTGTGTTTCTCCATTGATTTACGTTCAAAATGTTCCTTAACTTAGAGTTGATTTTATCAAGAATTACTTTGCTGAGCTTCCCGGACTCACTTTTAGCAGGATTAATTAATCGGCATGTTGGGTTGTTTTCGAAATTATCCTTATGATCTTTGAGTGAAATAAATGTTTCGCGTTTTTTCATGTGTTCAATACGGTCGCCAATTCCCAAGTTATTCGAAATGTGTTTCAGTTCATTGTCTATCTGTTCTATGGTGCCCTCTGATCCATGTTTATATGTTTTTGTTATATTGTCATGCAAAAGATTGTTGTATGTGTCGAGCGAGGTTTCATAAATGTTTCTAGTTTTGTCGGCGAAAACAAAAATATTAGGTGACGAATTAATTTTCTTCAAATCGTTTGCCAAAGATTCCTGAAATGGATTGCTCGTATGCCGAAATTTGGTGTTTTCAATGAGTTTTATTAAGTCGTCTTCGAAAGGTTTGAAATCCAAAACAGTGGGAGGTGTTTTGTTAGAAGGCAGTCCGAAATGGTTATTTTTTGACGGGTTTCTATCACCATTAAGAAAAAAGTGAGCTTTCCATCTCATACGTTTTATTACGCTTTCAATTTTTTCGATCAAATCTTTCAAATAAGCATCTTGTGGTGGTATTGGAATGTTTTTCAGTGAATGGTCAAACCGAAATTTTCGCATTTTTAAGGTATAATACTATAAAACTACAAAACTACGTAAACAAGAGTGCACAACCGGTATACGGGTGCGAATATATATATGTGTGTGTGTGTTAGTTGAAATTGTAGCTTGGTGTAATGTGAGTAAAATTTGTTCTCAAGCTTTATACTCAGAAAAATATCTGAGTATCCCTGACGGGATTCGAACCCACGACGTTCTGATTTCTAGACAGACGCTCTACCGACTGAGCTACTGGGACTCAGACGGTAGTGAGAAGGATAAATCGCGATCTGGTTCGTTTCATGACATGCGAACTTCATACTCGAAGTCACAAACACGTCGGTTGTCTTGTAGTAATGTTAGTTGAAATTGTAGCTTGGTGTAATGTGAGTAAAATTTCGAAGACTTCGAATCCCGTCAAGGATACTCAGACATTTTTCTGAGTATAAAGCTTGAGAACAAATTTTACTCATATATATATATATAATATATATATATATATATATATATATATATATATATATTATACAACTGCATTAAAAACTGTCCAAATAACACTAAAAATGAGTGCAAATATAAAGCGATATTTGGATAGTTAGTTATTTGCACTGGTTATTTGTATATATATATATATATATATATATATATATATATATAGTTCAATCTACAGACACGGTGTTTCGCTGTACAACAGCTCATCAGTGTAGCTTGGAACAATCTGAATGAATTTCATCAATTACTTATACACAAGCGATCGTCGGTAACAACCGCATGTGGGACAGCATCGGTGAAATACATTCAGATAGCGTGAAGTGCGCATGGGCCCAGAGTGCTCAAGCTTCCACAAAGGTAGTGAGCGTTGCATTATCGCTAATAGGTACCCACGGGAACTTCACAGAGTGCTCAACAACACCGAAGTGAAGGAGCGTACATAGTTCAATCTACAGACACGGTGTTTCGCTGTACAACAGCTCATCAGTGTAGCTTGGAACAATCTGAATGAATTTCATCAATTACTTATACACAAGCGATCGTCGGTAACAACCGCATGTGGGACAGCATCGGTGAAATACATTCAGATAGCGTGAAGTGCGCATGGGCCCAGAGTGCTCAAACTTCCACAAAGGTAGTGAGCGTTGCATTATCGCTAATAGGTAATAGTAATATATCGGTAATATATAATATATAGGTAATATATCGCTAATAGGTATATATATATATATATATATATATATATATATATATATATATATATTAATATATTATATATATATATATTCCACAACATTTCTTGGTGTTCTTATTAATGAACACCTTGACTGGAAACCTCACATAAATATCATTTCATTAAAAATGTCCAAATCCATTGGGGTTATAAACAAAATAAAATCACTCATTTCTGCCACAGCTCGGCGATCACTATACTGTACCCTGTTGGTTTCGAAACGCTACTTGAGGCAAATGTCATCACTATTGCATGTGCGACGCAAGATATTTATAGCGAGTGGCGCGACTGTAGGTTGCTATGCGCTTTAGCGATTGCGTGAGAGTAAGGAATGTTAATTCAAGTGCGTTTTCTTAGCTATAATAACAACCCTCCCATTTTTGGTAAGTTAGTTCTAGTGTGGACGCTATTGTGATAGCAACTGTTCGGCATTTGGCCATTATCTTCTATCTGCGCTAGTAATTCAACTTCTACATAATTCAAGCCTCTATTCAAGTCTAATTTGGTGCGTGTGCAAACCAAAGTGAGTACCCTAGCTATTTCTTCTTTACTATTATAACATTGGGTTGTTGCTGTTAGGCCATAATGTGTTGTTCGATAATTCTATTTACAATACGTTTATAGTTAATGTTGTATTCTAGCATGCGTGTTACCATTTTATTGCTTGTAGTTGTACTGCATGCTTTATGTTATATTTACGCAATGATAACCGTAGTGTACGTATAGTTATTCTTAATTATCGTGTTATTTAGTTCGAACCTACATTTCTACATTTCTACATTTCTACATTGTTCTACACCTACATCTACAAATCGTCAATCTACTATCTATCTACATAACGTGAACATTATCGGATTCAAATAGACTGCTAAATTGTTATCGTCGACCATTCAATCTACTTTAAACTCTACAGTCTATGTTATTAAAGGAACATTACTTAAAATTTAACTGTCTCTGTGTTCACGCTGTTGTCAACTGTCAAGAATTTTGTCGAGTTCGATTTAACCTACGCACCTTTCTACCCAAATGTGATCCAATTGGATTCTTAGTATTGTTTAAAGTTTATTCTGTCCTTGCGGATTACATTAAGTTCGAATTTGATGCACCGTGAAGGAATTCGAAGAATTTGTTGACTGTTTCGTGACAGCTAACACCCAGGTGCACATCACATCTCATCACATGTGTCTCATCGTGTGATCAAGGGAAGGAAGACAATTTCCTGTTTAATTATCACGTCGTGTTCAATAAAGCTGATTAGGTTAATTAACACATAGTAATGGATTTCGGAAGCGAACAATCAATGGATCAGTTAAAAAAGGCGCGAAGTACCGCCAAAGCAAATGTGACGAGAAAGGTCAATAAACTTAATGAGTTAAAGACAGCGAGTGATAACGTCGATACTGTGAAAGAAGTCACGAAAGAGCTAAACGAAGTTTCGAAAGAATTTCAAGCTGCACACGATGCTTATCACAAATTAATTAAAGATGAACAAGGGCTGCAAGAATCCACGCTGTATTTTAACTCGGTTAAAGAACTAATCACAGAACTCGAAAGGGAAATCGATTCGTGGCTCGCGCAACCAGACCACCAAATACCGTCGGGAAAACAAAGTCTGGACATCCGTCCAGATGATTCTATAAGCAATGCCGGATCGTTCACCTCATCGCGCTCTCGCGCACGGTCAAAAACCAGCTCGATAAGAAGTTCAGTCAGCGCATAGGCAAGAGCTGCCGCAAAACAAGCAGCGCTAAAGGCAAAGGCTGCCGCCCTGCGAGAATTGCACGAGCTTCAATTCGAGGAGCTCAGAATTCAACAAAGGAAAACCGAAGTAGAGCTTCAAGCTGAGATAGCAGTAGCCGAAGCCGAGAAAAGGGCCTACGAGCAATCTGAAGCTGATGAAGCGCGCGACTTTCATTTGCATCGTGGCAACAACATTCAAGACAGACCGCTGGCTGTTCAATCCCAGCACGTAGGTCTGTGTCAACCCCCTTGGAAGGGACTTCTACAGGAAATCCAGTCCAGCAGAGACCACTCAGTGAGCAACCAAGGCATCACCCGAAGGAGACGCCAGTCTCAACCAAGCAACCGCTCAATCCTCGTCTACCTGAATGGGTTCCTGATCAGACATCTCCGCCTCAGCAATATAGCGGTAATTTCCAAGATCACTCATTTCAACGGCTGATGGAAACGCAAGATCTTCAGAACCACGCCCTTCAGCAATTGATACAGCAACAGCAACAAGGTGTTATGGCGCTTACACTACCGCAGCCTACTATGAAAGTCTTCAGTGGAAACCCCATCGATTACTGTGACTTTATTAAGGCCTTCGAGCATCTTATCGAAGAGAAAACGCTACGTTCAAGTGCTCGCCTGTGTTACCTGGTGCAATACACCTCTGGTCCTGCACAGGAACTTATGAAAAGCTGTCTGTCCATGCGAGACGATGAAGGCTACGTCCAAGCGAGAAAGTTGTTGAAGGAGAGGTATGGTCAGAGCTACAGAATTGCTGCAGCGCACGTGCAGTCATTAACGGACGGGCCACCAATAAAGTCAGAGGATGGAGCCGCACTCCAACAGTTCTCCATACAACTGACGAGCTGTACCAATACATTAAGGGAAATCGGTTACCTTAATAAGTTGGACAACCCAGAAAACCTGAAGAAAATCATCGATCGGCTTCCGTTTGGAATTAGGCTGAAGTGGCGAGATGTTGTCGACCGCATTGTGGAAAAGGAGGGAAGAGATGTGATCGTCAAAGACATAACGGACTTTGTCACCGCTAAAGCAAGGGCAGCTACCCACCCAATATTTGGAAGAGTCATAAACGAGAACAGGACCAAACAAGCTAACGGCAAACTCAAGCGGCAACTTGGTCCTAGAGCTAACGGTTTCGCAACCCAAGGCGACCAGCCATTTCCTCAAGGGTCAACAAGGAAAATCGAGTGTCCTTTGTGTTACGGTAGCCATTGGTTATCACGTTGCGACAAGTTTCGCAAGCAGTCTCTAGACGAAAGGAAGAAACTCATCAGGGACAAGAAACTTTGTATAAACTGTCTCTCAGTCGGCCATTTTGTGCGTTTCTGCCCCAAGGATAGTTTCTGCAAGGTGCAAGGATGCACCGGGAAGCATTCAACCTTTCTCCACCCCAAGACTACCCCAAACGACCGCGACAACAACGATGAGAAAGCGAGTGCAAATAAAGCAGCAAGCAAAGAGCCAGAACATGAAAGTAGTTCCAGCCTGGCAAACAATGGTTATGTGAAGATGTCATCGAAATCTAACCATACTACAAGCTCCTCCGTGACGGGACTTGCAATTGTTCCAGTTCGGGTCAAGGCGAAAGGGAGACCTGAGATGGTGGAAACCTACGCGTTTCTAGACTCCGGCTCGAACACTTCCTTTTGCACCGAAAGCCTTCTAAAGAAGCTCAACCACGAAGGAAAGAAAACAAGGCTATCCCTGACGACTATGCAAGGCGAAAATACTCCCATTGAATGTTCCGTAGTCGAGTTGGAAATGTTCGATCTGGGCAATCAAAATCTAGTCGAGCTACCGATGGTGTACTCCAGGCCGAGTTTACCTATCCGGCCCGACGCTATTGGCAAACAAGAAGACGTCGACCGCTGGCCATATCTTAAAGGAATAACTATCCCGCACATTGAAGCCGAGGTCGGTCTACTGATAGGTAGTGATGTACCGCAAGCTCTACAGCCGAGAGAAGTAAGACAGAGCGAGAATGGAGGTCCCTTCGCCACAAGAACTGTGTTAGGTTGGGTCCTAAACGGTCCACTCGGCAGGGAAGAAACCAAGTTCCTACTGCGAATTACGTTCGAGGAGATGATACCCTGAGCCAGCAGTTTGAAGAATTCTGTAACATGGAATTTAACGATTTATCCCACGAATCAAAAGCTTCCATGTCGCAGAACGATCGGAGAGCATTGACCATCATGGAACAAACGGTGAAGATGGAAAACGGCCATTACGAGATGGCATTACCATGGAAAAACTATCCACCACATCTACACAACAACAAATCGTTGGCAGAACAACGTCTTCGCCCATTAAAGAGAGGGCTACAACGGGATCCAGTGGTGCTAGAAAAATACAAGAAGTTTATGGACGATCTATTAAGTAAGGACCACGCAAGAAAGGTGTGCAGTCAAGATCTCGGACCACTGCAAACCCACTGGTATCTCCCACATCACCCAGTGTTCCACCCGCTGAAACCCGATAAGGTCAGAGTAGTCTTTGACTGCTCTGCGAAGCATCGCAACACTTCGCTCAATGACCAGTTGTTACAGGGGCCGGACCTGACCAAGTCTCTCGTCGGCGTGCTGACCAGATTTAGAAAGGAACCAGTAGCTCTGATGGCTGACATTGAAGCGATGTTCTACCAGGTACGCGTCCGCCCAAGCGACTGTGATGCTCTGAGGTTCCTGTGGTGGCCGGATGGCAACCTTGACAACCCGCCGGAAGAGTACGAGATGCGAGTTCATTTATTTGGTGGTGCATCTTCCCCAAGTTGCGCTAACTTTGCACTGAAGAAGACGGCCAAAGACAACGAAGCAGATTTCGAGCCGCAAGTCGTAGAAACTGTCGAACGCAACTTTTATGTCGATGATTGTCTGAAATCAGTCAGTAAAGAAGACGAAGCCGTCAAGCTTGCGAAACAACTACGCGAGCTTCTTGCAAGAGGAGGATTCAAGCTCACAAAATGGCTCTCAAATTCGAGAAAGGTCATTGAGTCACTACCTGAATCAGAAAGAGCTTCACTGGTCAAGAATCTAGATTTTGACAGTTGGTCTGTCGACAGAGCGCTCGGTGTCCAGTGGAATATATCGTCCGATCAGTTCGGATTCAAGATCGTCACAAACAACCGACCCGCTACAAGAAGAGGTATACTGTCCATCGTCAGCTCTGTTTACGATCCGTTGGGATTCGTCGCTCCATTCATATTTCAAGCCAAAGTAATCCTGCAAGACCTCTGTCGTAAGAAGTTGGACTGGGACGACGAAATTCCAGTCGAGTTCCTGAATCGTTGGAAAACCTGGCTACAAGAGCTACCCAAGTTGGAGCAACTCGCAGTCGACCGCTGTTTCAAGCCATCGACCCTAGGAGAAATTGCGTCTAACCAACTCCATCACTTCTCAGACGCATCACAGCATGGTTACGGAGCTGTTACGTACCTCAGAGTTGAAGACAACAACGGTAACCTGAAATGTTCGTTCGTCATGGGCAAATCGAGACTTGCGCCGATCAAACCAGTGACAATCCCCCGGATGGAGCTCTCAGCAGCAGTCATGGCAACAAAGCTGGATCGAATATCTCGACAAGAGCTAAGTTTGCCGATCGACCAGTCGTTCTTCTGGACCGACAGTACGTGCGTGCTACGCTACATAGAGAACCAAGACAAGCGATTCCAAACCTTTGTGGCGAACCGGGTCGCTGCAATCCACAACGCATCTTCTCCGTCTCAGTGGAATTACGTCAACACGCAACTGAATCCAGCAGACGATGCATCGAGAGGCGTGTCAGCAGATTCCCTTGACCGTTGGATACAAGGACCAGATTTCCTAATTCAGTCAAGTGAGACATGGCCACAGAGACCTGCTGATATGACTGCCAACATTCGTGATGACGATCCAGAGGTCAAGGACTCGATCGTGTACGCAAGCGAACTCTCTGATCAAGATCCTATCGCAAAGATTATCGAACGATTTTCGTCATGGAGTCATCTGAAGAGAGTCGTAGCGTGGATACTTCGATTCAAGGCAATCCTGCAGCACTTAAGCAAGATACGAAAGGCCGGAGAGCCAGTCGAGATCCAGTCAACCAGCGCAGTCATTCCTATCAACGTGACGGAGCTAAAAAATGCTGAAACCGAGATTCTCAAACATGTACAGAGCCAGTGCTTTAGAGAGGAATATGATATTCTCAACCAAGTCGATCAGCCGACCGACACAAGAAAACAGAAGGTGCTGAAGAAGTCCAGTAGCATTTTTAAGCTCGACCCAATGCTAAGTGACGCCCTCATACGCGTTGGAGGCCGCCTGCGACGAGCACCAATCAACAGCAATGCAAAACACCCGGTTATCCTACCAAAAAACCACCACGTGGTGAAACTCATTGTCAAGTATTACCACGACATGTCTGGGCACTCGGGCCTAGAATATACCTTGTCTCTTGCAAGACAAAGGTATTGGATCATCAACGCAAGACCAACCGTACGGAGAATTCTCAACGAGTGCTTCAGCTGCAGAAAACGGCAGGCGCCTGTGGG
>JAWNZC010000223.1:337500-499296 GCA_035771165.1 Paragorgia papillata
AAACCACAACAGCTTGCTGCTTAATACCCCAACAACTACAAAACGCTAGTAAATTAAGCACCAAATAATGCAAACAAAATATAAATTAAACATGATGTTGTTTCCAGTTCGCCAGCTGCACCAATGTTTTGCCGGTACAATGTTTTGCCGGTACGGTTTCGTGCATAAGCTTATGCCAAGCTGCATTGCTATTAGTAGCCCGAGTAAACGCCTAGCGGGCGTCTTGTTTACTAGGGGATTAGGGATATAAGATTTATATTTTAATGTGAATGTTTATTGTGATGATTGTGATCTAATTCATATATATGTTGAAGCTTCGAGCTTTAGTTCACTTAGGCAAATGTATGGTTAAAATCCAATATAACTACAGTATCAGTTGTCTGTGTGGAAGACATATCCAATCAACAATTTATTTGTTGCATTTGTGCAATCCATGACGCAATAGTACCTTCTACGTGCGGAAAACGCTAAATGTAATCGTCTTAATAAAAATACCCATGCATGTTAAAAATTCAACAGACAGAGCACTTGTATATTTATATCTTTATAAATGAAGACCCCTGATTGTTTTATTTACATTTAACCAAGCTTCAAAAGGTGGTTTTGCTATGATCCTTAGTTAAAAATCGAAAATCTTTTTCTGTTAATCAACCCACAGGTTGTGTCCGACTTAACACTTAGTAAATTTAAAATGAGACACGTATATTTGCGCAATCATAGCAATCAAAAATATAAAATCTCTATCAACAATTACGCGTATATATGTACGTAATATGTCGAATCCAATAACCTTACTTGAAGTATCGACGACAGATGAGTTTCAGTCTCAGCTAATAAACGTAAATAAATCCTGTACGATACATGTATATTGCCTATTGGGGGAGTATCGGATTGCATTGTTTCGATATTGTTGTTGATGTCAAATCATCCCGGTACTTAAGCATGATGAAACGGTAAACAGGATAGCTCGCGGCTTGCCTCCAACCATAGACAATATTAACACCCTTTTATAATTTGCTGCGGTTTGCAAAACATGCATAGCGAGATATACAGTGACGCGTTGACTCATTCAGTGATTTTGATAGAATTATAATTTCTTGCAGCAAAAAGGCAAAGATCTTTATTGAAAATATGCTTTGCTTTAATTATTCTATTTTGTGTGATACTCAATGCCAAACACCAAATGATACACCAAAATTAAAAAATAATAATAAAACAATTTGTACCAAACAAATTTCTTGCAAGCCAAAACAAGATTGCATATACAATTTATGTTGACATATTGGTTAGTTATTATTATTATTTTAATAGTTAATATTTAATAGTAAATAATATATATATAACTAATATTACTAATTTTATGAAAACCGTTTTTATGTTAATTATGACGATTCCTACAGATTCCGGATTCCATTCCGGATTCCATTCCAGATTCCGGGTTTTCTAACCTACCATTTTATTAACCGTTTGTTAGTAAGTGATTAACCAAATTTCCGTTGATTCCGTTGATTCCGTTGATTCCGTCGATTCCGTTGATTCCGTTAAATAGAGATGCCGGAATTAATCCACTACTAAATAGTCTAAATTATCACCTATGAAAGAAAACAGACCCAATTATAATTATGGTTTTCACAACAATGAATTGTATATACAGTATATTATATTACTATTTAGATATTGACGTTAGAGCAGAATTGCGGGAGATCAAAGAAATTTTGAAAGGGATGGCCAACAAACAAAAGGAAATGGATGCAACTTTAGTGTTATTGAAGAAAGAAATACTATTTAAAAATTTTGACTTGGCTAAATCTTCTCATGCGGTAACTTTCTATGATTTGTTATAAATATACAGTAAATAGATTTTAAAAATATAAATAGGCTAAAGGCCGGTGCGCGGACGTTTGGCCGACATACGTCTGGCCGACAGACATTTGGCCGACAAGACATTTCACCGACAAGACATTTCACCGACATTTCAAGTATTTGAGAAAACGTCTTGAAAGAACTATGAACGTGGAACATTTATTTTATCTTTCACGCATATTTACAGGTTACGTGCAATAGCACGTATATAGTCCAAAAAGCTGTCGGCGTTTAAGTCCAAATCCCAATCCCTTTGAGTCTTAAGTTCAGCGTTTGGTAAATTTTCTTTGATGGGCCGACGGAGATTCCAGCAGAGATTTGCTCCAATAAAAGTTCGTTATTGGCTTGCTCCTTTCTGACTTTTGGCACAAGTCTCCGGATAGTGGGGTGGGTGACGCCAACGCGTTGATCGAAGGCATGATGCCAACCTTCTATGGAGTTATTCGTACGCGGTAAATCATTCTCAACACGATCGTGTACATTCCATAGATCGATATCGAAGAGAGGCCGGCGTCAACGTCCTCTCTGGACTATCCGATCCATGTCGTCTCAAAATACACCAGAAAATCCCCGAGGAGCTCATCGGTCTCAGGATCCAATGAAGTTACTAACTCTTCGAACGCATCGATAACTCTGTCAGGAGGGGCAAAGGCCAGAGACTGGAATTTCTTTACCAAAAAATGCGTTGTCGGCATGTTCCCTGTACCACTGTTGCAAACCCAGATTCTGTATCTTTCTTCACAGGCATTGTGCGAAATGAAACAGACAACCGTGTATACGCGCATTAGGAAAGTTACTTCTAAGCGACGCAATCTATGCTTGCTCAAAATCAACAGTCACAGATAACGGATCCAAGTTGCTTTGTCGTTCTTTTAAGTATTCAAATATCCGATCATATGTATTGCGATCCTTGTTATGTGCGATAGCATAAACTAGAGGTACGGTTCTGCTCCCGTCTGCTACGGCATGGATGGTGTAGAGCTGGCATCCTTCTGGAGCACTGTCGAAAGTCCCATCACAGAACCAGTGTCGTTGAGTGCACATGTAATCCCTAGATCACTGTCGGTAGTGAAGATATATAGGTCAATATCTTCATCGTGAAGAGCTAGGAACTCCTCATCACGTGTTGTTCTTTGCAGTTCATCAGGGATGTCCTCTCCGTCCAGAGCTTGCCGTTTCCGTCGAATCATTCTGACAGTGAATCTTTTTTGGGCAAAAGCCCAGCAGCAGTCAATGGAAAGCTCTCTACGCAGTTTTGAACGATCGTGCTTGTCGTTTCTTCTGATTCGAGCGCGCGTTCCCTGATGGCTGATACCGTCTTTACAACAGCTATTCTGGCAGGATCAGGTGGATGGCTATGCGCAGAAGGTTGATTTTCAAATCGTTGTTATCATCGTTAGCCTGCCGTGCATTCTTTCTTCTTTTCGGCACCTCCAGTAGGTTAAAGAATTTCGCTTTCTATCAACGATATATGCATAACCTTCATACAGAAGTCTCTGGCCACCTCGTCTGGTCTTAACGAACTCCATGGGTTGTGAACAAATGAGACAATGAAACCATGAGCCCCTGCCTCTTACATATATATATATATATATATATATATATATATATATATATATACAGAAATCACAATAACAAAATAACAATACCTATGAGTCATCCTTTTGTCGGCCATCCTTTTGATCAACTAATGAGTGGTCCTTTTGTTTTCACAGTGCTTTGTCAGATTAATGTGTATGAGTCATTGAATGAGTCATCACCCGTAAGCATTATTTTAGAAAATAAATTTCGCCCAAATGTCTTGTCGGCCTAACGTCTTGTCGGCCAAATGTCCTGTCGGCCAAATGTCCTCTCAGTGAAATGTCCTGTCGGCCAAATGTCTGTCGGTCAAAAGTCCTATCGGTCAAACGTCTGTCGGTCTAGTATCTGTCGGTCAATTGTCTGTCGGCCAAACGTCCGGTCACGCTAAAGGCCATGTCACACAAGGCAATTTTCCTTGCAACTTGCACTGCAATTTTTGTCGAAAAAAAGAAAAGCAAGTTGCAGTGAAGGTGTCACACCCTGCAACTTGTCTCGTAGTGTTGCGAAAAGTAGAAGCTGCTTCTACTTTCTCTGCAATTCGCAACACAATTTTCCATTGCGAGACTAGTTGCAAACATGCATGGGGTGTCACACGAGGAAATCTTTTTTGCAACTTGCAATACAATGCCATTGCGCTGCAAGGAAAATTTCCTCGTGTGACATGGGCTTAATACATTATTGTAGTTTGCATTTACTACAAATAGTGTTTACACTTTCTTACCCCTTTAGACGACAAATCTAACCAAAATATTTGCAAAAGCTTACATACAGCTTGGACGGCATCCTGTTGAAAATACTAGTAAGACAGTAAGTATTTTAACAAATAGCAATGCCCACTGTTTTAGTTTCATATATGAATTATTATATCAGCATATATTTATTAACATTATATTTAGGAAAAACTTAAAACAAGAGTTCCGAAACACTCCCTATGGCCTCAGTGAACAGGATCGTCTTGGACATGCCAGGGTCTTTGAAAAAACAAAATCCATGCACTGGCGTGCAGAAGAAAAACGGCGTGTAAGAGTCTTATCCATATATACAACGTAATTACTATACAATAACCAAAGATTAAAATGTTTCACAGATTTTGTAACCTCGTGTATTTTAAAGGTACTAGCCACAGGCTCCTGGTCCCAACTAAAAAATGCTACTACTAAGGAGGTCTCTTCCAAAGTTGCATCCTTGCTTGGAGTAAAATACCACTCTGTGTTGGAAGATGCAATATTCAAGGATATAGAGATTACTTCATGATTGGTGAGCGCGTACGATTTTTATTCACGAGTTGTGAAGGATCGGAAACGAACGAGTGAGCGAAGCGAACGAGTGAGTTTAGCGATCCTTCACAACAAGTGAAAAATAAAAATCGTACTTGTTTATTTTATAAGTACTGAGATATAAATAACCAATACGGTGGACATTTTCACGGCATATCTGAAGACTGAAGTATAGTTTAATTGTACATATGAAAGGTAATTTAAATCAACAATGTCAAAAAGTATCCGTCGAAAAATCTAATAACAACGTAAAAAATTTGCATCTTCTGCTGGTTTTGTCGGGAAGATTTGTTGTCGGCCAATGGCAATGATACGGTTTGATGGAAATCGTTGCTGGAACCTCCTTCTTTTGCCCTCGCCAAACCACTTAAAGCCCAAGACATTTTCATTTGCTGGCTTTGTGATACCGTTGAATAATTAGTCACGTTTTGCAAGTTTTTATGTCCAGAAAGTTGAATTATGTCGGCTGGAGGAATATTGTTGTCAGTCAAGGTTTGCATAATCGTTTTACGGCCGCTATGGTTTTTCAGATTCGGACCAAATCCAGCTTTATCAGCGATTCTTTTCATCACAGAGTTTGAGGGTGTTTACACCGACGGCAGACTTTTTAAACCAAGGTTTCGATGAATCTTTTCTGCAATTGTTGATGGCGAGGTAAAACGGTGCTTCGTCCACAACCATTTCTTTCGGCCGTTTTTCTGCGTAGGACTTGTAAACAGCGACAGGGTCTTTTTCACTCGAAGTGAAAGGGACAGCAAACATTTTTGGGCCCTTTCTCGATATATGAGCAACCGAAATAGAGGAGCTTATTGGGAAGAAGCGTACTTAGCTAGCCCCAGTCCTCCTTAGACTGCCTTAGAATGACTTAGACTGCCTTAGACTGACTTAGGCTGACTTAGACTGACTTAGGCTGACTTAGACTGACTTAGGCTGACTTAGGCTGACTTAGACTGACTTAGGCTGCCTTAGACCGACTTAGACTGACTTAGACTGACTTAGACTGACTTAGACTGACTTAGACTGACTTAGACTGACTTAGGCTGACCTAGACTGACTTAGGCTGACTTAGGCTGACTTAGACCGACTTAGACCGACTTAGACTGACTTAGACTGACTTAGGCTGACTTAGACCGACTTAGGCTGACTTAGACTGACTTAGGCTGACTCAGACTGACTTAGGCTGACTTAGACTGACTTAGGCTGACTTAGACTGACTTAGACTGACTTAGACTGACTTAGACCGACTTAGACTGACTTAGACTGACTTAGACCGACTTAGACCGACTTAGACTGACTTAGGCTGACTTAGGCTGACTTAGGCTGACTTAGGCTGACTTAGACTGACTTAGGCTGACTTAGACTGACTTAGACTGATTTAGACCGACTTAGGCTGCCTTAGACCGACTTAGACTGACTTAGACTGACTTAGACCGACTTAGACTGACTTAGGCTGACTTAGACTGACTTAGGCTGACTTAGGCTGACTTAGACTGACTTAGGCTGCCTTAGACCGACTTAGACCGACTTAGACCGACTTAGGCTGACTTAGACTGACTTAGGCTGACTTAGGCTGACTTAGGCTGACTTAGGCTGACTTAGACTGACTTAGGCTGACTTAGACTGACTTAGACCGACTTAGGCTGCCTTAGACCGACTTAGACTGACTTAGACTGACTTAGACTGACTTAGGCTGACTTAGACTGACTTAGACTGACTTAGACTGACTTAGACTGACTTAGACTGACTTAGACTGACTTAGACTGACTTAGACTGACTTAGACTGACTTAGACTGACTTAGACCGACTTAGACCGACTTAGACCGACTTAGGCTGCCTTAGGCTGCCTTAGACTGACTTAGGCTGACTTAGACTAACTTAGGCTAACTTAGGCTGACTTAGGCTGACTTAGACCGACTTAGACTGACTTAGACTGACTTAGACTGACTTAGACCGACTTAGAGCGACTTAGACTGACTTAGGCTGCCTTAGGCTGCCTTAGACTGAGTTAGGCTGACTTAGACTAACTTAGGCTGACTTAGACTGACTTAGGCTGACTTAGACTGACTTAGACTGACTTAGACTGACTTAGGCTGCCTTAGACCGACTTAGACTGACTTAGACTGACTTAGGCTGACTTAGACTGACTTAGACTGACTTAGACTGACTTAGACTGACTTAGGCTGACTTAGACTGACTTAGACCGACTTAGACCGACTTAGACTGACTTAGACTGACTTAGGCTGACTTAGACTGCCTTAGACTGACTTACACTGCCTTAGACTACCTTAGATTTGGCCTACACAAAAGAGTTCCAGTGGAACTGGGAGAGTAAAGCTTTATACTTTTGACTTCTTGATAAAACGTTTTAAAAAACTCAGGAGAATATCAATGTAAACGAATAGTGAATGGGTAGTTTTTCACCTTTTAATTTTATGGGGAAATAGGTAAGTTTATATGCGGGTAGATATTTTGATCTTATGTTGTATAAGATATAATATTACTAAATAATTACCAATTGTTGGACCAGGTGACCAAAATATTATAATTTGTCAGTATCGTAATTAAAGTAAATATTGTAGTTATTATCGCAATAATTATCGTAGTTATTATCGCAATAATTATCGTAGTTATTATCGCAATAGTTATCGTAGTTATAAAATGTTTAATATGTCTTTATAAGCAGAGTGCCCGATTTACAAGTTCAAAAGCTATTCAACTTTTGTATTTCGGTTTTTTTAACTTTAGCACAAATACTGAAATGCCAATCAAGCCATTATTCGATATTTCGACATACACTTTCAATAAAACTGCAGCTCGTGATAAAAGTAATTTTAAAGCAATACACAGTCAATACAAGACTTATAAAAGACTGACAAAAAACATTTTATATTTAAAATTGTCAAAACACTACAAACTTGGAAATAATTTGTTGTTAATTACAGTATACAGACAAATGTTTATTCAGCATTAATGTCAGATCTAAAGTACTTTGACATCTTAACAATAAGCCATTTGCACGATGACGTAAAATAGCGTTGGGTGACTACAACTACCAGAATGCTTTGCCAGTGCGCTCCATTTATCAGCACTAGGATGCTAGCAAAGCATTCTGGTAGTTGTAGTCACCCAACGCTATTTTACGTCATCGTGAAAATGATTTTATTCAACAGAATTAATACGTAATCTATTTAACAAATAGATTCCATTTTCCCGTTGTCTGTTCAGTTATAGATGCACAGATGACATCACAACGTGGTAAGAACAAAAAAGTGGCCCACGAGACGCAGTCGAGTGGGTCACTGATGTTCTTACCACGTTGTGACGTCTTCTGTGCATCTATAACTGAACAGACAACAAAAAAATGGAATCTATTTGTTTTATACAATAAAAATTTAAAAGGTCTTTGTCGAAAACTCTTGCCGGATTTTGGGGCATGAAGAAGGAAAAAAGCAAGTCAGCTGACGTGATCTGACGTGACCATGTGTCTGTCCTCTAATAGATCATGGCCAACAACCAATGAAAACACGCATAGCAACCAGGGTATTGTATAAAATGGATATAGAAAATCCACCTCTAGTCCAGTTTGCTTAATTAAGCAAAAAAATATTACATGAAATAAAACAAAGCATTCTTGCTACGAATTGTATCGAGACATAATTAATGATTTAGTAAAATGCAAACAGAAAATCTACCTCATCAATCAGTCAATTAAATTAATTAAAGTAGTTTTTCTCTGAAAACAAACTATCACGAAAACTGTTCTTTGAGATAGATGTAAGTTTTATACATCCAAGAAACATTAAAGTTTTTTTAATTAAAATCTATTTATAAACTAAACAACGGGCATGGTATACTAATTTCACTCTTTTAATTTATCAATGAATTGTTGGAGTTGATCTTCAACGAACCGGTATGTTAGTTCCTTTTTCAGTCTTACGTTTTCCAGTTTTTTCTTTATATGTTTTTCTGTTTTTCCATTTACGCAGCCTAAGTCAGTCTAAGTCAACCTAAGTCAGTCTAAGTCAGTCTAAGTCAGTCTAAGTCAGTCTAAGTCAGCCTAAGTCAGCCTAAGTCAGTCTAAGTCAGCCTAAGTCAGTCTAAGGCAGCCTAAGTCAGTCTAAGTCAGCCTAAGTCAGTCTAAGTCAGTCTAAGGCAGCCTAAGTCAGTCTAAGTCAGCCTAAGTCAGTCTAAGGCAATCTAAATCGGTCTAAGTCAGCCTAAGTCAGTCTAAGGCAGCCTAAGTCAGTCTAAGTCAGTCTAAGTCAGTCTAAGTCAGTCTAAGTCAGTCTAAGTCAGTCTAAGTCAGTCTAAGTCAGTCTAAGTCAGTCTAAGTCAGTCTAAGTCAGCCTAAGTCAGCCTAAGTCAGTCTAAGTCAGCCTAAGTCAGCCTAAGTCAGCCTAAGTCGGTCTAAGTCGGTCTAAGTCGGTCTAAGTCGGTCTAAGTCGGCCTAAGTCGGCCTAAGTCGGCCTAAGTCGGTCTAAGTCGGTCTAAGTCGGTCTAAGTCGGTCTAAGTCAGTCTAAGTCAGTCTAAGTCAGTCTAAGTCAGCCTAAGTCAGTCTAAGGCAGCCTAAGTCAGCCTAAGTCAGTCTAAGTCGGTCTAAGTCGGTCTAAGTCGGCCTAAGTCGGCCTAAGTCGGCCTAAGTCGGTCTAAGTCGGCCTAAGTCAGCCTAAGTCAGTCTAAGTCAGTCTAAGGCAGCCTAAGTCAGCCTAAGTCGGTCAAAGTCGGTCTAAGTCGGCCTAAGTCGGTCTAAGTCAGCCTAAGTCAGTCTAAGGCAGCCTAAGTCAGCCTAAGTCAGCCTAAGTCAGTCTAAGTCAGTCTAAGTCAGCCTAAGTCGGTCTAAGTCGGTCTAAGTCAGTCTAAGTCAGCCTAAGTCAGTCTAAGTCAGCCTAAGTCCGCCTAAGTCAGTCTAAGTCAGCCTAAGTCAGCCTAAGTCAGCCTAAGTCAGTCTAAGGCAGTCTAAGGCAGTCTAAGTCGGTCTAAGGCAGCCTAAGTCAGCCTAAGTGAGCCTAAGTCAGCCTAAGTCAGCCTAAGTCAGCCTAAGTCAGCCTAAGTCAGTCTAAGTCAGCCTAAGTCGGCCTAAGTCAGTCTAAGTTGGTCTAAGTCGGTCTAAGTCGGTCTAAGTCGGTCTAAGTCAGCCTAAGTCGGTCTAAGTCGGTCTAAGTCAGCCTAAGTCAGTCTAAGGCAGTCTAAGTCAGTCTAAGTCAGTAAATGAATTGTGTTATTAAACCATATTGTGTTTAATAAAGCTTCGGAAGTCGAAGTGCCCACAAGTTTCAAATCGTAAAGCAGTTTGACTTCATCTTCGCTCAGAGCAACCGAAGCATTTATTTGGTTTGTTGCCTTTCCCTTTTTGCTTGAGGCCTTTCTGTTTTGACTGCAATGCCTGTCGAGCCTGTTCAAACTCTTTGTCCTTGATGATACTGAATCCGTAATTTCTTTTCTTCAAATATCTTTCAAAACTGGCAAACTTAGAACGCACGGAATTTGGCTCGTATTCTTCGTTGCTCTCTTTCTTTCGGACAGAGATAATAAACTCGCTCAAGTAAACATTGAGTTCCGCTGGCGAAATATCCTCGATTTTTCTTGAGTCATTCTTCAAAGACAAAAATTCTTGAAGAAGTGCAACGTCCTGTAGTGCTTTTTCGTTTTGTATTTTCGTTCTCCTGACCATCGATGAATTCCTGTACAGAGCTGGGTATCTCTGCAAACTGTAAAGCCATTTTCCAACGAAGCAGTAAGCAAACCAACTGAGTAGTTCAACAAGCCATGCGCGGGAAAAGCTGATACGACTTTTTTCACTAGTGACAAATATCGTATTAACACTGTGATTGGTCGTACGATATTTTTCACTGGTGAAGTGAATCGTACGACCAATCACATTCAAGAAAAAAACGTTTTGATACAATTATTATTTCTTGCCTCGCAAGCAGATATATCTCAGTACTTATATAATAACTTGTATATTAGTGGTATGGGCATATTGATAGTCCGTATAATACTATGCAGTTATTTTAAAACTTGGTTAACCAATTTTATCCAATTTCTACAAAGTTGTGTTTAGTTGTAATTATTATCTTTGTGTTGTAGCGCTCCTTTGTGGCCAGTGATGGACTAGAGCAATGTAGAAAGGATGAACAATTTTGGGTTCACTTCAAGCAGTGGAAGGAAGCACATTATGGAGCGAGAGGGCCAAGTAACCAAGAATTTGAGGAATTAAAGCAGACTGATGCCATCACCTATAGAGGATCAGAGGAATAAATTAACATGTTGAAATTTATATGGGGGAAGTGTTTATCTGAAAGATAACGGTCAGTCTCTCTCGTCTTGTAATGACTAATCTTCACCTGCTGAATGTCACAGATTAATACTTCTGTACCCCACTATTTTTTTTAAAGCTAATAAATATTATAATATTTATAAACAGTCCACAAATAACAAAGAAAACAAAAGTGATTGTGATGGAGTGATGATCTATAGCCTGTGTTATTCATTAAATAGAGATTAGTCCTCACAATGCCATATTATTAAGTTTAAAAGGACTATTCTGCACCTGACCTCTCTCTTTATATATTTTATTTTCCATTAATTTGAAGTTGCAGAACATTAAGATCTAATTAAATTGCTATCACTTGTTTGTAAATATATTCTATCCCGCATTTTAAAGTATTTTTCTATTTGAATAAGACCAGTTTGAAATTTAACAGTTTTAATACTTGAGTTTTTTTACAATGAACCACAAATTTTATATTGTACTGTAAATTTTAATATAAAGTCACAAGGTAAAGAATATCATATGTTCTTTATTTTAGGCTACGTCCACACGTATACGTTTTCGTAGCGTTTTCATATTGTTCTCCGTCCTCAAGGGAATAGAAAACAATGGTCTACTTACCTGAAACAATATGAAAACGCTACGAAAACGTATACGTGTGGACATAGCCTTAATTCGATGGCCTTTCGTATTTTTAAATAAACACGTGTTAAGCAAAATGCTTTTTAAACAAATATGTAACTCAATTATTAATGATTTGGGACGCTTGAATATTTGACATTATCCAGAGGATTATTAATATATTTGACATTTTGAGAATATTATAAATTTAAACGTTTATATATTATTTAAAGAATATATACGGTACTCTCGTAAGATTTATAATCTATTCTATTAAGAAATGTTTTAATTTACCTTGTTTATTAATAGCTTAATTTTTTACTTTGTCCCCCAGTGAAGTACATCTTCATTGTTGTCGATTAGCCTCCAGACATATTCTTTCTGCTGATCCCTCAGTTGTTTTAAATCTTCGCTTTTCTATTAAATAAACATTTTTGAAATGTCAAGAAAGCGCGTGTTCAGTGTTCGAAACAACGTTGTTCATGCCTGTTTGAACAACATAAAACTATCATGTTAAATCAACAGCGTTGTTCATGCATGATACAACATGTTTTTCAGGCATAATGAAACAACAAGATTGAGCAGCCATGTTACAACAACCATGAACTTGGTTGTTGTTACAACAACCATGAACTTGGTTGTTGTATCAAGCTGGGTTTTGCTTGTTGTGACATGCATGAACAAGCCTTGTCGAGTTTGTCCTGTGTAACAACATGTTGAAACATGCTTGAACAATCCTGTTACTTCACCAATCCTGTTCTAGCATGTTAACAGTGCTGTTCATGGGTTGTTGAGCCAACAACCATGTTACAGCCTGTGAGATTTTTATGTGTGTAAACGGAGGAACGATTTTACCATCCTTTATTTACATTAAAGTAAACACACTAAAAAAGTGTCAAATACTTTAATACATGTGCGGTTGGAAACTTGCACAAGTTATATTCATTATAAATCAGCTTTTCTTATGATTTCAATCATCCAGGTTCATCTGTTTACGTCACAAACTTGCTAGTGCCAGACTCTTTATACAACATGGCTTTTTTTAGAATACTTCGTTAAGAAATTCAGAAATCAACAAAAAGTGCGGTTTGCTTCAAATTTTTATCATCATATTCGTTATTCTCCATACTTAGGCCACGCCAATTTAATTTTGTGTTTTACGGGCCCGCCGACGCTAAAAATCCGGAAAACAGAATAAAAATAAGTCAAGAATCCGAAATAATAAAAATCAATGTTTTTTTCTTGCTGAAGTTCCCTTTTTATGGCTGAAATGACTTGTCAAAACACGCTGAATTGCTGAGGTTTTGCACTTTTGGTTTTAATAATATTGTTTGGATCGTGTTTTGAGCAATATTCATGAACCGGAACCCGGCAGACTTTAGGCAAAACTTTAGGCTGCAGTCCTCTAATATGGAATTATGGGCATGCGCAAAACATGGCCGATCCGCAAGATGCTCTCACGTGTGCTTTCAAGCTGCAGCTCGCTCTTTATGTAAATATCTTGGATGTGCCGTGATGGCGGGCCTACCAGATTGTGCGTGGTTCTCTGTTAGTGTCGAAAATGGAGGTATTTGCAGTAAACGTGAACTTCTACAGCTCGATCTAGACGAACTTCTGGCAAACGTTTTGGACAAAGTCACCCACGACAACAACATGCAGGATTGTGAAAGGCTTGAAGTTTATGTTGGAAGTTCACCCGACAGAGTGGACGTTAAAGTGTCAAACCAAGCCGCAGTACGTGTTCCTTTTGAGTTTGGGTACAAGTATACAAAGTTTAAACTTTTCTTCAGTGTTGAACAGGTTCGTTCGTCGCCACAAACAACAGTTGTTGACGCGTTTGAGATTATGGATAAGGCAAGGAAAAGCGAATCACATCTGCCGCCTAAAAGAAAGGGAAACAACTCCAACGACCGATTTTACAACAACATGTTGGCAATATTGCGTAAAGATCTGGATGTTGGTTTTAGAATTGATCAAGTGGAGACCTTGGGAAAGAAGATTACTACGGTACTCTACGACAATCTTTGGTATATGGAACCCCATCACGAAAAGCTCGCGGAAAAAGGAATTAAGTCTGCCAAAGGCATTCAGCTCACTTACCCGATACTACAACTATAAACAAGCCCATAAAGCCTGTGCAAGGGTAAGTTTATCAAATTCATTCATTTATCTATACCGAAGTTTGACGAGAGATAAAAAATATAACTTGCACCTTTTAATAGTATCAAGCAAACTCTTGCCCCAGTACGAATATTTACATATTTAAGAGGGTGTTTATATGGCTCTTCTCTTCTATAATTGAAAACAAAGTTGACAAGGAATTTAACTGAGAAGTGGGATCTCAACTACCAAGAGGGCTGGCCCTTCTCTATGTATTAAAACACCCCCTTAAATATCATGATCAAGGCATTTTACTATTGTGGTATAACTCTCTCCCACACCATGAAACACCTCCCCACTACATCAACCTTGGCCGTTTTATCAGTCAGAAAAGGAGACAAACTGTATACAATGAACGTCTCCAGTCAACTGCTCTAAACTGACATCAATTTGTTGGCCCTGTATTTTTTATTTTATTAGAACAGGGTGGGCAAGAAAGGTTGGTACATGGAGGTACTGTAGTGTGTGTATCATATTATATTCATCTTACAAATGTATCTTTTTTCCACTAAATTTGCAGGTTAGCAGTGAGCTTTTAAAGCAACACATCGACAACTTATCAGATATCTTGCTCCTGACATACACAACGAAAAAGCCCAAATGTTCTTCTGCTGTTGTCGAGCTAGTGGAATCCATGAAGAAGTACCATACCATTTTGTTGAAACAACAACTTCGTAGTAAAAAAAAACTCATGATTCTTCAACACCATTAAGATATAAGGATAGTAATTTCACTTGGAAAACCATACCAGCTATTGCCTGTCCACGCCGTGTGCAAGACCAATATGCAGACCTGCAGGCAGAGTTGGAAACGAAGAATTACTACGAAGTTGTTTGGCTGAATAACTTTCCCACCATTCCTTCAGACAGATATGAAAGGCGTCACTGGATTGATGACCTAGCCTTAAGCTTTCCCATCCAGATGTACAGTTATGAGTATGGAAATAACCTTGGGTCATATCGGTTTGTTTGGAAAGTTGCAGAAAATGGTTCTGAGGAAGAAGTATTGAAAGTTTTGTCAGACATTAACAAATCCCTCCCATCTTACCATACAAGATCAATGAAGAAGCATTTCTTTGATCGTTACAGCAAAGTGGTAACAATCAGCAAATGTGTACTTAGGGACATGTACAGATACTTAACAGATGGGGAACTTCCAGCTACCTCTGCTTCTGAAGAAATTGATGCACGGCTACGCCTTATTCTACAGTCAGATGACCCTGATATCTTGTGGGATTTGAGGCACAGAATGGAAATCCAGGCAGCACAAAATGTAATGCTTTTTGGGATGAAATGAACAGCTACTTTTAAGAAAACACACCAGCTGTGCAAGAAAGAAGGCATGGACAGCATCTGTACCTCCCATTTGCTGTTTCCATAGAAGACCTTGTATCAACCGTAGCAGCCCGTCTTCCTCATGGTACACCCATTCCATCAACAGAATGGGTTAGATTACAGTTTTGGCCATCAGATCCCACAACCCGAAGAGCACTTCATCACACAGGGAGACTGAATATCAAATTTGCTGTTCAGGCCAGACAGGTATATTTTCCGATTAATACTTTGTGACACATAAATTTATTAGATAGATAGACTGCTGTTTCTATTGAAGGTTGTGGTTGAAATCAAATTTATGAGGACTTTGAAATTCTACCAGTGAAATTGAGAGTATTTAATTGAGTTTTCATAGGAGGTTGAATTATTAGAAAATTTAGAGTAATTTTTTGTTAGACTATAATTTTGTGATATATTCTGATGTTTTATTTAGATGAGAGGTTCTCATGAAAACAGCCAGTACTGCTATCACCAACTCAAACTGCTGAAAGAATTTGCCATACACTGGAGAGAAGATGTCCTGTTCTTTTGGTTAGATGATAAGGCATTAGTTCCCATTGGTGAACCAGAAAAGCCCATTTCTGCCACACCTAGAAGCCACAATAAGGCACTGGCACCTGCAAATGGCCCAAGACTTGATGCCCTGGACCATGACTTTCACCTCTGTGGTGCCATACCATCAGCTGTCCTGAAGTCTGACATTCCCGAGTCACAATCAGATACATTTTTCAGAGGCGATGTATATGTGACAGTGAAAGACAAAGTATTTGAGCCTTCCAACACATGGAGACATCGTACTGAAATGGTAAAACTTGTACGTGATAAATACTGCGATGATCTTATCAGGGCAAATGTACCAATAGTCCTCCACTATACAGATGGAGGACCTGACCACCGCACAACCTCACACCTCACACCCTCACAACCCCACACCTCTGTCCAGCTATCTAGTGTGGCACAGTTCATCTTGCTCGACCTTGACATGTTTGCAACTGTTCGTACAGCACCTATGGGAAGTTGGGCAAATTTAGCTGAAAGGGTGAATGCCATGCTGAATTTGGGTTTGCAGCATGTATCTCTAGCAAGGGAGAGTATGGATGAAGGTCATGTGAGTACTATGAATAGAGCAAAAACCCTCAAAGATATTCGGAGAATAGCAAACAGAAATTCTGCCTTCAAAGCTGGCCTGGAAGCATCAGTTTCACCTGTGTTGAAGACCATTGAGGGTCGCTTCTCTCATCTCCGGCTGAAAGGAGACCAGTTTCAGATTCTCTCTCCAGCTTGTAGTGAAGAGGTGGATGATTTCTTCGAAACACTACGTGTCCTTGATGAGAAATTGGAGCAGACCAAAGTAGGAAAGAGGGATGTCGAGAAGTTTGGGCAAGTGGTAGACTTCTTCAAAAAACACTGTCATACCAGGCATTACATGTTCCAGGTCAAGAAATGCTCCATGGAGATGGTTGAAACGTGCTGGTATTGTTCTTTGAACCCACCAAGGCTTCCTCCAGAGAAGTACAGTCTTCTTAATCTTGTCCCAGATCCTGTTTGCAATGCAGAGCAAGAGATACAAGAGTACTTGCCCTTCACAAGTGTGTATGGAACAACCACAGATGACACAGATCGACCATCCAGAAAGAATGCCACCGTGACATCAGCCCGTGACGTAGAAAACAAGTCCATGCTTGTTGGCACCAAAGTGCGTGGAAGAATTGTTTGTGTAGAATGCAATAAGCCACCAGTGTGAAGGTATCACCACATTCATCCTCGGATTCATCACCAGATTCATCACCACATTCGCAAAGCAAATATTTCACCTTCAATAATTACTTCAATAATGAACCGATCAGCACACACGATACACCAAATTAAAGCTTATTATTCTGTCTTTCTGGCCCAAGATTAACGGCGTTTGTTTCAACAATTTATAGAGGAGAAAAATAACGATTTACTAGAAAGTACTCGCTCTTCGGTCTTGGGGAAAAAATTTCGATGGCTTCTTTTAATTTTAACCGGCTTTTCTATATATCAAAATGAAGCTCATTCTATCCTCTTGCTGGCCCAAGAAAAATTAGAAGTGGCCCAGATCTGGTTAAAGAGTTATTCGCTTTTAAAGCGAGACGCCCAAACTGTCAATTACACAGCGCGCTAAAAAGAGAACACTTTGTTAACTATATTTCACAACATAGCCTTTGGGGCAAAGATTTCGATGGCTTCGGTTACTTTTAACCGGCTTTCCTATATACGAAATTGAAGCTAAAGCTATCTTCTTGCTGGCCCAATAAAAATTAGAAGTGGCCCAGATCTGGTTCAAGAGTTGTTCGCTTTTAAAGCAAGAAGCCCAAACTGTCAATTACATCGCGCCGGAAACAGAAATCTTTATTAATTGTAGTTGCCGACTTAGACTTTGGGGGAAAGATTTCGATGGCTTTTGTTAATTTTAACCAGCTTTCCTATATATCAAATTGAAGCTCATTATATCGTCTTGCTGGCCAAAGAAAAATTAGAAGTGGCCCAGTTCTGGTTTAAGCGTTATTCGCATAAGCCGAAACTGTGAAGGTATCACCACATTCACTTGGGGGAAAAATTTCGATAGGTTTTTTTAATTTTAACCTGCTTTCCTATATATCAAATTGAAGCTCATTCTATCTTCTTGCTGGCCCAAGAAAAATTAGAAGTGGCCCAGATCTGGTTCAAGAGTTATTCGCTTTTAAAGGGAGACGCCCAAATTGTCAATTACAAAGCGCGCTAAAAATAGAACATTTTATTTTTAAATTCGTCGGGATAGTCTTGGGGGAAAAATTTCGATGGCTTCTTTAAATTTTAACCGGCTTTCCTATAAATCAAATTGAAGCTCATTCTATCTTCTTGCTGGCCCAAGAAAAATTAGAAGTGGCCCAGATCTGGTTCAAGAGTTATTCGCTTTTAAAGGGAGACGCCCAAATTGTCAATTACACAGCGCGCTAAAAATAGAACATTTTATTTTTAAATTCGTCGGGATAGTCTTGGGGGAAAAATTTCGATGGCTTCTTTAAATTTTAACCGGCTTCCCCATAAATCAAATTGAAGCTCATTCTATATTCTTGCTCACCCAAGAAAAATTAGAAGTGGCCCAGATCTGGTTAAAGAGTTATTGGCTTTTAAAGCGAGACGCCCATATTGTTAATTACACATCGCGCTAAAAATAGAACACTTTATTATTAAATTCGTCGGGATGGTGTTGGAGGAAAAATTTCGATAGCTACTTTAAATTTTAACCAGCTTTCCCATAAATCAAATTGAAGCTCATTCTATCTTCTTGCTGGCCCAAGAAAAATTAGAAGTGGCCCAGATCTGGTTCAAGAGTTATTCGCGTTTAAAACGAGAAGCCCAAACTGTCAATTACAGCGCGCCGGAACTCATACTTCAAGGAAAATTTTAATGAAATAAATAATTGGGGGTCACCAAAGTTTTTTCCGAATTAAATTAGTTTGAAGGGTAATTAATTGGCAGCGATTTTGAAACGTCATTGTTGCCATAGCAACAACTGTTGCAATTTATTTGGTGGCAGTTTTTGATTGTCAGACTGTTTAACTATGCATAACATTTAGTTTTATTCTTTTTTTGAATTGTTTAATCACGTGTTTGGACTCTCAAACTTGTATTTTCCATTTTTCAAGAAACTGTATGGAGCCACCTTAATAAAGATTTCTATTTCCGGCGCGATGTAATAGCGAACAACTCTTGAACCAGATATGGGGCACTTCTAATTTTTCTTGGGCCAGCAAGACGATATAATGAGCTTCATTTTGATATATAGGAAAGCCGGTTAAAGTTTAAAAAAGGCATCGAAATTTCCCCCCCAATGTCTAAGTCGGCAACCACAATTAATAATTTCTGGCGCGCTGTAATTGACAGTTTGGGCGTCTCGCTTTAAAAGCTAATAACTCTTTAACCAGATCTGGGCCACTTCTAATTTTCCTTGGGCCAGCAAGAGGATAGAAAGAGCTTCATTTTGATATAAAGCAAAGTCAGTTAAAAGTTATAGAAGGCATCGAAATGTTTCCCCCAACCATCCCGACGAATTTAATAACAAAGTGTTCTATTTTTAGCGCGCTGTGTAATTGACAGTTTGGGCGTCTCGCTTTAAAAGCGAATAACTCTTGAACCAGATCTGGGCCACTTCTAATTTTTCTTGGGCCAGCAAGAGGATAAAATGAGCTTCATTTTGATATATAGGAAAGCCGGTTAAAATTAAAAAAACCTATCGAAATTTTTCCCCCAAGTGAATGTGGTGATACCTTCACAGTTTCGGCTTATGCGAATAACGCTTAAACCAGATCTGGGCCACTTCTAATTTTTCTTGGGCAAGCAAGACGATATAATGAGCTTCATTTTGATATATAGGAAAGCCGGTTAAAATTTAAAAAAGGCATCGAAATTTTCCCCCCAATGTCTAAGTCGGCAACCACAATTAATAAAGATTTCTATTTCCGGAGCGCTGTAATTGACAGTTTGGGCGTCTCGCTTTAAAAGCTAATAACTCTTTAACCAGATCTGGGGCACTTCTAATTTTTCTTGGGCCAGCAAGAAGATAGAATGAGCTTCATTTTGATATATAGGAAATCCGGTAAAAGTTAACAAGAAGCCATCGAAATATTTCCCCCAAGGGCTATGTCGGCAACTACAATTAATAAAGATTTCTATTTCCGGTGCGCGGAAATTGACAGTTTGGGCGTCTCGCTTTAAATGCGAATAACTCTTGAACCAGATATGGGCCACTTCTAATTTTCCTTGGGCCAGCAAGAGGATAGAAGGAGCTTCATTTTGATATAGAGCAAAGTCAGTTAAAAGTTATAGAAGGCATCGAAATGTTTCCCCCAAGACCATCCCGACGAATTTAATAACAAAGTGTTCTATTTCATCTCGCTGTGTGATCAGCGGTTCGGGCGTCTCGCTTTAAAAGCTAATAACTCTTTAACCAGATCTGGGCCACTTCTAATTTTTCTTGGGCCAGCAAGAAGATAGAATGAGCTTCAATTTGATTTATGGGAAAGCCGGTTAAAATTTAAAGAAGCCATCGAAATTTTTCCCCCAAGACTATCCCGACGAATTTAAAAATAAAATGTTCTATTTTTAGCGCGCTGTGTAATTGATAGTTTGGGCGTCTCCCTTTAAAAGCGAATAACTCTTGAACAAGATCTGGGCCACTTCTAATTTTTCCTGGGCCAGCAAGAGGATAGAATGAGCTTCATTTTGATATATAGGAAAGCCGGTTAAAATTAAAAGAACCTATCGAAATTTTTCCCCCAAGTGAATGTGGTGATACCTTCACAGTTTCGGCTTATGCGAATAACTCTTAAACCAGATCTGGGCCACTTCTAATTTTTATTGGGCCAGCAAGACGATATATCGAGCTTCAATTTGATATATAGGAAAGCTGGTTAAAATTAACAAAAGCCATCGAAATGTTTCCCCCAAAATGTAAGTCGGCACCCACAATTAATAAAGATTTCTATTTCCGGTGCGCTGTAATTGACAGTTTGGGCGTCTCGCTTTAAAAGCGAATAACTCTTGAACCAGTTCTGGGCCACTTCTAATTTTTCTTGGGCCAGCAAGAACATAGAATGAGCTTCAATTTGATATATAGGAAAGCCAGTTAATATTAAAAAAAGCCATCAAAATCTTTCCCCCAAGACTATCCCGACGAATTTAATAACAAAGTGTTCTATTTTTAGCGCGCTGTGTAATTGACAGTTTGGGCGTGTCGCTTTAAAAGCGAATAACTCTTGAACAAGATCTGGGCCACTTCTAATTTTTCCTGGGCCAGCAAGAGGATAGAATGAGCTTCATTTTGATATATAGAAAAGCCGGTTAAAATTAAAAGAACCTATCGAAATTTTTCCCCCAAGTGAATGTGGTGATACCTTCACAGTTTCGGCTTATGCGAATAACTCTTAAACCAGATCTGGGCCACTTCTAATTTTTATTGGGCCAGCAAGACGATATATCGAGCTTCAATTTGATATATAGGAAAGCTGGTTAAAATTAACAAAAGCCATCGAAATGTTTCCCCCAAAATGTAAGTCGGCACCCACAATTAATAAAGATTTCTATTTCCGGTGCGCTGTAATTGACAGTTTGGGCGTCTCGCTTTAAAAGCGAATAACTCTTGAACCAGTTCTGGGCCACTTCTAATTTTTCTTGGGCCAGCAAGAACATAGAATGAGCTTCAATTTGATATATAGGAAAGCCAGTTAATATTAAAAAAAGCCATCAAAATCTTTCCCCCAAGACTATCCCGACGAATTTAATAACAAAGTGTTCTATTTTTAGCGCGCTGTGTAATTGACAGTTTGGGCGTGTCGCTTTAAAAGCGAATAACTCTTGAACCAGATCTGGGCTGCTTCTAATTTTTCTTGGGCCAGCAAGAGGATAGAATGAGCTTCATTTTGATATATAGAAAAGCCGGTTAAAATTAAAAGAAGCCATCGAAATTTTTCCCCCAAGACCGAAGAGCGAGTACTTTCTAGTAAATCGTTATTTTTCTCCTCTATAAATTGTTGAAACAAACGCCGTTAATCTTGGGCCAGAAAGACAGAATAATAAGCTTTAATTTGGTGTATCGTGTGTGCTGATCAGTTCATTATTGAAGTAATTATTGAAGGTGAAATATTTGCTTTGCGAATGTGGTGATGAATCTGGTGATGAATCTGGTGATGAATCCGAGGATGAATGTGGTGATACCTTCACACTGGTCAATAAGCCTCGGGTGATTTACTCTGCAAAGAAGCTAAGTATTGTGGAGTCTACATGCGTCGAGCGAAGAAAGCAGGAGAATGCTTATACCTGTGGAGCCTCTCTTTTCCAGGATACATCAGATTACTATGATACCATTGTTGTTCGAGAGTCCCTTCAGTGCAACTCCCAGGTCGAGATCACTTACTACAGTGGGAAAACATGCAAATTTCCAGATGTATGCATTCATTGTGGTGAACAGGACATTCTAGCAATTGATGTTGACATTCAGGAGTTGAAGCAGTCATTCACCACTGTTCGGCCAATCTGCTGTGTGTGCAAATCCAAGGGTAAAGAGCCCTTGTGCAGAGGCCCAAAAAATGTTGGGAAGAAACAAAAGACTCGATGACAGAAACACTTTCTTGTTTTGGTTTAACCAAAACAATATGAAGATCTTGTAATAAAACTTTGTTTGTGATATTAATGTATATACAGTATGTGTATATTACAGATCTCTTCAATAGTGCTCAAAATGGGCATATACATGTAGTATATTGAAGTAACTTGTTGTATTGTTCAGATTTCTTTTAGCGTGGACAGAACATGCATTTTATGTTCATTTAATATAATACATACAGTATATTGTATATCAGTACAGTATATGCTAGTGTACTACATATTTTTTATAGTACGGTATACATGTCAGGTACATTCACAGATAAAACACTGCAAAATTTGTCTTGCTAACTCTTGTGTCTTATTGATCTGAATCAGCAATGGTTAATCTATTATATCAATACATTGTACTATGTTGCTTTATAAATCCTATTCATAACCCTTATAATGATATGCGAAGTAACAATTAAGACATATATTACCATATGCGCTTGATTGAGCAATCACACGTGTGTTTTATGATACGAGGAGTATAAATATGGGAGAAATCCTCAGATCTAGCTCAGTTTCTTTCCAGCGGACAAGTGACCAGGACGAACTTTTCTTAAAGCAGTTTTACGATCACGTAAATCATGGCCGAGCCAGATATACAGTTTCCCGATAATGGAGATGATGGAGTTATACAGGATGGCCAACCTGGTCAAGCCCAAGGCCCAGCAGTTGATCAACCGCCTGTTGATGTACCCACTTCTGTGGCTTCTCGCGATGTTCAGAACGACGAAATGGAGGTATACTATTTGACTTTCTATTTAAAATATGTCTTGTTGCTGGATTGGCCGGGCTTGCATATTGTGCAAAAGTATAACGAGATATGGGCGAGAGCGAGTTCGCCACACAAAAATATATACGCGAGAGTTCGCCAGACCATACAAAATATATGGGCGAGACTTCACCAGATATTAATTATATTGGCAAGTGTTCGCCAGATATTATATACATATGGGTGAGAATACGGGCGAGGGTTCGCTAGACAAACTCTATGAGCGAGTGTTCGCCAGAAGAAGAAAAAAAAAAAAATAAATAAAATAAAAAAAAATATATATATATATATATATATATAATAAAATACAAAAATATATATATATATATGGGCGAGAGTTCGCCATACAAAATATAGGGGTGAGAGTTCGCCAGACAAAATATATGGGCGAGAGGTCGCCAGACAATATATATGAGCGAGTGTTCGCCAGACAAAATCTATGGGCGAGTGTTCGCCAGACAATATATATGGGCGAGAGTTCGCCAGACACAATATGAGCGAGAGTTCGCCAGAGAAAAAAAAAATAAATAAATAAAAAATTCGCCAGACAAAATATATGGGCGAGAGTTCGCCAAAAAAAAAAAAAAAAAAAAAATATGAGCGAGTGTTCGCTAACCAAAATCTATGGGCAAGTGTTCGCCAGACAATATATATGGGCGAGAGTTCGCCAGACAAAATATATGGGCGAGAGTTCGCCAGACAAAATATATGAGCGAGTGTTCGCCAGACAAACTATATGGGCGAGAGTTCGCCAGATTAAATATGTGGGCGAGAGTTCGTCATAAACAATATATGGGCGAGAGTTCGCCAGATATTGTACATGAGCGAGTGTTCGCCAGCAAAAATATATCGGCGAGAGTTCGCACGACAAAATATATGGACGAGAGTTCCCCAGACATTGTATATGAGCGAGAGTTCGTCAAAAAAAAAAAAAAAAAAAAAAAAAAAATACGGGCGAAAGTTCGCCAGACATTGTATACGAGCCAGTGTTCGCCCGATATTATTTGTTGTGCTCAATACGTTGGACAACCATTAATTCGCCAGACTTTTGTTGTGCTTGTCAATTGCTTCATTGGCTCGCATCGGAACGGTAGTTCAGATTGTGCCATATGGGTGGGCGAGTGTTCGCTGGGAGTCTTGTGTGTTTCCCATTCCTATTGTTGGATGATTGTAAACAATTGCTATGAATATACTTCATATGTGCGTGTCCGCTGCCTGAGTCATGTGTGTCCCTCGTTTCTACGGTTGGATGATTCCAATATAATTGCTATGGATATGATATGTGTGCGCGAGTATTCGCTGAGTATTATGTGTTCCTCGTTCATACGGTTGGATGACTCGGACCTATGTATTATTTATTTTAGACGACGAAGCATGAGTTGCAACGGTTGCGCTCATCCGTGGAGGCAATGACTACGGCCTCCGTTGAAAATTTGGTTCAGAGATTGTTAGACTATTCTTCGCGGCCGCTGTCGGATTTCAGCAAATACGACGCGTTGGCTATGATGGAGACCTTACACAATACTGCGCATGATAAGCGTCACGACAAAGACAATTACTATCGCCTGGCGTATCAGACCGTTCGTGCAAAGAATTGATCTCCCGTCAGTGCAATTTCGCAGTTTGTTATTACGTCTTATTGGTGATAAAGATCACGAGAAGGTCTTTGATATTGTGGGTAAAGTTGAAAAGCGCTTCAAGCGGGATCGAAGCCAAAGCCAAAGGGGAAGTTTTACTTCACGAGTGTCTTACGCTGGCCGTGGCCGGACGGACAGTCCTCGTTGTTTTTATTGTCGACAGCCAGGTCATTTTCAAGCCCAGTGCATGCAACGCAGGAGGGACCTGTCCACACAGCGACATGCGGGCAACACTGCGACCCAGTGGACACGATCTGAAGAAACTAAGCCTCAATAGGCAATAATGCGTGTTTACATAGTTGTTAGGAGAAACAACCATAGTCATAGTTGTTCGGACTGTGCATGTTTTTTGCATATAACTGTTTGCATAGAATAAGCCTTAATAGGCGATGAGTTGTGTTTCAAAATACCTGTCTGAAGAAATGTGCCTCAATCGGCAGTGATTGTGTTTTGTCTATTTTAAATCCAGTTTGATATTTTCTTTGTAGACAATAAAATATATTTTCTGTGCGTCTCTTAATGTTGTTTTCTTTGTCTTATTGATTTGGAATTCCGCTTAGTGGGTGTTACTTAATTTCCAATACCTTAATGGAATATTGTTTAGTGTTCGTTGTGAGACCGTTGCTAGTGAGTCCTGACAGTTTTGAAATGGGTACCTAAACAAACCCTCCTGGTTCTCCGGGCAAAGCTGTCATCTCTCTGCTGGCTTTGGTTGGTGGCGTATTTTTGTTGATAGTGGAGTATTTTGCTGCTTTGTTTCAGATGAAATTTTGCTCCTGGGAACGTGACGAAACTTTTGATACTAGGGTCATTCAAGTAGCCATGGAGCAACAACCCCCAGTAAAATGGGTGGATTTTTTGGGCAACCCCACCAAGGTCAGCGAGGGGATGGCAGCGAATGCCCGTTTGGTTCCGGTTGTGGACAATGTTACGCAGGGAAAGACAGAGACGTAGCCAGGATTTTCAACCAGGAGGGGCCAGCAAAAACCAAAGGGGGGCCACTCGACGCACATATATTTACGAGCGCGAGAATCGAACGCCGAAGGCGTGAGAAGCGAGCGCCAAAGGCGTGAGAAGCGAGCGCCGAAGGCGTGAGAAGCGAGCGCAGAAGGCGTGAGCCGTACGCTTTCTAGGGGTGTTCGGGGGCATGCCCCCCCGAAATATTTTGAAATCTAGAGTCTCTGAAATGCCATTTCCTGCATTCTGGGGAAAGATTTTACAGAATTCCCATGGTTAGAAAACGACATTTTCTGTATCAAGATTTACAATTTGTTTAGAAATTAATAGGGTTTTACAAGAACGAAGAGACTGAAAAACATAATAGTTCCCACATCTAAAGTCTAAACACTACTTAAATACAAATACAAAATTGATCGTTTAGTGCAAAATACATGTACAACTTTAACAAAAGATCAAATCTGTAGGTTTAAAGTATACACAATTGAAATTGAATTAATGAATTATGGTGTTACCACTAGTCTTCTAGGTTTGCTGTTCCATTTGACTAAAAACTGTTCAAAATAAATTGATCGTGTTAGAGCGTTCTCAAAATGCAGCAAAGTTAAACTTGCTTGACGGTAAGGCGTCATTCTTCTTCTGTGGCATGTGTCAATTCTGTTGAGGGCGGAAAAGCCGCATTCCACAACCGAGCTGGAATACCCAGCAGTGACTGCAACCAGATAAATTTGCTTTAAAATTTCAGCACCCACTAACGTTAACACGAATTGCGTCATCTGTGTCATCTTGTCTTCCTTCTTCACTTCTTCCACCTTTCTACCCATTGCTTCGTCTTTCATCTTCTTCTGGAGTGCCATCTCAAATAACTGGTCTTGCTTGTCGCTGAATGCCTTTAACACACTACGGAAAACATTACACTCGCACTCGAGCTGTTGGAAAGAGAGCTCCTCGATTTTCTGACGGACAAGTGGAATGGTCTTAATGTAGTCGAGCAAAGGAATTAGCTTTTCTGCTTCGAGAAAATGATGGTTAGAAGGTTTCAGGATTTCAAATTATTTCCACAACGTGGAATTGAATTCACTAAAGCGATGATCAAACTCAACATTCAGCTTATTTAGCACTTCCACTGCTAATGCGCGTAACTGTTCCACGTTGTTGCTCTCATCGCGATAACATGGAAGCTTTTCCATCACAACGGAGTCATGCAACGTCGCAGGGATTGTTCTTTTCCTTTTACCAAGAAGGCGCAATTCATCATCTGGCGCAGAAGCTTCTTGTGGAAAAACGAGCTGCGTGATATGCGCTACGGTGTATTTTACACTCAGGTTGTCTAGCTCCCTTCTTACAGATTGGAGTGTGGTAAGTGCTGTTATCAGGTTGCTTTCTTGCTTTTGGAACATTAGATTAAGGAGGTTCAACAACTTCATCACATCCATCATGAAAATGATCAGAAACGTGGTGACTGGCACTTCAAGGGATGCTGAGTAACCTTTTGCTTTACTGCGATACTCTGGATCAACCGATCGTGTGGTTTTGCATTTTTTCAACGTTAAATGTATCTCTTTAATGGATTTGGAAAGAACTTTAAGGCTAGAAAAATGTCCATCCCACCTAGTAGTAATTAGCTTCTTTAACGTAAGACCCTGGTGGAGCTGATCAATCTGGGGAATCTTGAAAAATGTATACAAGTCCTGAATTAACTGGAAGAAGTCACCCAGCTCTAAAATAGTCGACAACGTATCTTTGACAACTAAGGCAAGTCGGTGATTTAGGCAGTGAATGTATGGAATGTCACGACCACAATATTCCTTGACCAGCTGCTGTAACCCACCTGAAAAAAATTCAATTTCAATTTATTTGTACTAATAGATTAAAAGAACTGGAGAACCACAAAAATCACACGTTTTCTGCTTGATTACTTGATATGGTTGACTATTCACATCCATATCATGTGATAGATAAAAATGTAACCATATATAAAAGACATTTGACTGTAAATTTAGTTTCAGTAAGACAAACTTACCTTTTTGACCAGACATAACACTTGCCCCATCAAATGTGTTAGATACTATCCCATCTTTCAAGGATATATCATGCTCATCAACAAGAGTTAATAGAGCTAAACTTAAAAGACCTTTGGCACTCCTATCTTCTGCCATTTTGTAGTCTATTATGTGCTCCACAACTCCTCCACAGCTATCATTCCAGTATCTAAGTGCAATACCTTCCATTTCCCTAAATTTATGCATAAAAAATATATTGTTATTGTTATGTAGATTAAATTAACTAAAATATACTTATAGTATTTGGATATGTTAAAGTACTGTACCTGTTATTGTGGTCAGTAGTTCCATCCATCATCAAAGTAAATAGTCCAGCTTTCTTACATTCATTAGCCACCGTTTCACTGACAATCTCCGACAAGGTCTATAACTTCATTTTGCATCTGCGGTGAGGTGTACTTCGCGTTTTTCGGCAATCGCTTTGCTATCTCTTCCAAATTGGGATTTTGGGTGAAGTGAAGGTCAGTAAAGGTATTTAGATATAGCCCGCCAGAAACTTGCTCGTTGAAATCTGTCTTCTCCTCATCTCCACGGAATGGCATTCCGTTAGCGACCAGATATTTTGTCGTGTTAAAAACAGTTTTTAACCATATTTTATGTTCTGGGTTTAGTTGGATAAGATTTCGCACTGTCTGACCCCGACTTTCTCGATATTCCCTCTCCTTCCAACTAGCCATCGCTCGAATATGTACGTCCGACTTCTGATGTTTGTTAAATCCTCTATCAGTTTCCATCGCAGTTTTCCAATTTGAGAATCCGGCTTTAATGAAGGTTTTCTCTTTAACCGCGTCTTTGGCGAAAATTCTGCATGGATAGCAAAGACATGCGTCAACATTCTCAAAATATTCCAGCCATGAAAACGAGTCATACCAAGTGGGTTGAAAACATCTTTCTCGACTCCCTTGCCTCTTTTTCGGGTAACTGTTAAGCAAAGGTCTTGATAATGCTTGAGACTGAGATGCTGACGATGATCCAGCGGCCTGGAATGCGTTTAACATGTCGGATCGAAATGCAAATAGAAGTATTGAGCAAATTTACAAATCGTCCGCCATATTTGATATTTACATTTTGCACGTGTTGCACTTCGGAAATCAACGGAAGAATTCGTAATATTGTAGCCACTGATCTATCTATATAACTGATCAATACATATAAGCCTCAAATCGAAGCCATTGTCATTGAAGCAATGCTGAAATACGCCCAAATCTCAAAACATCATGTAATAAAAGTAAAATATAATATTTGCATGACGTATAGCGTGAGAAAATAATAAAAATATTTTGTTAGTCAGAATTTTACCAGGGGGGCCCGAGAATTTCACCAGGGGGGGGCCGGCCCCCGGCCCCCCCCCCCCCCCCCTCTAGCTACGTCTCTGGGGAAAGACTGTGGGACATGTCGAGGACTTGTTTTTTCGTGACCCTGATTCGTTTCGACCAGGCGAGCTACATACAAATGTTGCATATTGGGAAGCCATCACGAAGCAGCAGTCTTCAGCCATTCAATCGGACGTTGTGCGTTGGGTACGAGAAAAAATATCGGTTTTTGAGTTTGCTCGACATTTTAAGGGTTCTTATAAGGCTCAGTCCTATGACTCGGATTGTCCGCCACGGAGATTTTTCCCCAATAATCAATCTTGCAAGCCTTTTGTGACGTTTGTCCGTCAGACATTATTAGATCGGTTGCGAACTGGGGCAGTTTCGTTGTTGGGAAGAGTGGGAGAAGTTGAGCCACCGCACATTGTTCATCCACTTACGGTGGAACGAAAGAAGCCACGCCTCTGTTATGATGCTCGTTATTTAAATTTGTGGATGAAGGATAAGCCTTTTACTCTTGATAAGCTTTGTGATTTCCCACGTTATGTGTCGAAAGCTTCTTATCAGACGGTGCTCGATGATAAGTCCGGATATGATCATCTTCTGCTTACGAATGATAGCACTACCTTCTTTGGCATACAATGGGGAGGATGGTTTTTCACGTATAATACATTGCCTTTTGGATGGAAATGCTCCCCTTATGTTTACCACAACACCGGTTTGGTGGCTACGAATTTCTTTCGCTCCATTGGAGTGCCATGTTCTTTGTACATTGATGACAGGCATAACGGACAGTTGCAAGTTCGACTCCATGAGGGTGCTTATGCTAGTTTCAAGATGGAAGATCAACGTAGATTCGCGGCCGCTCAATCCGCGATTTTTCTGATATCATATCATCTGATATGTTTGGGCTATTTTTTGGGCTTAAAGAAGTCTGTTTTGGTTCCTCGGTTGGTAGTACCTTATCTTGGGTTTTCGTCTGATTCTATGTTGCACGTGGTTCCATTTGCTACCTCATAAAAAAGCTCGTTTTCTTCAGCTTGTTCGAAAAATTTTGGACAGTTCGACGGTAACAGTTAAGACACTTCAGCGTCTAGTGGGAAAATGTGTTTCCTTTTCTTTAGCCGTTCCTGCGGCAAGATTGTTTACTCGGGACATGAATGGTATGATCTCGTGGGGTTTGCGTACGCTTCGACCAATTCCTGTATCTGGTCCTTTGAGAAAGGAGATTGAACATTGGTTGTTTCTAGAAACGTGGGAAGCACCGCTTCCATGGCGTGACGAGCGACATTTTCGTGTGTCACTGGCGACTGATGCTTCTGCGGCTGGTTGGGGCGGTTCTGTCCTGTCACCTGTGGTCCAGGACGTTTCGGATTATTGGATTGGCGAGGAATTGTCTTGGGATATTGCTACGAAGGAAGCTGTGGCGATTGAGCGAGTATTGTTGTCATGTCGTGCTGTTCTTTTAAATGCCTGGGTTGATGTTTTGGTTGATAACCAGGCTGTTATTCACTCGTGGAATAACCAAGGCGGTAAAAGTGCTTCGCTTAATAGTGCCATCAAGAGGTTATTTTTTACTACTTTAACCTTAAACATTTCCCTTTATCTATCCTATGTTCCCACTGGTGAAAATCCCGCTGATGTGCCTTCACGACGATTGTCTGCGATGGACAGTCAATTGACTGATTCACTTTGGAAAGTCGTTCAGAGCAAATTTGGTGGTGAAGGTCATACCTGTGATATGATGGCCCTAGACTCAAATGCCATGTTGGATTGCTTTGGTAATCGCTTGCCTCATTTCACACCCTATCCGACACCTGAATCGGCTGGAGTTAATGTGTCTGCCCAGGATCTGGATTCTCACCGTTTGATTATGCAGCGTCCATATGTATTTCCGCCGTCGGTATTAGTTGGTCCCGTGCTTCGTTTCCTTGAGTCCTATCAGCAATCGTGTACCATTGTTGTGTTGGACGTATACCCTAGGAAGTACTGGTGGCCTTTACTTCAGTCTCGTGCGCGTTCGTCCAGAAGGTTAGCCTTCGCTGGCGATGTTAATGCTCTGCTCGTTCCTTCAAAGCATGGATGGATTGCTCATTCAGGACTCGGTGGTGATCTCTGGGCATTTGCCATTGTATTTTAGTGTAATACTGCAGTGTAACACTGAATAACGTTATACCTCCTTTTTCTGTCATGTGATTTTGTTCAGTATTGTAATGAAATCAATTCATTTGTTGAACTTAGTAACGCTGTTTGTGTCTCTTCTTTTGCTTCAACTCTTTAGATTTTGCCTCTGATAGCCAAATTATTTGTCCCGTCAGTGAAATGCCCTGAATGTAGCCATGCCAATGACAAGGATTTTCGTTTCTGTCAAAGATGTGGATATAAACGATGGATCCAGGCCCCTCCCCGCGTACAGTCGGGGCTTCGTGTCGACCTTGAGGTGATTGATAATCGTCTACAAGAATTGTTCAATTATGATCATGCTACCAAGTACTCGAAACAGAAAGACTCACTACAACGCGAGTTGGAGTCCTTTTTGGCGGCTCTTCCAGGCAGTATTACCTTGGCTACTGTAACACCACGGGATGTATGTCGTTTTCTTGTTTTTAAAGATCAGTATGGAAAGACACATGTTCATAGAAACAGTTGTCAGTTTTTGGGTCAACGAGGACAACACCCGTGCGGTTGTCCTTTACACTTGTCATATAAGACGGTTGATTCTTACATTGGCAAGTTGCGCTCAATCTTTCATGCCCAGGGTCGCTCCGGTGAATGGGATAAGCGGCTTGCCTTGGGTAACCCAGCAGCTGACCAGTCTGTCAAGGATTATCTTAGATGTATTACGCGAGAACAATTACAGGCTAGAGTTACGCCAAAGCAAGCTACTCCCTTTTTTGTTCATAAATTAACTCAATTATCATTGCACTTGCAGCGCAAACTTGAAAGCCCGGACATTCCTTCACTTTAGAAGTTTATTGTAGCTCGTGACCAGGCTTATTTTAAGACTGCATTTTTTAGTGGGGATAGACCGGGCGATCTGTCTCAAGTTAAAGTACCTGAGATTTTGCGTTTCCCAAATGATGATGGATTTTTGTTTAATCACATTTGGGGAAAGACTTTGAGGGATGGGGATCAGAATGTTTTTGGGATCAGGCGCAACACGCACACGGCAATTTGCCCTATTAATGGCATCGAGCAGTATATGGATGTCGCACAGCGGTTATCTATCGATCTATCCAGTGGCTATTTATTTCGCCCTACGACTCCGACGGGTGGAATCCAAGATTCTCCCTTTACTTCTGCCGCTGCTGAGGCACGCCTTAAGGTATACTTGAAGGAAATGAATGCAGACGAAGGCGAAACCCTACATGGTTTTCGATCTGGTTGTGCAATTACGCTAGCACTCACTGGAGCAGATTTATCAGAAATCATGGATCATGTTGGTTGGTCTCGTCGTCATACTGCCCTTTATTACCTACAGCTTGCAAAGGTTCTTAATCCCGCTGGTGCATCCGCACGCCTTTCGTCATCTCGTGCTGCAGAGGTGACCGAGCCATGGAACGATATTAATGAACTTAAGCGATTTGTTTGCGCTTTCCCTCCTGATAGTATGCAAAAACGACAGTATTCTGATTTGTCCTGATTTTCACCCATGTATAGTTTGGGAGTTTGGGGTGAGATTGGGGTGTTTTAGAAGGATATATTATATGGTTTTTTGAGGTTGTTGGGTGTCAGGGAAGTGATCTCGCTGTGTTTGTGGAAAGACAAGTTTAGGTGGCGTGGATCACCATTATCCCCAATCCTTAATTATAGACTGAGCATGATTGTGAGGGTTGTGAATAGAATACTATTCATAACTCTTATAATGATATGCGAAGTAACAATTAAGACATATATTACCATATGCGCTTGATTGAGCAATCACACGTGTGTTTTATGATACGAGGAGTATAAATATGGGAGAAATCCTCAGATCTAGCTCAGTATCTTTCCAGCGGACAAGTGACCAGGACGAACGGCCCACCCACCCACCCACTCATGATTTACGTGGGTCGTAAAACTCCTGCCACCCCTAAGCCATGCTTTTCAAGCCTGGCTTAGGCCGCTGGATCACCATTATCCCCAATCCTTAATTATAGACTGAGCATGATTGTGAGGGTTGTGAATAGAATACTTTCTTGTGATATATAGATTTCTTGTGATAAATTTGAACATTCCTGAATCATCAATATAATTTTATTTTTATTTTTTTTCCCTCATCCGATCCTGAAAAAAGAGGATTTCTGCCCGCAAAACACAAAATTAAATTGGTGTGGCCTTAGCGCATATAACAAGCCGGAAAAATAATTTGCCTTGAGTTGACCTTTAAGTCTTAACTCTAACTTTAATTTTATTATTAAAGAATAATACATATTTTTTATAATTTTCTTATATTTAAATTCCCACTCTTAACAGTCTGGAACTGCAAGACAAAACCTTTCAAACGTAAATAAAATTGTCTATTTTTGTGTGGCAAAAATGCAATATGTTGTCAGCAGGAGCATTTAGTGTGCCCCCCATGAATTTTGTAAATGTTATGATTTCAATAGTTTTTAAGCACTTTTCCAATTAGCTGTCTGAATACCAATAAAAAATTAAAAATAAGGAAACGTATTTTGGATTTTCTACAGGAGTATAATCCGTTACCCCTGATGTCCCCCACTATGTACAGTCCTGATTGACATATACAATATAACAATAGATTGAGTTGATGTTCGCGTGTCTAATCCAACTTATGAGGCTCATTTATGTCCGAGCTGCAGGTGAGGGTTAACATTAGCTCTGAGAAGGGACAAAAAGATTTTTATGCACAAGAACATCAACTGCATGTATTACTATCATAATAATTTTAGTGCATTTGTAGGGCATTTAGAAGAAACTCAAATACAGCGTACGGTAAACATTATCTTGAACAGTGCCATCTTAGCGCCGGTGTAACAGGGCCAGATGCTCACCCCCTCCTTCAGAATGTCCCCCTGGGTACAGATGCCCCCTCCTGAAATCCTTCAAAATACTTAGAAAAACATCTCAAACCAAGTCTAACATGTATCGAAACTTGTTTCGAAACTTACAATAAAACTTTTAGATGATTACATGAGTTCATAAGCATCTGATAGAATTGATTTTGGCCCCCCGGGTAAAAGTCCCTTTTTGCCCCAGGATAAAATGTGTATGGATAAGCAAGTCATAATGCACTTATCAGCGGCCATCCCGGGGGGGTGACCCCAGGGAACCCCCGGGCATTTGCAAATTGACATAAAGAAATCCCCCCGACCCAAAGTGATACTTTTGCTACAAAAACGTACCATTGTTCCCCCCCCCCCCAGGGGTATATTATGCAATTATTTGATAGTGGCAAGTGGAAAATTTTTTAAAAGAAGCTTTTGAAAATACTATATTCACAAAGTACATTTCCCCCAGTAAACTCCAAAATTTTGCTGGTGACGTGAGTTAATGGAATGTGTAGGCTGTCTCATAATGGGAACATCTAATTTGTGACTCACCGAGTATGGAAGGAACGAAAGTCAACTCTTGTTGTGGTTAATAGAAACACTAGAGTAGAGATTTGTTGAAAGGCTTTCCAAATGTTTTATAGTTGGCATATACACCACTGTAGTTTGACAGCAAAATGAAAGGAACCAAATTATAAACTGCAATATTATTTTCTCGAAAGTTCAAAGCCACAATTTAAAAATACCAATAATAAACTTGCACAACAAACAATAGACAAAATGTCTCACATTTCATTCTTCTTTGTTTACAACATGGAATTTAATATATTGTTTGGAACACTGAACGAGCCTCCAGCACAGTCGGTGCAACCGGTTTAAACACGTACTAAAATTATCACAAATTATATAAAGACATTTTGAAACCTTACAAAACTAGGTAAAAAAGTTAACTGGACTATATAACAAAACAAAATGCTATTAATCTGATTTTTAAAAGCAAGACTTTCTTTGTTAAATGTTTCGAAAGTTTACACTGACCAATCAATAATTTCACTTGCAGTTAAAACAAACAAACTTTGCAATCTTTTTTGCTTTTGCTTTTGTTATCTTCACACAAGGGCCGTGGTACCAGATATTGCATGTCTGATCCTGCTTCGCACACATAATCATGAACCTGTAGAATAGAAAAAATAGATATATTGAATTACTAATTTTTTGGAATAACGGTAAGTATACTGTAGCTACTGTAGATTAATGGCCAAGCGGATGTGATTAATTACCCATGTTCTTCTTGTTGGCAAAAGCACCACAACTCGGGCATTTCATCATTGGCTTCAGGCTGGTTCTGAGCATTGTCAACTGTGAAAGCAAAAAATAAATAATATGATAAGATAGTCAACTTGTCTAAATAACAAATTTCATCAGGTGTACATACTGCATGTACTGTGCACATAAAAATTAACCTAACCTCTTTCTTGTTTTTTTTTACTGGATCGCTTCGCTGCTGCTGCTTTTCTCCGTGACAAAATACCTTCCAGTGCTCCACCCACATACGCACTTCAGACACTGGAAGACAACATTTTTCAGCCAATGCAAGAAGCTCTTCATCAGTGAAAGTTGTGTTTTCCTTGAATTTGTTTTTAGTAGCATCCTCTGACACTTTTGGGGGGGTTAACATGACTACTGTCATAGCCATTTTGCTGGATGTGTTCTACATTCTCCATTGGTCCCAAATAATGTCCACTGCATCCCTGTTCACATTTTTCACAATTTGGACTTTTAACATCTGGAACAGGTATGGGCAGGTAAGTTAATGCAGGGCCTCCAGGATACCAGGTTTCTTCTTCTTTGGGTGGCCCTTCTTTACACAAAGGGTGAATGCAATCTACTTCGTAGCACAAGAGCAACTGAAATATGTATTGTGAAGGAAGATTAGGAACCATATGGCGATTTCGTATAGCCCATATATCACTGAAATAATCATACAGGGTTGGCTGATCGGATTTGAGTTTCACTTTTTGTTTCTTACTTCCCTTCAGGAACGTTAACAGGTGAGGCCTTCTCTCCTGGTACTTCTTGGCAAGGTTATCCTGGTTTCCTTTAACTAGAATTATAGAAGACTCCCCACAAGGAGAGCCATCACATTTGCTAATATAGACATCAGCCGCTGACATTAAGTTCTTCTCAAGCCTTTCGTAATTAATGCCTGCATCTTGAGGATTAAAATTTGACCCATTCAACGTGGAAGGAATAAATAGATTGGAGTGAGATATTGACAAGCACCCATTTTGTAATTCCACACGGTTCAAGTATGAACTTCCGCTACATCTTGTAGTGACTAATGTACACACCTTTTTCTGCTCTTTTCCTAGTGACGTTCTGTCCACAGGAATTGTGTTTCATCGTGTCCTGGATTTTCATCAGATGCACCCCGTCTACTCTAATGCAATCGATCTTCTTTTGAGCCATGCGGTCTTTAAAATCGTCGTGATTTTCCAACATCGCAAGATCAGCAGCATGCTGAGAACCATTTTTAGGAAAAACGATGTGTGGTTTTACTATGCCTGCCGTGGCTTGACATGTCGTCTTTGTCGGAAGGATCATATATGATGTTGTCTGAAGGATTGATGAATATTTATTCACATAGTCTGTGCGTGTAGTTTTCTCAGGGTTTGAGACATCAGAAACTGCTTTGTGTTGTTTGTGTGTGTATGTTGTATCCAGCCTGAAACCAGCAGCGTCATCCCTGTTAATTATGGCTTTGTCCCTTCCATCTTCTAACTGAATTTTGTCAAGTCCACGGTAAAAAGCTGCACTCCAGTGGCAGTCTGGGTTAAGTCTAACATTGAATGCTTTTCTGGCTCGCCTGGATGTGACTTGCGCAGCTCCCCAATAACGTTTCGCAGATGCCCGTCGTTTGTTCCTTGCTACTGATAATTGTACTATAGCCCCATAACTGAACTTCGTTCCATACTTTTTCTCCAGGTGACCTTTAATTCGACCGTAAGTAACTCTTCTTCTTGACTTGATGTTACCATCAAATGTCGCCACTCCTGTTCTTCTCCATGCGTCAGCTCCTATACGATTTACGTGCACAAACTCCTCAATGTCCTTCCCCAAGTTTGGGTATTTTCTTAACAGCTTTGAAACCCGCTTTGGTGTTTTCCTCTTTAGCAATGACCTGGTTGCAACTTCCTTTAGATAACGCCTTCTGCTTCTTTTCTTGAAATTTCTTCTTTGCTGAGCGATGACTTCTTTCATCTTCTCACTACTCAGGTCGTGAATTTTCAAGGTTAACCACTGTTCAGGATCATCACTTTCCGAATCTGATAGAATGTCTTCCTGAGCAGTACATTCTTGTTCAAGAAGTAAGTACGCCTCCCTAGACTGTTTTTTTTTAATCATTTTTTTCTCCTCAGTCGTTACATCATTTGGGCCGCTAGAGATCCAAGAAGCAAAGTCTACCAATACTTCATTCATAACTTCCTCCGTATAAGCGTTAGGTAACTCTTGCAATTCTCTAACAAGTGAAATCCAATTCAGTGTATTTTCTCTGAGAATCGACAAGAAATGCTCATGATTTGCTACAGGATTGCATGTTGTAGTAGCATTCTTTCCAAATTCATCAGGATCAATATTGCGATTTTTTTCTGGAAGGTGCTCACCACTATCCTCGGTGCTTCTGCAAAACGGCTGTATGTCGTCGGTTAAATACTCAATATTCTCTGAGTTTGCATCATTGTCGGTCAGGTCAACCATACTTTCTTCACTGTCACTCGAGCTGTCATCACTTTCATCACCGTCACTGGCCATAAACGCCAAGCTTTTCTAACGCAACCGATCTCTCCATTGATACCATTTTGGTTACCACTTCACGGATTTCTAGGGCTTCATCCAGCGCCTGAATCACTTTCTTTTGGAGCATTGGCAAGTCCGATACCCCATACATATTCTTGGCTGATGTTGAAGACAGTTGTGAACTTGTACAAACAGCATACTTTATGAGACGTCTATCTTTCTCAGAACTTGCAAGTTCACAAAGCAATTTCAGCATATCTTTATCAATTATGTTCTTTTTAGGACCTTTCCTCTGCAACCCATCAACAAACATTTGAAGCTTCGAATAGTCCAAGGCACTGCCCAGTTCACAAACGTACAATTTTCGAACACCATTGATGCTTAGAGGAAATACAGCGACGGGAAGCTGCATCATTCTTGAAACTGCTTTATCACTTTTGAACTTAGATAGATTGCCTCCAAAATGTTCACAAAACAGACTCTTCAAAGGAAGAAATCCATTTTGGAGTATGTCAGTAGCTGCTGAGATCATTTTTTTGCAATCACAACTTTCCTTATGACCATGGCTGCAAAATTGCTGTCTTGCAACATTAAACTCTCTTAATGTCATATCATCCACTTTGCTTTTATAACCTCCATTCATTCGCGGTACTGCACTCAGATTTTTATCAAGATGTTTCACATACTTTTGGAAAAGTTGTTCACTTGCACTGTTCCCCACAGGCTCAGGTGTGTTAATGTCTGGGTCCAGTCCTCTCTGCGCGATCAGCGCAGGCAGTGCAAATAAAGCGTCATTTTTCATTCAAAAGCGACGTATTCTGGGAACGGTTCTTTGTTAATGTTGTGTAAATATGTTTTACTGATTTTATTAAATACTAACTTTGTACAGTAAAGTGTCACGTGATTAATTATAAACACAAATATGCGTCGGATTAATGTGAAATTACAAACATGCCCTGCCGGGAAGGAAAAGCATGTTCTTGGACATCGTTTTTGTGTTAATGTGTTAACTATGAAGGTCTAATACAACAATCAAACTTCGAATGTTGACATTATTACGTATATCTCCAAGAAATATGGCATGAAAGAGAAATTTTGACGAATATTTTACGAATTATGTACATTAAAGTAATTAAATCGATCTAAATGACACTTTCGAAGTTTGAACACTATAGTTGGAAACATATTCTACCACTACAACGCAAAATGAGCATTGTTGTACAAAGAGAACCTTCCCGGCAGAGCCTCCAAAGTTTGGTGTTCGAACTCGCTAGCCGAGGTTTATCAAATGCGCCATATTTTTCGACGAAACAGAAATATATTTGCCCAGCGGCTTTCCGCATAACCCTGGAAACAACAAGGAAAGTCAGGAAAGTTCGAAGTCTTTGCAAGTCTTTGCCGTTATTAAAATAACTCCAGAGTCTGTAAATAGTTTTATAATTTACATACGTTCAATATACTAGGCGAAACAAAGAGAGTTATGGTCAGCGAAGTTAAACAAGATTAAAACGAGTCCCGAAGTATTATACACGGCGCCAAGTGAAGGGAATCTTTGCTCACTTTAATACATTTAAATCGCTGGATACAACTACAAGTTTTCAATCGACTTAAACATTCCGTGAAAGGCTCCATGATTTTGATTTTGTCAGAAATTTAAGCCGTGGAATTACCACAATTTCAAAGAACACGAGCCGTATCTGAAGGCCTTTTCTTCTTCTGATATTATATAAAAAGTGGAGCAGCTCAGCAGTCAGCATGCAGCTGACTCCTTGGATGAAAGTTGATCACCTTTTAATATTCTGATTACCTCTTACCATTTAATATTCTGCCCTATCAATATAATTTTGAACTGATTTTATCTCCTGGCTACCATTATTCTGCTCTGTCAAGATGATTTTGGACTGATTTGGCCTCCTGACTACCATTATTCTGCTCTGGCAAGATGATTTTGAGCTGATTTTACCTCCTGACTACCATTATTCTGCTCTGACAAGATGATTTTGAACTGATTTTGCTTCCTGACTACCATTATTCTGCTCTGGCAAGATGATTTTGAACTGATTTTGCCTCCTGACTACCATTATTCTGCTCTGGCAAGATGATTTTGAACTGATTTTGCCACCTGACTACCATTATTCTGCTCTGGCAAGATGATTTTGAACTGATTTTGCCTCATGACTACCATTATTCTGCTATGGCAAGATGATTTTGAACTGATTTTGCTTCCTGACTACCATTATTCTGCTCTGCCAAGATGATTTTGAACTGATTTTGCTTCCTGACTACCATTATTCTGCCCTGGCAAGATGATTTTGAACTAATTTTGCTTCCTGACTACCATTATTCTGCCCTGGCAAGATGATTTTGAACTGATTTTGCCTCCTGACTACCATTATTCTGTTCTGCCAAGATGATTTTGAACTGATTTTGCTTCCTGACTACCATTATTCTGCCCTGGCAAGATGATTTTGAACTAATTTTGCTTCCTGACTACCATTATTCTGCCCTGGCAAGATGATTTTGAGCTGATTTTGCCTCCTGACTACCATTATTCTGCTCTGGCAAGATGATTTTGAACTGATTTTGCTTCTTGACTACCATTATTCTGCTCTGGCAAGATGATTTTGAACTGATTTTGCCTCCTGACTACCATTATTCTGCTCTGGTAAGATGATTTTGAACTGATTTTGCCTCATGACTACCATTATTCTGCTATGGCAAGATGATTTTGAACTGATTTTGCTTCCTGACTACCATTATTCTGCTCTGCCAAGATGATTTTGAACTGATTTTGCTTCCTGACTACCATTATTCTGCCCTGGCAAGATGATTTTGAACTAATTTTGCTTCCTGACTACCATTATTCTGCCCTGGCAAGATGATTTTGAACTGATTTTGCCTCCTGACTACCATTATTCTGTTCTGCCAAGATGATTTTGAACTGATTTTGCTTCCTGACTACCATTATTCTGCCCTGGCAAGATGATTTTGAACTAATTTTGCTTCCTGACTACCATTATTCTGCCCTGGCAAGATGATTTTGAGCTGATTTTGCCTCCTGACTACCATTATTCTGCTCTGGCAAGATGATTTTGAACTGATTTTGCTTCTTGACTACCATTATTCTGCTCTGGCAAGATGATTTTGAACTGATTTTGCCTCCTGACTACCATTATTCTGCTATGGCAAGATGATTTTGAACTGATTTTGCCTCCTGACTACCATTATTCTGCTCTGCCAGGATTATCTTGAGCTGATTTTGCTTCCTAGCTACAAATTCTTCTGCTCTGCCAAGATAATTTTCAACTGATTTTGCCTCCTGCCTACTATTATTTATTCAGGCTGAATAAAATTATTTTGGACCGGTTGCCGCAGTCAGTGCTAATTCACCCTACTTTGCTGCTGAGCAATGGTTTACAAGTTTGCTTCTTTTGACATTTTTTCTTGGAAGTACAGCATCTGGCATTAGCCATGAGTGTAAAATTCTAATAAATGGGCTACTTGGATTGGTTTAATGACTTTATGATGCAGAAATACATGTATATGTACATTAAGCTGTTATTACTCATGCCCAAACCATATTTTGAATCACCTGAATGGCTGAATACAGCTCTCTGCTCCTAAATTATTTTGTTATTATATATTGTACACTGTTTGTGATACTGTACATACACTCACACAACCCAAAAATAAACACAAAATGTTTACTTTATTTGGTTACTTCAATGTACACCATATTATTTTATATAAAACAGTTGACACATGTATATGTTGAATTGTGATTGGTTCTTTTATGTTCCTTCTTCCATGAGATTGCTTGGGGATGCACTGGATCATCATTGTCAAAAGGAATATTTGCATTGTTACCTGAAGAAAAGCAGAAAATGTCAACAGTTTATTTAAAGCATTTAAGGCACTTGTCGTTGGGTAGTTAGTTTAAGCTCTAATGTGTAATTAAACCATAGTCCTAATATATAACAATATAACATTAAGAATTGTTATCTAGAATAACAATAAATAATAAAAAAATTAATAAAAATTAAACCATGATTAAATGCACAGCAATGGCAAGAACTTCAAAGTTGTCAAGATTTTCAAGTCTTTGGGCAATTAGATCAAATTTTACTGTGTATGTAACTATTAAAATCATATAATATATACAGTAATGGTATTCAGGGGCGGATCTAGGGTACGTCAAACACGTCAAGCGACTAACGTAAAAAAAATTGACTAATTAATTCAATTTTAAAAAGCTGACTAATTAATTCAATAAAAAATGCCTAGATATTTATTACTTTCCAAATTTTTAAAATTTTATTTTAAAACCGATTTCGAGGAGCGAATGCGAGCGCAATAACGCAATAAATCTCTCTACGTCCGGTCCTATTCATTCCCCCGTGTTGATGCACGTGAGCTAACTATGCACCAGACCACTAGAGCAGTCTTATATGCTCGGCCTAGGGATAGAGGTGTAAATCTTTACAAATGGGTACAATTTTATACGTCGAACTGGTCGAAATACGTCGAAATAACCAGCGCTGATTGGTCGAAAACAATGCAAATACGTCGGAAGTGCATGCAATTACGTCGGAAGTAAAATTTCTTGACGCACTTGGGTTTTGATTGGCTGATACAGGACGGTTTGACTAGCTTTGCCGCATTTGCAGCATCATGAACAGGATTGCTCTGACTCGACTTCAAGCTTATGTTTGAGACGGAGTTCGTATCATGGCTTCTACGAATGTCATGGAACGTGTACAAAACGCTCTTAAAGCTAACGATGATGAATTTCTGCGACAGATCTATCGCGATTTGTCATCGAAAATCAAGTCTTGTGCCACCCTTTCTAATCGAGAGATTCTGGCGCAGATTGGAAAGACCTTGCACAGGGATTTCGGTGCAGGGTCATACATTCCTCTGTATGTTACTTAATACAGCTGGAAAGTCAAATAAGTCTTGTGTTGCTCTAAGGTGAGTGAATAATCTATCATTTTAGCGTTCTCATTCAATTATTACTTTTAATGATCGTCTTTGTACCGTGAATTATTTAAATTGAACGGGAGGTCAACTTATTTATGATAAATTATTTGAATTGGTAGCTGCGTATGAATAATTCATAACAAGACGCCTGCTCAGGCGTTCACTCGGGCTACTGATTTCTGAAATCTTCGCGTAGCCTGTGCGTACTCTAGCAAGACTACATGACAATGGCAATGCATAATTGCATAGATTTTCACAAATAGAATCTATGGTCTTATATGAACTGCTGCGGTGCAGGAAGCGCCGAAGGTTTGCTAATAGTATAAATGTAAACAAGGCCGTTTTTCTGAAAATTAAACAACGGATCTAATATATTTAGTAGACAAAACCTATAGTGTCGGATTCGGCAAATTCAAGCGATCATTTTGATATAGAATTTATTTAAATTCGGACAAATAGAAAATATTTAAACATGTTTTAAAACACACGTTTCCAAATGTAATACGACACGCGAAATCTAGACATGCACTGAACATGTTCAACATATTGATATCTTATTATCTTACCGGTATTTGCTCTATTCGGTGCTTATTATTATGCTTGCATTTTGTAGTTGTCGGACTATAAAGCAGCAAGGCCAGGACTAGCCTCCTTCGCAGACGTTCTTATGGCTCGCTTTCCTCCCCAAACTAACGTCTGCTCACCCGAGAGCTACATTCCATTCCATTTGTGTACATGGACCAATGAAATTACACCATTGTCGTGCTAAATAAAGCCGTCTGGGCTGCACGGTGTTGTTATATGTAAATTTGTTTAGTCGAAAGCTAATATTTTGAAAAGTTTGGCCTAGAACTTCACGAAATTTACGAAGAATATTGTTTTGACTATGTTCTTGCTGCCTATGCAAACAAATAAGCGTTGAAAGTCAGTGTAAAGCGTAAGAGCGTTAAGAGAAATTTAAGATTGTAAATAAAAGCTCAAATAATATTTAAGTGCATGTTTAGTGTCTGAACCGACTGTCTGAATTAGTTTACTTGAAAGCTAACATTTCGCTTACTATAGCTCAGAGCTTTACAAAATTTACGAAGAATATTGTTTTGAGTATGTTCTTGCTGCCTATGCAAACAAATAAGTATGAAAGTCAGTGTAAAGCGTAAGAGCGTTTAAGAGAAATTTGAGATTGTAAGGTGTTTATTTATTAACAATGTCTGAAGAGACTGGCCGACTGCCCGAATTCAGTTTACTTGAAAGCTAATATTTCGCTTACTATAGCTCAGAGCTTTACAAAATTTACGAAGAATGGTATTATGAATATGTTCTTGCTGCTCGTGTAAATAAAGCTGTGTGAAGAGCTTTAGAAAATCTACAAGTGTCGGCGACATATATCTAGCGGACAATAAATTCTACGGGATGTTTGGCCATATCTGGGTAGCAACCTCGATGTTTATATTCAGCTTCATATTCCAGGCAGTGGCGCTTTCAACTTTATTTCATGTACATGTATTCATATTGCAATTCACAGTTAATACAACATCATCTTATTGATTCTGTTTAAATTTTTACTAAACTATAATTAGCAATAGTTTCGAAAAATTTGTTCAATGGTTCAAACGATCAGCTCAAGCCTCAAGGTCGAAGGTCAGGTTTCCAGATATTGGAAGTCTGATTCTGATTGGTCAACATTTGGAAAGGAATTTGCTGCTCGGGTAAGCAGCCGGTAGTTGAGGGGAGTGAGAACGAACCTGAACTGACGGCTGCGAAGGAGACTAGGCCAGGACCAACCTGTTTTGAAATAGCTCGTCATATTTTACGTACTAGATCTACCGCGATCGCATGCGTGTGCAGTTGTAAACATTGTAAAGCTTTAGATGAATTGAAGCCAATTGTCAGCTGCATTACTGATCAACTATAACTCGGTCACTTGCAAAGCTATTCAAGCATTAGTAAACATCTGAGAAACAGTGAAATGTCTTGTGAATATTCAAAAACATCGATAAAATGGCAATAAAAGCTTCGTGTTTCCTAGGCATGCTGATGAGCTCTGACATAGAGCGAAACAGCCAACTTTTTTCATAAAATACGACTACATTATCAAAGATCGAATTGGATGGGAAAACATTCTGAAAAATAATAAAATGTTTCCTAAAAACTTGATTGAAAACGTAAAATAAAATGCTCAAAAGTGCTGTCAGATCGCGGGAAATGCCATTTCAGAGACCCAAATTTCAAAAAATTTCCGGGGGGGCATGCCGCCGGATCCCCCTATATATGTGGACCCCGCCATTTTGACTAACGTATAAAAAATCCTAGATCCGCCCCTGATGGTATTCACACTTTATTAATTTGAGACAGACCGTAAGTGTTTGTCTTCACTGTTGTGCTTATGTTTAGATATGTTTAATACTCAAATGTCAAACCAAAGTATACATAAATGTGTAGAGGCTCGATACAAACACAGACAAGTGAGACAACAGACAAATATACTTTACTAGCAACCAAATAAATATCGCTTACCTTGAAGAATTGACGACTTTCTTCATACTATTCGTCGTTTTCGGCTTTACTGTATAGTGAGAACGACGTTTACTAGTTCATCCACAGTTCATCTCGGAGCAAATGTTAAACTTTCTGCTCTATCACTCCTTGGGTACTTAGCAACGCCATTTTGTAATCGAAAAAAATGTCGCAAAGCGCTAAAAACAGCGACGCCGCCGCGCACTCGTTGCGGCGAAATTACTGGGTCGAGAAAAAATTGGACCCAGACATTAACTCGCCTGAGGGCTCGTTACTATCTATTAATCCTGTGGGGACTTTTGAAAATCCAAACATTCTTGCTGAATGGCATTCTTTGAGGTACTTGTACGGGCTGGAATCACTTGAGTGACCATCGGTTGATCCACATCTTGCTGAATGGCATTCCCTAAGGTACTTGTATGGGCTGGAATCACTTGAGTGACCATCGGTTGATCCACATCTTGCTGAATGGCATTCTCTGAGGTACTTGTACGGGCTGGAATCACTTGAGTAACCATCGGTTGATCCACATCTTGCTGAATGGCATTCTCTGAGGTACTTGTACGGGCTGGAATCACTTGAGTAATCGGTTGATCTATGGCCATCGGTTGATCTATGCCTGTTGCAGGGTATCCTCTGGCTGTACTTCTTGTTGTATTGGACTCTGGCTAACTGTGGACTGTTTTGCATTATGCTTCATTTCAATATGTAAAGGACTTGCATTGGTTGACAGCAGGTGTGTGATAGTTTGCACCCTTGGGGTTTTCTTATTTTTTTCTCTTTTAGCTTTTTTGGCTTCCGTTGTATCTCTACGGTACTTGCGAGAACGTGCCTCTGACTTTTGCAATTTAGCCAAAATTTGTTGTTTGTCACGCATACTTTTTCGATGGTGGGAAATTTGTTCATTGATTTCTGCAGCCCTGGCAAATTTTGACATATTAGCACATTTTTGCTTTTCCTTTTCCAGCAACACAATAGTGTCTTTGTCAGTTCCAATGTCACTTTGCACTTCATCGATCTTGCGTTCTCTGACCTCACTTGACACCTTAACTCGTTTTGTTTCCCCATTTTGTTGGGCATCATCCGCTCCCTGACCAAAGACTTTAGATCTCGAATTTCTTTTCTTATATTGGAAGCCCCCTTGATCAATTTTCAATTTTGCCATGTTAAATAGTTCTTTTCTGTTTTTCAACAAGGAGGCATCTTCTTTGCATAAGGCCAAAGAAGCTTTGTTAATTTCGATCTGATATGAAGTGGTCAGAGGTTTTTCTGAATCCTTTCCAAAAATTTTACTTTCTTTTTCCAGTACACTAAATGGCACTTTAGTCACAATGTCGTCAGCCAATGACTGGGTATTGCTTTCCTGGATAAGTATAAGGTACACATATACTGTATGTAGACATAATAAAGCTTCTAGTATAGTACCACTAACCACTCAATAAATTATTTATAATTTGACTATCAAACACTGCATTTTAACTATTAAAATTATTTGTACACTTAAATACAGTGTCACAGATTTGATTATTTTTTCTAAGTAATGCATTCGATGTTCTAGTGTACCAGTACGAAATTTCTATATTTCTAAATTTTAATGCTTATACCAATTTTATCAATTCAATTGCTTCATTCATTTGCTTTCATGTAAATTATCTATTACATTCAAGAGCTCTGGAATGTGATACCCACTAGACCACAATGCAATGCATGGACATTTTATACCATCTATTCCAGGAAGAAATAACACCTAAAATGTTATTAAATACCTTTGCTCTTCCTCCAATTTCAACACGCCCACCATTTAAAACAAGTGTGGCTTGGTAGCTGTTTAATACACAGTCATGATTCCCTGTTGACACTAAACAAAAGGATTATCGGTAATAGTAATTGAAGGCTTTATTGCAACAATCATATGCCATATTAAAAGTGTGATAAATTGCTTTTATGTGTAAAAAGTACATGTATTGCATAGTACTAATAGATTGTCATTTTAACAGGCTATTTAATAATGCAGTACCTGATTTAATATTGCTATTTGAATTCCCTTTGGCTGAGATGGGCTTTGTAGCTTGGTTTGACTAATTTTAATAATAAAATGGAAGATATATATTAATATATATATACAGTATATATATATATATTTTAAAAACTAAAACAACTTGCTCACAAAGAGATCACTCAAGGAAACAACATATCAAAATTCTCAACTATCAATTAACCTCATTAATAGGAAGTAAAATAAAAAAAAAAATAATAATATTAAACAACAATAAAATAATAACAACAACAATAATAATAATAATAATAATAATAATAATAATAATAATAGTAAAATACAAACAAACATTCATCTTATCTTTATATGTCGGTAAATTTCGAAATAAATTTACTAAACAAAGAGTGGCCTACCTTTTGCTCTGTACTCGGGGTGTATATTTCATCACAAACTAAAAATAGTTTGTCATGGTCCAATACTTCGTCTAAAGACTCAATGTCAATCTGCTCATGCCATGTTTCATCCAAGCGTTGAAGAAACATGTGCACGTCCTCTTCAACGCTAAATACAACCCTAGCTTCTGCAATTAGCTCCTTTAAGGTTGAACATTTTACAATGTATCGCTTTTTATGTTCCCGATAGTGAAGAAGGACCTGGAAAAGTATAAAACATTTTCAAAGTCATAAACTGAAATCTGGCGGAAGTGATGAAAACTATGCATATTCCAACAAATGAGCTATGATTTATATGAATATTTATAAACATGTATTTAAATATTATCATACAAAGAATAGTATTTCTCTTTGGACAAATATTTTTTTAAGTGTTTAATAGCGGAATGCATATGGCCAATAAAAGCGACAGAATTTATGAGGAAAATGCAAAAATTTTCGCTTACCGTTCTCCATGTGCCCACGATCGACGTCTCCATTTTGGAACACGTTCATAAATTCGTTTCCAGTCCACTGATACAAATCCCGGGGGATCGTTTTAGAAAAATGCAAAAGCGATACAATACCCCCGTCCCCGGGCTACAAATTAGCAACAAAAGTCTATGAATCCCGCACCATGCCCGCGTATGTCCCCGGGGTTACCCCCCCCCCCGGGATGGCCGCTGATAAGTGCATAAGTTGAATAGTTTCGGTTGTTACCTATGTATAGATAGATCTTTATATTGGTTAAATAGTATTTTTTATTTTGATAAGATGGATGTGTTGACTAGAAATCCTTTTATAGTTCACAACATTTTCAATAGTATATTTGAAAGTGAACATGCTAATGAGTTCTGACACAAAGCGAAACAGTCAGAAATGTGTTGTATTTTAAAACGGGTTTTTATGACATTTTATGACTTTCAGTGTTCTTAAAAATCACCCCCCAGAAGAGTCCCTTTTTTCAACGCCCCCTCCCCCCCGGGAAAATCCTTGAAAGGCGTGCTGTATTGAAATGTTTTAATCGCAGTAGTCGAATTTAACGCGTCGAAACATCAGCTCAACGGCGATGTTAAGATCAATAAGAACGAAACTTGAACATCTATTTAATATATTGGAAATTCGGCCATGCCCACGACCATGACATGACAAAAAAAAACAATAAAAAAATATCGAAAAACGTGGAATAGTCTGATAGCCATATGAGAATTTCTCCACCAGTTCAAAAATAGAAAAACAATCGTTAATCGTTGCGATTAACATCTGTCACCACGATTAACATTTCAATGGTGCTTGCAAACTCATTTATTCATCTAAAAGTTTTATTGTTAGTTTCGAAACAAGTTTCAATACATTTTGAACTTGGTTTAAGATGTTTTACTAAGCATATCAAACTTTCTCATGTTATTGTGAACATTTGAGTCAACTAGCGTCCAGTACCTTGCGAGCGGATAAATGACGTAATTACTGAATTCCAAATGTAATAAAGATGGCGGACAGACCTAAGCGAACTTTGCGGCCCCCGATGCGTTTGGCCGAATAATGCTGTATTTCACCCCCAAATCGTCGCAAAAAAAAACAGGAAAGATAACAAACTTTACGAGGTGAAAGTAAAAGAAGTGGACCGTGAGAGGAATATGGTCCAAATTCACTACAAAAGCTACAGTGATAAGTTCGACGAGTGGAGACCCTACGGCTCTGAGGAAGAATCATACTTCCCTTTTGTTCGCCAGGAGAAAATGCCCTTGCCGTCGGAGAAGAAAGATCCGACTTATTTAAACATAAACTGTACACGGAAATAAAGAGAAAGCTATATTCGTGAAAACGGGATGACCCGGACGTTCGAATTGAAGTTGATGTGTCTGACCCGAGGACGTGTTTACACATGTGCTTGGGAATTTGGTAGATAGTGTGATGGAGAGGGGAAGAATGGTGTACAAGTTGAATTCGAACAGAGTGCTTGACGAAATTCTTGGCCTTAAATAGGATGATAGAATTTTTAATAGCAATGGTGATTTTGCGTACGTTATTGAGAAAACTACAAAGTTTTGGCTTGGTAAGAAATCCCCAGTTGTGGAGTACAAAGTCTTGGGCAATGGGAAATACATCAGGTCAGAGATTGAGGATACTTCACAAGCTGTTTTTACCTTTGTAAGGGGTGATGGAAACAGACTGCAGTACGAACAGAGACACTAACACTTAATATTATCTTTCATTTATTCCAACATAAAAAAGTTAGTCATATACAGCCTGTTCATATGATATCTATCTCTAAGGGGGTGTTTATATGGAGGCGAGCCGGGTGCCTGGGCTAGCCCGCTTTGCCGAGATTGTGCTTGTGCTATTATTTCTTGTTAATTTCCATCTTGTGTTTATATGAGAGCCGAGCCAGCCTGGCTAGCCGAGATCTCGCTTTGTGAGACCGAGGTCTCGGTTACCCGGGCTGGGTTTTTCCATTGTAAACACGATTGACCGGGCTAGCACGCCTACCCGGGCTGGCATTAAAAGCTTCGTACAAGCGACAAAAGTTGTTTTTATCAGCTTTTTTCGACGTATTAACAATTCACAAGTTCTGCTTGTTCATGTACAGTTCATATTTAAAACAATGAGACTTCGTGTCTTACCAGAAGTGATAAATTACGCAAACAGCACAACAAGCAAGCCAGCCCAGCTAGGCATCGGAGTTAGCCCTTCTCATGTAAACACAATATAAAGCCATCTCGGCAAAGCGAGCTGGCTCGCCTCCATATAAACACCCCCTAAGATTTATATTTTACATAAGTATATGTCATTCAATGATTTTAATTATTTTGTAGTACTTCTAATAATTATATACAAAAAAGTAATTTAAATACACATTACAAATTTTGGTATATTTTTAATTGTGAAGTTACATTCTTGTGTTGTACCCAAAAATTTGTTTTGTTCTTTGAAAATTAATTTGTAGTGCAAATGGTGTGATATTTTCCTTCAATTTTGACTAAATGTGCACAACATGTTGCATGCTTACAGTTACTACATTCAGCTGTGCAAGTCTTAATTGTGTGCCCAGTGCGATGACAATTGGAACATGCGTAACTTCGCTTTACTCTAGCACAACCAGCTGCCTCTAGAAATTGCACTCGCTTCTTTTTCAAAAACAGTTGCTTGATAGCAGAAACACCTCTGTGATTAGTTGACCTGAAGTAATTTTTTGATGCAGTATCATTATATTTTTCCAAGCCCTGTCGAGTAAACAGTTCAATGTTGCCATATAGAGAAAGAAATTCAGGCACATGTGAGCAAAATGCATGCATGTATGGTGTAACATCTTTCGTTTGATAAACTGTAAGAATTTTTTTGAGCTAACTTCTTATATTAGATTTAAATTTGTCTACCTCATCAAATTTTACTTCGTGCTTCAGATTTCCTATGATGGCACTGAAATCATTCCAAATTTGTTCGATAATTTTATTGTTGGGAGAATTTGGCAAAAGAGATGAAATGTTAATATTCTTAAACAGATTTATTTTCTCTGGCCCAGTTAAATTTCTGTATTCCAGATTCTTCGATTCTTTGCCTACATAAAACTGAAAGGGAATTCCTAGGCTTTGAACAAATCTCTCATTTAGAATCATACAAAGTATCATAAGAGTATCACCAGACCAAAATTTAACAAGAAAGACCGCACCTCACGAAGGGCAATTGCGGTATGTCAAACCGTGAGCTGTTAAAGAATAAGAAAAAGTATCACGACTTCCGGCTTGGGACGATCAATGTGAGGACATGCAGGTGTGAAAGTAAATTGGCGTAATGCAATGCAAGAGATTGATGAACGATATCACGTGCATGCAAGAAGTGAGACAGAGAGGTGATGGTGAGATTTGTTTTGAAGACCATGTGTTGAGTGGTTGGCGTGTAGTATATAATGGGATGAAGGTGGCACGAGCAGGAGTAGCAGTTGTGATGGCACCCCATGTCGGAGTCCTGGACGTTGATCATATCATGGAGGGCAGGATTACAATGGCGAGGGTGAAGGTTCATGGAGTGAAGTTGGCGGTGTACAGCTGCTACTGCCCGACTGAAGAACATGCTATCTCAACCAAAGAAGGCTTCTATCGAACGCTACATAAAGCCGTACAGAAGATGAAAAGGGACCATCCTTCCTTTAAAATAATCGTCGCTGGTGACTTTAACGCAACTATCGGGTATGACTGTGATCATAGGAGTTGGAGTAGTGTTGGCCCTTATAATGATGACGATCCAACAAGCTTCAATGGAACAAGGTTGATTGAAACAGCACAGGACAATGGTTTGTATCTGCTAAATACGATGTTCGCAACACGATCTGATGAACACAGGTGGTCCTTTAAGTTCAATCTTGGGTACAAACGGAGACTCGACTACATCATGACTGAATGGTACGTTAAACGCGCTACTAAGAACTGCAGAGTGTACCCAATGCAAAGTCACCCCTTCGAGTCTGATCACGGAATTGTCGTTATCTACGCCTGCTTTCCAACAAAGAAACAAACAAAAACAAAAAGAAGATTTTGGAAGAAGATTGCTCCTTTGGCGTTCCCAGATGTTACATGCCTGACAGTCGACTCTGCTGTTCAAGATGCCTATAACACGAAGCTCGACTGCCTCCTGCAAGCTCAGATAAACTGCTAATTCAACCTGAAAAGTTAGAGGAGCATTTCTCAAAGCACTTTGGGCCTCGTACATACATGTATGAACAACAGCCGGAATTGGAAAATCCTGAGAGCTTTCCACATATATTACCAGTGTCGGAAACTTTGCCACCGCTTATCAGCAATCACACTTTCACATTATTTTTGGTTGATTTATATAAAGATCTAATTTACTGTACTCACAATCACAATCACAATGTTCGATGTTCACTTCACGATCTCTAGTGTGTGTCTCTTTGCTCTGATCGCATGCATGTCTCTTATCCAATTAAATCATGACGTTCTATCAAAGTAATTCTAAACTAATCTTAATTAATCCAATATAACAACAACATAACAACGCCAGTCTCCGACACACTCCCCCCATATAGCTCACACTTGAGGTATATGTCCCATAGAGACTGGCTTTACAAAAGTTTATATAGACTATAGTCTAATATGTAGTATACTCTAAGTGTTCAACATTCATCCTGAGTCATCCGCTTTTTGTTGGACACGCAATGCCGCAGCAGCTGCCGCATCTCTTCTGGGTCTAAACTCTGGTGCATCTGCATTCAGGACTTCTGGTTGTTTTTCTGCCATGTCGCAGTTCAGCTCGAGGGGGTAAAGGTGCTGCACTGGTCGTCCGATGAAGCTCTTTCCCGCGCGTAGCTTTGCTGCTCTAACTACACCGTCCCTTCCTTCGTACAACTCCGCGACAATACCTAGGGCCCATTCACCCCTATTTCTTCCATCAGACTTAATGATTACTATGTCACCTACCGCTAAGGTGAGTGGTTTCCCGTAGTACTGCATGTGCCTTTCCCGTAGACCTCGCACGTATTCCTTTGTCCATCGTCTCCAGACAACGTCTTTGCACCTTTTCAAGAACTTTGCTCGTTTGCGGAGGTCCTTGTCTTCGACATGATGTGCTGCCATTTCTGGAAGATTGTTGGAGGACGTAAACATCAATGAGTTTGGTGTCAGGATTGGAGACTCTGGATCATGCTCAATGTACCCCAGCGGCCTGTTGTTGAGAGTAACTTCAACGTCTAATAGGACATCCGACAATTCTGTCCAAGTTAGACATGCTTTACCGATAGCTTTGTTCAAGGACGTTTTCACCAACCCCACCATGCGTTCAAATTGACCGCCCCACCATGGGGCGCGGCTCAGGTTGAACTGCCATTTTATGTTCTTGGAGGCTAGGAAGTGTTGTAGTTTCTCGTCTTCCATTGCTGTGCGAACCCATCGCGCTGCTCCAACGAATGTACGCCCGTTGTCAGAGTAGATCTTGTCAGGTCTCCCCCTACGTGCTATTAACCGTTTGAGCGTTCCAAGAAACTCTTTTGTTTCCATGGTAGTTGTCAGCTCCAGATCAAGCGCTCTCGTGAGGCTGCAAGCGTATAAGACTATGTACGCTTTGGCTTGTTTTTCAGTGTTCGCGCGATACGCCAGCGGTCCAGCATAATCAACCCCGATTACTTGGAAAGCGTGGTCTCCGTCGGTGCCATCTCGTTTTAGGTTTCCAGGTGGCGGTCTGGTCACGGCGGTTGTCTGAAATTAACGACAACCGTAGCAAGACTCGATTTCTCCCCTGGCCAAACTTCTTAGTCTTGTTATCCAGTACTTTTGGCGCACATGTGTCATGGTTGACCCGACTCCACCGTGGAGGGTGTGCCAATGCGCTTCTTCTACTAATTTCTCAGTGAAAGTATGAGTGTCTGGCAGGTAGACTGGATACTTCCCCTGTATTTGACCACGACACTCGAGTATTCCTTGGGCATTCTCTTGAAGGTTGAGTCGTTCTCGATCCTTCACGATGTCACAACTGCGTTGAACTCTCTTGATCCACCATAAGCGGGAGTTGTTGATCTCTTCTGACGTCAGTGGGCCACTTCGTTTTTCGGTGCTCTTGCAATTGTGCATGAATCTTGCGATCCAAGCGCACGTTCGTAGTGTGCGATGAAGGTTGTGCTTCTCTAATAATTTATCGTAGTCATCAGGCAAGTTATCTGCGTGTGCTACGCATAGGACCTCTCGTATTACCTTAGCTTCTGCTTCCGATGTTGTGGATGGTTGTGTCAGAGGGTCATCTGGCCATTGATCTGGATCTTCGAACCATTCTGGGCCGTCCCACCAGGGTGTTTTCTTGTTCAAAGATCCTCCACGGCTGGCTAGGTCGGCTGGGTTTTCTTCCGAAGGAATCATCTCTGGGCGTTGCTTTATTTTCGATACGCGGTTCGCCACAAATTGCTTATATTGCCCATCACCGCGTATCCTGTGGAGTGCGACGCTGCTGTCCAGCCACCCGTGGATCTTTGGCTCAGGAAACCCCTGCAAGGCGTTTCGCACATTCGTCACCAAGTTGGCTGCCATGTGGGCGGACACCAATTCGAGTCGGGGAACAGTTAGACTTTCTTTAGCCAATCACGCTTTGGCTGTAACAAATCGTCGTGTTTTCCCACCATTTTGTTGGACCACCGAGTAGACTACTGCTCCAATTCCACGAGTAGACGCATCGCCAAAGACATGGAGTTCCAGACTCAGCACAGGCTCTCTGTGTTCCACAATGGGGCGTGGCACTGTCTCTTCTTTGGGCAACGTCTTTTTCCATGCCATCCAGCGACGTCTTAAAGGTCCTTGGACCTCTGTATCCCACGGTATCTGCTCTTGCACACCTCGCGGTAAATCATCTTTCCCTCCAGGGTGACCGGAGAAACTAGGCCCAGGGGGTTGTATATCTTGGCGAGTTTGCTCAGGATCCTACGTTTGGTTATTGGACCACTGTTGTCGGCGGTTGGAAAGGTGACGGCCAGCGTGTCGTTTGTCTTGTTCCATTTCAACCCGAGCATCTTGGTTTCGGTTAATTCTCCTCCCAACTGCTGCTTCGCGTACGATTGTTCGTCATCCTCTCCCGATGGTTCACTGTTCACCTCTAGCTCACTGACGTTAGAGTTCCACTTGTGGAGTTTGAATTTGGCATCTTCGAATATTTCTGTCGCTCTCTCATTGCTAGTGCAATGGTTTGCCCACCGGTGAGCAAATCATCCACGTAGAGACTTTTGCGTATCTCGGCAACGGTCTCTCAGTCACTCCAGTGAGAAGAAAAGGCGAAGGAGCTAATCCAAAGAGCGCCCTCGCGAATCTTAGCGTCTCTAACTTCGAATGTTCTCCACACCGCCAATGGAACCTCAGGGCGTCGCGCTCGCTCTCCCCGATCCGAACTTGCAAGAATGCCTTCTGGATGTCGCCGGTTACCACAACTGGATGAGTTCGCTGATGGACGAGTACATCCCACAGTTTATTTTGGAGCGGCGGGCCTGGGTACAAGCAGTCGTTCAACGATGGGGCATCAGGAGTTTCCTTCGCTGACGCGTCGTAAACGATTCGCATTTTCGTGGTCTCCGCCGTCTCCGCCGTCTCCGCCGTCTCCCGTATCACTGCTTTATGGGGTATGTAGAATTCGACTCCTTTCGCTGGATTATTGGCTGGCTCTACTACTCCACTTTCTTTCTGTTCCTGGATGATGGCATCGTACTCAGCAGTGAGACCGTCACACTGTAACTTGCTTGTGAGGCTGTTGAGGCGACGTTGGCTTCCTCGCTCGTTTGTGGGCAGACGTAAAGGGTTTCCTCTCCACGGCAATTCCGTCTCGTACCAACCTTCTAGGTCTCTTGTTAACTGCTCCTTAAATTCATTATGAACCACTCCCTGATCGTGCTCCGGTCTTCGAGTCCGAGTACATCTAGGCGACATACTTGCTCGTAATCTGATTGACTGGTTTGAGTAAGCAGCATTGTGTTCCTGTCAAATTCTTGTCCAGGGGACATCAGGAACCACCCCAGTTTGGTCAGTTCTGCGATTGGTTCACAGTCCTTTCCTATGCGTGGTCGAGTTTCAGTCTTGATTCTCGCGTAGTCTCCACTACCAAGAACTACATGGATAGGAAGTTGTGGTTTGTTGTCACAATCTGTCATTGTAACTCCTTTTAGGTGTGTATACTTGGCGATGAGTTCCTCGTAGCGCGGATCTTCCAGAGATAGCAGTTCAGATTTGTCCACCTTGGTCAGATGAGCTTTCATGCTGAACTCCTTGGTTGTTGACTCTTAACTTGATACGATTCCAGACAGACTTGTTTTGTACACATGAGCATGTCAACTTGCTTGGTTTGTACTTTTACTGGCTTGATGTTCAGGACATGAATCAACTTGGCTGAAGCGTACGAACTCCCTGCCCCGGAGTCGATTAAGTCTCTGCACAGGACCCCGTTAACTCGAACGGTTACGACAGGAAACACGCCTTCTCCATTCTCGTGGGAAGTATAAAGTTTTTCCGTTCCTTTATTTTCTTCCCCAGGCTCCTGGTCTGGCTCTATTTTCATGGTCTGATCGCAAATGGACGTGTGATGACGTCGGTCGCACTGTTGACATTTTATTTTACTCGGGTACTCTGCCGCTCTGTGGTTTTCACCAGTGCAATTAAAACAGAGACGACGTTTAGCCAGTATCTGTTTTCGCTCGGAAGTCGCTGTCACTTTAGAGCACTCACCGGATTTGTGAGTCTTATCTTCACAATATATATACACCCACGTGGTCGGTCGTCTTGGCGCCGTGCGTGATACAATCGGTTGCGACGGAAGTCGCGAGGTTTGGACTCAATGGATTGACTGTCGATCGGATTCCTTCGCGTCCAAAGATGCAATGCTTCCACTAATTTAACGAAATTCCAGCTTTCCCAGTTAGGATCGGTCCTCACTAGATCACCGCGAATTCCAGACAATTTTTCGAGTGTTAACGCCACGTTGCCATTAATCTGTTGAAGACTCCCCATGGTCTCTAACGATTGTACAGCGTACATCAACTTGTCATAAAACTCGTGAATCCTCCAGACATTTGCGTTATGTTCGGTAGTTCAAGAATTTCCTTTGTATAGGCTTTGATGATTTCTGATTCTTTTCCATATTTATCTTGCAGTATGCTCTTTGCTCGGTTGTATCCTTCAGTGGTGAATGGTAGGGCCTCTACCGTTTTCCTCACGTTAGCTTCGAGCAATTCGCGCAAGTACGCAAATTTGGTCACACTAGGAATTCCTGCTTTGTCGATGGTTTCAGTAAACTGACCCCAAAAGCGAGTCCACTCTTGATAAGTTACATTGAATTTTGTTATCTCTAGCTTGGGTAACTTCGCTTGTAAACCAGAAATTGCTTCATTTGTTGTCGATTTCGTGCTGGTAGCTTGTAATTCTGATTTAAATTTCATGCGTGTCTCGTGTACACGCGTAAAAATCTCGCAAGTTGTTACAGCATTGTTGCCTGAACAATGCTGTAACAACTTGTTGACATATGTGAACAACATTGATAAATGAACAACATTGTTCATCATTGTTTCAACAAGTTGTTACAGCTTGATGAAACAACAACCGTTGTTCACGCATGTTGCAACAACCGAAGAACGTGTTTATACATCAACCATGTTCACCATTGTTGTAACATTGTTCATCGTTGTTATTTCGTCATGCTGTTACAATATGTTGTATCATGTGCAAACTACGTTGTTGGCTATAAAAATGTGCTGTTGGAACAACTTGTTCATGACTGTTGATTTATCCGTGAACAAGTTGTTCCAACCATAAGTGAACAACTTGTTGACAACTTGTTCACGGCGAGCAGCACAACATTGTTCACGGCGAGCAGCACAACATTGTTCACGCCTGTTGACAACCGTGAACAAGTTGTGCGTTTTTACGCGTGTAGTTCTCGTTCGTATAAAAGCTCTTCATATCGTTGTCGGTGTATATCGTGTCTTTTCACACTTTCTCGCCATTCTTGAAGACGGTTGTTCTCGTGGTCTGCGCTTTCCAGTTTAGCATCGATTTCACTCACCCATTTTTCGATATCACTTAAATCATCCTTCGCTGCAATCTTGTGCGCTTCGACTTCCCTTTTCAGACGTTCAACTTCGTTCGCTGTGGTCTTGAGAGCTATTTGGTGACGTTCGATTGCCTCGGACTTTTGAGCTTCAAGTATCTTTTCGGTCCTATCTACAGTCATTTTTAGTTGTACTAACTTGACTTGCAGTGTTGATTTGGGGGACTCCATAACCGAAGGTCGCGTTTCTTTGCTGTGTTTCAAGCTTCTCTTCTCACATATATCCCATCGGAGGTGCCAGGTGTCGGAAACTTTGCCACCGCTTATCAGCAATCACACATTCACACTATTTTTGGTTGATTTATATAAATATCTAATTTACTGTACTCACAATCACAATGTTCCATGTTCACTTCACGATCTCTAGTGTGTGTCTCTTTTGCTCTGATCGCATGCATGTCTCTTATCCAATTAAATCATGATGTTCTATCAAAGTAATTCTAAACTAATCTTAATTAATCCAATATAACAACAACATAACAACGCCAGTCTCCGACACCAGCACAGGGGCTACCAACAATCAAAACCGCAGTACCAGATCGTTCTGAAATAGAGGATAGTATGAAGAGACTAAACAATAACACATGTCAAGGCACAGACAAAATATATGCAGAACAGTTGAAATATTCAAAGTCGGAAAGGCTGTTGACGTATCTTCTGCTTCTGGTAGGACTAGTATGGACATACCTGCAAGTACCAACCAAGTGGCTAGTGGCAAGTATAACGTGCATACACAAGAATTATAGAGGTTTGAGCATTATAGCAACCCTATCCAAAGTAGTATCTGGGATTATCGTGGAGAGATTCAGGGAGACATATGAACAAATCCAATCACAATCTCAATTTGGATTCCGAGCAAATAGATCAACGTGCGACGCCATATACATTGTACGTCACATACTCGAGAAGGCAAAGAAGTCAAAAGCTCCTGTTTATGTGGTCTTTATTGATCTGAAAGCTGCATATGATTGGATACCACGGGATGCTCTTTTTAGGTGTCTTGAAATTCGGCTAAAGTGTCCACACCTGGTGGCAGTACTACGCGCTCTGTACACTGGAACAAAAGCTTGCATCAAAGGAACCATGCGTTTCTTCGAAACCTTTCAGGATGCGGTCAGGGCGCGTTGGAATCTCCATTGATATTCAATATCTATATGGATTTGGTGGTGAGAGTTGCACGGCACGAGGTGTTGGAAAAATTTCCAAAGGCAGGGTTTAAAATTGAGTACTGCATCCCCAACGATTCATCTCCAAGAGAACTTCGAAGTAAGGCACCCGCCGCTGGCATAAAGCAAATTACCGACGTACTGTATGCAGACGATGAGGTGGTATTTGGTAATTCCAATGAAGAACTACAGGACATATTAGAGATTTATGACAGAACTTTTACTCGGTTTGGATATTGTATTTAATGTTGATGAAAATATTATGGATAAAGAAACACTGGTAACTGTGAAAGATATCAAAATAAAAATGTCCGGAAATTTCGATACCTTGGATATACAATCACGAATGATGACTCCAAATTCCTCTCTGCTAGGATCGGTGCTGCGTTTGAGAAATGGAACGAGTTAAAGCATGTGCTAACTGATCATCGCATCAAACTTTCGAGGAGAATGAAATTTCTTACAGCGTGTGTTCGGTCATGCTTGCTGTATAGCGTACAGGTATGGGAATTGACCGAGAAAGAGCTACAAAAGATTGAGGCTATATGGCATGGGTTCCTACGGAAAATGGTACGGGGAGGCTATGAACGCAAGAATGCGCCTAAGAGAAATGTACGGAAGAAAGGCATTGATCCGAAGAGCCAGGTGGAAGATGAAATCAATTGGGCCTTCAAGATTTCCAATTCACGACTGCGCGACATAACGCGATCACTTCCTATTCGAGACTTTTGTAATATTCAAGTTCTAAAATACACCGCACAAAAATGCAGACTGGTTAACAGCGCACTCCAGAAGGCTGTACTGTACTGTACTGTTCGATAGGAGAACGCCTAAGGTAGTGTGGAGCAAGATCGAGTCACTACTAGATATTGACGCAACCCAGGCGAGTCGAAGGATGATGAACTCAAATGACTTTATGCGACTGCTGAACAGTAGATTTCCAATCTACTTCGTCAGACAGAAGCGCCCCTGGGCCGCTAATGTGCCAAGAGGGAAACAACGATGATGATACTCAGTCATGTGTTTATATTTATCCCTAGGGAAGTTGTCTGAAAATGTTTTCTTTTTTTTCAATAGCATCACAAACTTTAATTCTCTAATTAGTAGCTCTATAAGATTGTCAGATATTCTAAGATAAAGGTGAAGTGTATCAATGACTATATGACTAAGAGGAATAAATGAAAATAAGGGTGCATGATTACAATTAAATTTCTTCGATCTTGCAAACTTTTTAATTTGTTCTAAACCCCTGGCACCTAAATCTGGATCCAGTATTGACCAGATTTTCTCCATGTCATGCCTTTTCAGCTTGGGACATGTGCACCATATGCAGGCATAGTCTGCATTAACACCACCGATTCCACAAACACAGGCCAAAAATTTCCAGTCACCACCAAGGAAATACTCGAGATGATAAATATTACCATCTACATTTATCTCACCCATTTCTTCCATTTCCTTGATTATATCAGATAAACTTTGTGACAGAGTTCCATTACTTTCTTTTGCTTTTATCACCACAAGCAGGTAATTACCCTTTTCACTCATGGCACGATTCTTTTCATTAATGATTGTGTAAGTTATGTTTATTACATTTAATCTCTTGCCAATCTTTTGTGCCATCTCCACTTAATTTTACTTGAATCACCTCACTGGGCTTCAGTGCACCAGTAGGTCTCAGGCGTTTTATATGTTCTGAAATGCTTTCTCGGAAACTCATTTGAATCCCTTCTGCATCTCCTGGAGTTGGTTTTAGGTTCCAGTTATTGTTCACTTTGTTCATATGTTTTATGATTCTAGTTAAACAAGGTGGCTCTTCAGACTTCATCGATAACTCATGCCAGGCTTCATTCGATATATTAAATTTGTCTTTTAAATAGAGCCACATATTCAAATCATTCAGTTCATCTTCACTAATTTATTTTTCACTAGGATTGCAGTCTAAGTCATTGTCTCCAGTAAACGAAAAACTTTCAACTTCTCCAGTGTTCACGTTATACAATTCAACCCTTGATGGAAGAAATTCATAATGCCCGAGGAAGGACAAGGCAGTTTCACATTGGTCCCTCAATTGTTTTCGTACTCGTGCTTGGTGTTGCCTTCTCTAGTCTTGGAACGCTTTCTTCTTATCAGGGCCTCTTAGCTTTTTATTTCCTGTTAACCGAGCTATCTTTTTAACAAGTTGTTTAAATTTCCCTTTGTAAGCAATTTCATTTTTTTTTACTGTTTTTTCTCACACATTTACTTCCCCTTCAAATCTGATTCTTTTGGCAGATTCCAATTCCAAAGCATCTTCTAAAGACCTTTTCTCACATTTTAACTACTAATTTTCTCTATGTAAATCAATAACTTCAATTTCATTATAATGGACACTTACACTGTAGGTAGAATTCGTCCAGCTATTAACTAGCCTATTAGCTGGTGTCCCGCCTGTTTTTCTTGCACGCTTGTATGCTGATTGAAAAATACTAAATCTTTTCTTAAATATGTTGAATAACCAACTGCTAACCTTGACACCATGTATTCCTGATTCAAGAAGAATCCTATTGATAACTGTGGTCAACCAGGAATCATAGCTTTGATCCTGTTGTCGTTTGTTGGTGGATAGCGTATAAATGAGGAAACTACAAAACAACAACAACAAGAAACCTTTATGAACATTGTATCCAAAGAGACACTTTTACATACAGCATCTAACCTACTGTACAGTATATATATATTTCCTGATTATTTTTAATATATGAACAGTAACAATATGAAAGAATCGAACTTACTTGTTTATTTCGTATACAACCGAAGGTACTAAGGATTCAGGTTGTAGATCATCTCCTACGGCTTCTACCAACTGAATTGATAATGAGCCAGTCAACAGAATAAATATACTTAACTTCACGCTCATTTTGCCCCCTTCTTATCGACATGAACATTGATAAGTTTGGGATCAAAATGCGCGCAATTGAACGAAGATTTTAGATTTGGCGGTAACCAGCGTCGAAAACATGCGCAGTAAGCACTAGGGCCCATTTCCTTCAGAAACAACTGCGCGTGAGGCTAATTCTATATTAAATTATAGAAAAACGGCGGATGGATATTTGCCCCCCTAAATTTGTACCATTTCCGATCGAAAATACATTCAAAAGACGTCTTAAGACCTTTATTTTCCAATTACAGTGATAACTACGTGCCATTTATCGCGAGGAAAGAACGCGAAAGCGAAATCCTCAAATTTAAACATGATTTGCGGCGATTTATATAGCGAAAAGTTTGACATGAAACCGCGAAATACGAGACGACTATTTGTTAACGCAAAGGTTCATATGTATTTTGAACGATTTCAGAAAGGGGCATAACATATATGTAAACTTGTCAGAAAAACGCAACATTTGTCATCAAAACAATCTTTGCTTCAAAGTATTGACAAGAAAAGTATACAATTCCGTAAACAACAAACCAATACTCGCAGTAGTGTATATTTTAGCCCGCTGAATTATACATTTTAGCCCGCAAAATACACCACAATGCCCGATGTTTACTATAATAACTGATATATAAACATAATGTCAGCCATGGCCCATCATTATTCAACGGAACGAAATATAACTTGTTGTCGCATCATCTTACGGAACGGAACCATGTGACACTAAACACTTCTTTGTCGCAGTGAACAAAACAACCCTTTGTTCCACAGGTTTTTAGGTTGGATATAACTGCCAGCAATCATAATCCAACAATACTATAAACAATCTATATATATATATATATATATTGCGCTACCTCAACAAAGTACCTGTGCATTTCTTGTGGTGTATATGTTTACGTTCAGAATTTTGACTTCAAGAAATGAACGAAGAAGTCTGAAGTTCCAATGAATTTGGAAGGAATTCAAAAGTATCGGATATTGTAATAAGAAACGTCAGTCGTGAGAGCAATTCTATATATAAACATTTGTCTATTGGTCTTGTTCTACGCTAAATTCTCCTTATTCCGCAGAAAGGCCGTTTAGCGTAAATGAAACGATAACAACTTGCGGCATGTTTCATGCAATTTTCAAATTAATATTCTCTAAGCTGTAAGGATTAAATTCGTCGCATGGAACGAATTTGAGTTGAGCGCGACATATCAACTATATATAGGTCTAAAGCATACAGGCCGGTACCATCTAATCGCCTGCACTGCAGGATACACTGTCGCCAATGTCTTGCCGTTCAGTAATGCTAGGACAATGGACTGCCTTGTTAGAACAAAGACCTATTTGATACAATGCAATGATATTCCTAGTAGTGAACTTTTTTATGATAAGTAGAAGTAGAACGTAAACTGAGTTTTAGTTTCATCAAAGACAAAGTATATTTTGGTTAAAGATATTAACACTATTGCAATTTACATGTGCTTGCAAATATTTCAGGATCATGCATATACCACCTATACTTTTTCGGAATCAGGGAATGCGATGACTAATTTCACTGTCAAACTATAGACTATAACGTTCATACATACAAGAACTGATGCTAAAATTAAACTGGATTCATACATGTTACGCACCTGGTTGTAACTGTTATGCGATCCGCATTGCCACAAGAACATACCCAATGCCCGGCCGAAGCATCCGTCGAAAGCTGCATTTCTCCAATAACTTTTAAAGTGAAGTCACCGAGAAATTCCCTTTTCTTTCCGAAAGCGTAGAAGGTTTCACCATCTACGGTAAAAAACTGGGAACACGACTGTGACCCCTATAAAATAAAGGCAACATGCATGCTGTGTTAATGACAGTTCATACAGCCATCCAATATCTGCAATAGTGCGATCTGCTGTTGTATCTAATAACTAATTAATTGTTAATTATTGATTGTTGGTTGCTGATTGTGGGATACCGATTGCTAATTGCTAATTAATGATAATTGTCGGATAAATTATTGGCAATTGGTGGTTGATAGTTTGTAGTTGGCGACTGGCGACTGACGATTACTACTTGATAATTAGTAAATAAGAAGTAATAATTAATACTTGACAATAATTAATGGTTAATAATTAATACTTACAAAATAATAATTAACACAACCTAAATAATTAATATGGGACCTTTTTGTTTGGGACCGCAGTAATTGGCGTTCGCTGTTGCGGCAACCCTGCCACATTATTATATAATTTACGATGTAACTTAACTTTCACTATGAGTAATTAAGTACTTTTTTTTACTTTTTTAAAATTTTAATTAATTTCTAGTCTTGTTGAATCTTGTGGCAAAACTTAATAAATAAATAAATAAATATCCTGAATAACAAGGTCAAGGGAAAACTATAAAATCTCGTCTACAAACGTACCTCATTAACATCAACGGTATTCGACATACTTCAACTAGCTTTTCTGCAACAATGCTGGAGAACGATAGAGAAGATCCCTTCAGTCGCACGGTCAAAGTCAAAGAGAACGAACACGAGTCAAAGAGGTGTTTTAAGCCTTCTCCCGCTGCTTTTCTTTGCAGGAGTTCAAATTTAAACCAATCACTTGATGTATTTTCGAACAGTGCTCTTCTATTTTACAACCACATACACATATTAATGCTCCTTTGTTTCTTTACAGCCGTGGGCCTTCTTACATACATTGAAGTTGCAGGCATACACTAAATTGATAGGCGTATGTCTTCCAGACATTTTTCAACTCCTAATGTCGTCACTACCACAGCTGAAAATCGTCTACCTTTATGAGCTACATCATGATCAATAGTAAAACATTTATTGTCTCTTCATCCCATGTTTTTCTTTAATGGGTAGATTTCCGAGGAACATTTTAGGCCCAAAATGCCTGTTTTCAAAAGTTTGCTGACTTCACTATTTTTAAGACATTTGTTTTATAATTAAATCAAGTTAATTAAAGACATTAGGGCTGTTTATACGGAGAAAATAACCTACGAGTAGCTTGTACATAAAAAGTCTGATTATTCAATAAAAATAAAGTGCTGAAAATCAGTGGACTCCTACATTTTGGCAACAAAATATTGACGTGATCGCTAAAAGACCTAGCGAAGATGAGATGCGCTTAGCTATTTTGTAGTTTCGTCGTTTTTCATCATTTTTTCGACCACAAAGACGAAAGTAAACCTTACCTGAGTGAAGTACAATTTGCAAATGTCAGAGAAGCTTTACAGCGATGTTGAAAATAGTCCATGCATTCCCTTCTTATCTATATATATATATATATATATATATATATATATATATATATATATACGTTGTGAAAACGTTCATGGGACACTTGACTTATGATTAACGTAACGATTTTAGCATAGTCATTCAAAATATGGTCTAGAAACCATGGCCAGAAATCTCGGTCATTTGAGCCCGCGTACCGTTGTGCGGTTTCACCACTGAACGCTGACTGAGCAGTGGCCTTCGCATGAAATCAAATATGGCGGGTAGAAGACCTCATTCTTTAGCGGTGGACTATGTTCAATTGAATTCGCTATCTTCTGTGGTCCTATTCGAGACTAGAGGCAAAAAAAAGGAAGCCCGGGCCATTTTATGTAGCAGAAAGAGTCACGCGGAAGACGCGTCATGTAAGTTTATCAAGTATCCCAATCTGCTCGACAAATTATTTATTTTAATTATTTAACTTATTCAATTCATTTAAATAAAATTCTGTTTGTCAGTCTCAGAGTTTGCGTATTTTATCTTTTATCTGGTGTCTTATGGTTAGGACCATGAATACTTGATCAAGTGGTGAGGCTGGCCGCTATAGGATTGTAGCTGGGAGCAGGGTTGCCAGGCTCCAGCGCATGCTCGGAGCCAGATATGGTTTAAAAAGTAGCCAAAATCCACCAAAAGAGGCCAAACTATTATTTTTTCAAAAGAGGCCAAAAAGAAGCCAAATCGGCCCAAATGGCAAGCTCGTACCCAGGGCTTTTTGATTCCTCGGTTGAGTAGTCGGCAAAATGAGCTGAATCGGGGCATTATATTCGAAAAATAAGGAGAAAAGATAACGTAACAAACAAGTAACAACTGGATGTTAAAATATTTAATGACAAGACAAAACTTTAAACAGAAATATGAATATTTTGTCAGTCTTTCCGTCCTGAAACCGATATCAATGTCATTGTCACTCTGAAATGATATCATTAAATATAGTCTTTAATCTTTGTCCTCTTCACAATCATACATCTGTTTCGCAGTAAACAACTCAAGCATTCGCTTGGTCACCTTAAAGTTTATGCAGCAGTTCTCGCAGAATTGAAGATTACAGCGAATACGAACGATCGCGTTCAGCAACTCTAAACCCATCCTATTTATTTGTTTGTTCTTCACCGCTGTCAGCAAGGAAAAGATTCTTTCCACCACTGCATTGCTTACAGGATTGGTCAGACAGTTCAGGGCGTATGTTGCTAATTCTTTGAACGGCTTGTCCCCGAGAGAAGTTTGGAACTCAACGATCCGAGACCAAAATGCAACCGTTGTATCAGGTATGGCGCCATTGAAAATTGGATCCTCCTTCCAGTCACGGTGCACAATCTTCCTATACTGCTCCTCGATCATGTTGGCTTTCTCTTCTCGTAAATGAGGAAGCGGCAGCTGACTGAACGGGACTCTTGTCGTTGCATTAAGCACTTTAGTTGGTTGAAGGGCGCTTAGACCTTTGAAGATGTTGCTAGCAGCAGGTAGACGCTTCTGCACTTGACTTGCAGCTTCCAGAAGAAAGTCTAGACACCGTTTTTTTCAGCTGAAGAACTTTAGCCCCGGCAGCCGCTTTGTCTTGTTGGGAAGAGATATATTTCGTGGCTTCGAACTGGAACTTCCCACCAAAATCAACCTTCTCAATGGCAAGTGATTTTCCTTCCAGGTCAAAAACTCTCCCACACAGACTTTTGTTGTGTGAATTCAACTCCGTGTACATTTCTTCTGGATCAGCATCTGTGGCCTGAAAAAACGCATTCACCTTATCGAACTCTGTGACCAGAGGCGACACGAAGTGGAAATATAGATACATGATCGGATCATTGAGAATCTCCAGAAGAATACGTGCCTTGTCACGTGCATTCTGGGTAGTTGCTGGTTGTGCTGTCATGAAGTAGGCTTTCAACTCATTCCAATTCATGAGAATACGGAAGATAACCTTTCCTCTCACCAGCCACCTTGTTGTGGAATACTTCTCAAACGGTGCCTTTTGGTCATCATCGGGACTCATCACCTCGTAAAGCGTCTTGTATGCTCTTCTTACAGTGCTTTTTGAGAACCATTTGGGAATTTCTGCTAGAAGGAATCCAAGAGTTGAGGGAAGCTTCTCAAACGCATGCTGAACACACAAGGACAAGGAATGGCAGATGCACGTCATCTTGATGCAATGCGGAGCAACAGCAGCTATTCTTGTCCACACTGAATTGTGTTCACCGACCGTCACTAGCGTAGCCAACACAGTCCACCAATTCGAGGTTAATTTCGCCAAGGCAATCTCTGATGGCGTTATAAAGGTCATCTGCACATGTGTGGACAACAGGAATCAGGTCAACAAACGCTGTGAGGATCTTCTTCTCGGCTTCGCTGTAATACCGTACGATAACGCAGAGCAGTAGTGTACTAATATATGTGAATTTTTTTTATGTGTTGGAGATTGGGTACTAGTCTTTAACCAATCATATTGTTTTTTGGGTTTTTTTCGACCAATCGTAGTTCATTAGGAATAAATTAATTTCGATTTTGGACGGAGGGTGCTAGAGAGTGGGTGTTGGCTGTTTTATTTTTTTAATTAATTCATGGGTGTGGTTGTGTTCGGGGTGGTTGGGTATTTTTTGTGTATGTGCGCGTGTGTGTTTTTTTGGGTTTTTTTAAAATTTTACGTTTTTCCATATATGGAAAAACGGGGAAAAAAAAAATTTATTTTTTTTTTCTTTGAAGTATAGAAGTAGTGAACGTTGATACCGTGAAGGTTGGATACCGCTAAGAAAAAAACTAAATAAAAAAAAATTGCTATTGAATATATAGTTGTTGTTTTTTGGGTTTTTTTGAAATTTTTACGTTTTTCCATATATGGAAAAACTTTAAAAAAAAATTTTTTTAATTTTTTAGTTAAAACGGTAGAAAAAAAAAATTTAAAAAAATGAAAAAAATATTTTTATTTATTTATTAACAAAAATATCTTTTACACCAACGCACTTGTCTATTTTTACATTTGCATTTTTTAGAAATTAGACTTTTAATACAATTTATATAATTTCGGGAACAAAAGTAACAAAAAGTTATGTAAACTTTGCATTTATGACACCAATAGTAATGTTCCAAGTTTATATTATGAATTTGATAATAACAACTTAAGCAAGTTTTCATCTTTCTTTCTTTTTATTCTTTCACGATGGATGAGTGGGAGAAGACGAATAGGTTCTTTGACATCGAACAATTGAATTTTTTTCGCGAATTTTACTCCAATAATGATTTGATTTTACGTGGTGGGAAAAATATTGATATCCCAGGAGATGATAATGGTGAAGAAGAAAAACCAATGGTACTTTTTTTTGAAACGGTCGCTAAAGATCCAGAAAAACCAACTTGTCGTTTGGGTTATTTCTGGACTAGCGATGAGTTGACCAAAAATAATTTTGATAAGTTTTTGGGAAAAGTTGTGTTTTATGAAGATTATACATTACAATTGAAAGAGGTAAAAAAAAAATTATATTTCATTAAGTATCAATAGTTGCTAAGATTTCTGCTGTTTCTTGTTTCCTTTTATCTCTTCTTTTTGCTATAACCCTTTCATAGTTTTTTTTATGTTTACATGAAATTGATAATAAAAGTTTTAGAATTTTCTCACATTTTATTGTATCTGTCATCTCTATTGTAAGTTCAATTAAAAAACTACATTCAACTTGCGTTGTAAGTTGATAGTCAAATTCGGCTCCTTCAGTTTGTATAGTATACGTAATCCATCGAAGACAAACGTATGTATTCAGTTCAATGCTCTGTTCGACATCGTAGTTTTTCGTTGTAAATAGAGTATGTATTTGATCTTCTTTATAGACCGTAACGTAGTTTTCTTCTTCTGAATTAGGAAATCTTTTTGTTATGCACCAATTTCTGAATTCGAGTTTAGTTGGGAAGTTTATAGCATACTTCAATAACGGATATGCATGTGTTGTTTCATTTGTCAAACCGTATAGATAATGTTGATAAGTATACCACCATTTGTGCATTTGTCCTGCCGGTAGTCTTTCAAAATTATTTGTACAAATAGAACATTTCTCTTTGTTAAATGATGTTTCGATGGTCTCCATTTTTTGTTATGTGTGAAAACAATTATAAAACTCCGTTTCTTTAATGTTTGTTTTTTTTTCCTTATAAGGTAAAAAAAATTTATTTCATTTTTTATTTTTTATTTACAAGTTTTATTTCTACATCTATGTTTCCAAAGTAATTTTTTTTAATTTCATCTAAAGTTTTATATTCTGCAGTTCTGTCTGAAAAATATTTTCGCCACCAGCGCAGTTGTCGATTTCTACATTTCATATTTCCAGTAAAATCACATGTATCGAATACCATAGTTCTGATTTTATCATCATTTTCTTTGCAATCTTTATAAAAGATGATGGAATATTCACATCCAGGACAGCAGTAAAAGCATTGTCGATTTTTGTGTGTAATTTCGCGGGAACAGACAATACAGAAAGGATCACACATCTATAAAAGGAGAAAAAAAAAATTGAGAATATATATTATATAATAGTGAGAAAATAAAAAAAAATATTTACTTTGAAGAAAATGGAGAGAGCTGTTGTTTCTAATCTTGCTATTTATCTGAATAATAACCCTGAAGTTATGAGGGAATTGTTTAATAGATGTAAAGAAGATTCAACGAAAACTATAAGTTTCGAGGAGCTTATGAAGGTAATTTATTTTTACGAGAATGGTTGAGTGGGCGAGACAGGAAAAAAAAATTGCTTGATAATTTAGAGGAATTAAATAGCGAAGAAAACGAATTATTAAAAAAACAGAACGAATTATTAAAAAAACAGAAATATGTAATTGAGCAAGTTATTGCTTTGAGAAGAGAAAGAGAGGTAAAAAAATGTATTTTGTTCTTACTTTCAATGATAATTTCTTCTTCTTCTTCTTCACGTTTTCTTTTCCTTTTCGCTATAGCTTTTTCATAATTATTTTTATTTATGTGTTTGCATGAATGTGAAAATATAAGTCTTAGAATTTTTTCACATTTATATTTATTTTTTATTTGTACTGCTAGTTCAATTAAAAAGCTACGTTCAGATCCGGGCGTAAGATTATAATCTAAGATAGCGTGTTGTCGTTCTACAGCAGCAGTAATCCATTTAAGACATGTTTGTGTCGATACTTTAATACAGTGTTCATCGAAGTTTTCTGTTAAAAATAGAGCATGACGTCCTGATGTCTTGTACACCATAACGTAGTCTTCATCATAAGTAAAACCTCCTGTAGTAGTATTCAACCAATGATAAAATTCTGTTTCAGTGAAGAAGATTAAAACAAATTTAAAATAGGGATATGATGGAGATAATTCATTTGAAATGGTGTGTAGATAATGTCGATAAGTATTCTTCCATTTGTGTAGTAGTCCAACAGGTATTATTTTAAACGCGTTGGTACAGATATCACATTTGTCTTTATTAAATGATTGTTCGATGTTCTCCATTTTGATTGTCTGAGTGAGTAAACGGATTATAGACACCCGTTGTTTTCTATGTTTTTTATGCTTTTTTTATCTTTTATCACCTTATTTGGGGCTTTTTGGAATTATTAATTTAGTATTTTTAAGTGATTTTGGAAATTATAAAAGCGTGAATGCTTTTTGGTTTTTTACTTTGTTATGTTTTTAACATTGCTTGCGTGTTTCTTTGAAATATTTCAAACCAATATGTGGAAATTTGTGTATCTGTATGCTGCTACAATTATTGTTTTTTGTTTGTTTATACATTATTCTCAGGAGCATAGCGCCGATGAACTGAACAAAAGAGTGAACGGAGAAGAAGCTAAACAGCAAGATGGCGGTTGTTGTTATTGCGACTATGATGAAAAAACTGTCGTGCATTTGAAAGATGGTCGGGAAGTGGTGTTGGACAGAAGAGCAAAGAAACAAGAATGAATTGAGACAATTCAAGAAAGAAATAAAACTGAATAACGACAACAATGAACAAATGATTTAGTTGTAGTAGAAATGAGATTTAATTAATTAGGATAGTAAAAAAACATTTCGCGATATCGAGTGTCTTGAAGTTCTTCTAAGAGATATAAAAATAAAAGTAATGTAAAATATATATATATAACAAATAAAACTATAATCAGTTTATTTGTTGAAATCATGTCTGTCTGTTTATTGTTCTTAATTTTGTTCTTCTTCTTGATTTCTTGACGGTTTTTTCACCTCCCAAACTTCGGAAAGAAGAAAGTAGATTTCTTTAAAGTTTCTTGCATCTCTGCTACATCGAATCTTTTTAATCCTGTTGTTCTTCGTTATTTTCATAACCCACCAGCCATCTGTTGTCGTATTTTCATCTTTTACCACCCAGTCTTCTCTGACTGTATCATCCTCCTCCCATAGTTCATTGTAGTATATAATATAGTCGTCGTAGTTCTCCATTTTATTTATTTTATAATGAACAGTCTAAGGTTAATGACGATGTTTACTCAAGAAAGCGCTTTAAGTGTTCTATTTATTATATTTTCCAAGTCTAAGATTGGAATGTTGTTTACTCAAAAAAATGATCTATTTCTAAGTATTTGATTTCTAAGTACTCTATTTTTGATCATTGGAATGTTGTTTACGCCATTCTAAGTATCTATTTCCAAGTATTATATTTTTTCCAAGTCTAAAGGTTAATGATTGGTATGATCGGAATGTTGTTTACTCAAAAACGATCTAATTCTAAGTATTTGATTTCTAAGTATTCTATTTTTGATCATTGGAATGTTGTTTACGCCATTCTAAGTATCTATTTCCAAGTATTATGTTTTAATCGGATTAGTTATAGAATTAAAAAAAATATTTGGAAAATAGCGTTAAAAAGATTTTTTTTTAATCGGGTTAGTACTTGGAAATGGTATTCTGGAAGGTTTTTTAATCGGGTTAGTATAAGGTGTTTTTTTTTTAATTGGGTAGAATTAAAAAAAAATACTTGGAAGCAGCATTTTACTCTCATATTCAAAAACGGAACGAAGAAGGAGTAATAAAGATTCAACCAGGGTGAGTTTATTGTATAATTCATTTTACTCTCATATTCAAAAAACGGAACGAAGAAGAAGAAGTAATAAAGATTACAATCAGGACAAGTTTATTGTATAATTCGTTCGTTCGTTCAAAATACGCTAGCTAAGAACTTAAAGAAAATATTACATTGGTTATCGGCTTTCACTGACAATGATTCCATCGTTGTTGTTGTTTAACTGGTCTTCTTATACGTCGGTTATTAATTGAGTTAGAAAATGGAATTAGTTTTTTATAATATTCGTTTAATTGTTTGTATAAAGATTACAATCAGGACAAGTTTATTGTATAATTCGTTCGTTCAAAATACATTAGCTAAGAACTTAAAGAAAATATTACATTGGTTATCGGCTTTCACTGACAATGATTCCATCGTTGTTGTTGTTTAACTGGTCTTCTTATACATTGGTTATTAATTGAGTTAGAAAATGTAATTAGTTTTTTATAATATTCGTTTAATTGTCTGTATTTTGTTTCATAATCAATACTTGGTATGACCGACGGCGAGTAAAATAGTTGATTGATTTCTGTTCGGATAAGAACTGTTCCTAGTTCTAAGTGAAAAACGTTTTTTTTAATTATTTCTTTCACACACGTTGAACACGATGGAAATAAACAAACTTGATCTTTATTGCAGTCGTCATGACAAAATCCACAAAATTCAGAATCACGTAAACAAAATTCTACACTACAAAATCTTGAGAATGTTTTGTCTGCACCGTGCTCCCATATTTTTATCGTAGTCTTTTGTAAACGTTTCATTAACCAGTAATGATCTTTCGATTTGATCAGTTCTTCTTTGTTGAAATGATTTTCTGCTTCTTTTAAAATATTATCCATTTTTTTTTTTTTTTCGTTTTCCAAGTAGTGTTTGATTTCCAAGTATTTGTTTGTTTTTTTTCATTTTCGTTTCCAACTAATTGATTTCCAAGTAGTGATTGATTTTCTAAGTATTTTGTTTTTTTCTCTTTTAAATCTATTCAGAGGGAACTAGAATTGAGAAGTTGATACCATATATGGTGTAAAAGTTTTTTTGAAAAAAATAATAAAAAAAATAATGACTTATTTGGAGATTTATTTTAAATAAAAAAAGTTATCCATTTTTTTTTTTCGTTTTCCAAGTAGTGTTTGATTTCCAAGTATTTGTTTGTTTTTTTTCATTTTCGTTTCCAACTAATTGATTTCCAAGTAGTGATTGATTTTCTAAGTATTTTGTTTTTTTCTCTTTTAAATCTATTCAGAAGGAACTAGAATTGAGAAGTTGATACCATATATGGTGTAAAAGTTTTTTTGAAAAAAATAATAAAAAAAATAATGACTTATTTGGAGATTTATTTTAAATAAAAAAAGTAAGAAAATTATTTTTATTTATTTAGTTGTAAGATTTTTTTGGTGATGGACCCAAATGAAGCAAAATTAAGTTTTGATAGACTTGTTACAATGTTATCTGGTTATACCGCTGAAGATTTAGATAGAGGTAATGTAGAATAAAATGTAATTTTTTTGGAAATAGTTTTTTTTATTTATTTTGTTATTTTTTTTTTTTTTTTTAGTAGTTGAAAAGAAAAGATTAGAAGAAGAGCGTAGAGAACAGGAACGTGTTCGTTTGGAAGAAGAAGAGCGTGTTCGTTTGGAGGAAGAGCGTATTCGTTTGGAAGAAGAGCGTAGAGAACAGGAGCGTGTTCGTTTGGAAGAAGAAGAAAGAGAACGTCGTCGTCTGGAAGAAGAAGAGGTTCACCGTATGGAAGAGGTGCGAAGACGGAAAGAAGAAGAAGAGATAGAAAGAGAAAAGAAATTAATTGAATACAATTTTGAAGTAGAAGAACGACAGAGATTAATCGAGCATGAGTTAAGAATGGAAACATTTCAAGAGGAACTTCCACTTCCATCGTTTGATTCCCTAATGAAAGAGTTAGAAACAAGTCCCTCACCTCCGACATATCCTCATCCTCAACATCCACCGTCGGGATTTATACCCCATAAAGTAATTAATCCTTTAGGGAGTGATTCGGTATTCACTGAATTTAAAATGCCAAAAAAAGGTAAAAATTTAGATTTGTTAAGGGCTGAATTTGAAGAACGAGAACAAGAAGAAGAAGAAGATGATGAAATCCTCGAACAAGACAAGAAAAAAAAAGAAAAATATTATCTTAGAAAATTATTATTAACCAAAAAACAAGTTAAAATATTAGAATTTCCAATATATACAAAAACAAATAGTGATATTATAGTTGCTGCAGAAAATAAATTTAAAGAATTAAGACGTCTTTTTATGATTAAAAAAAAAATAATAGATAAACAAACTGCTATAAAAGAATGTTTAATTGATATTGAGTTAATGGAGAGTAGATACAGAAACGAATTAAAAAAATCAGAAAAAAAGAAAGTAAGATGAATGTTATTATTACTCGACTTAAAGATAAGGGAATTATCTATCAAAATCGATATTTGGAAAAACAAATTTTGAAGGTAATGGAAGAAACAATAGTAAGACACATGGAATTCGACTGTAATCAGTTACATCAGATTTATCGAAGGTTTAACAACGACGAGCTGAATGAGGGAATAATTATCGTTTTTTATGCATTAATTTTAATTTGTGAAAAAAGCGGAAAAATATCGAAAGAAGAAGTAGAATTTCTTGTGGAATTCTTTCTCGTCCGGGCGTATGAATTTCCGCTACTGGTGACGGATCATTTTGATTTGTTGTGAACCTGCGAGGTTTTGACTAAAATTACCCCCCATGGGCTTAAAATGATCCTCAATGATCCCTTTTTAAAATGAGACCTTTATAACGATATCCCATGAAGTATTACCCGAGCTGACCTGAATTCCCGGATGTTAAAATCGAGGTTAAAATCCCGTGAGAATCATGGCGTATGGACAAGAACAAAATGTCTTTTATTTGCCAATATATAAGCGAAACCAACGAAAATTTAGGCTCTAACAACTCCGAAAGTAAGTATAAGCATTTGTTTGTTGTAGTTATTTCGTAGATTAGCAATAATTTGGTAAAATTTGACGAAAACCATCTCGGCCGATCAGGTAATTATGGAACAAAATTTGCCGAGAGTTGTCGGCGAGTTGTCGGCGTTGTAATCGCAAACAGGAGTAAATATCACGCAAAATAACCTGAAATCTGAATAGCTGACTTAAAAACGATCTTAATGATGTATTATGGTCGTATGTTCTTGTATAATTCTGTTTTAATTTGTAAATTTCAAAATAAGTTATATGATCGCGCGCGGGCGCACCATGGGGGGTCACAATGGGGGGTCACAATGGGGGGTCTCAATGGAAAATCATAAAAAATCAATATAATATTTGCTTTTTATTGTATTGCTTTAATTTTTTCAATTTGAATTTGTGAAATGCTGCTTTTCATTTTACATGATCCAAAGTTTGGTGTAAAGTCATTTCTCGTTAAATATTTAACATTTTGTTGGATTATAATAATATTTTTAATATAGTAATTAGCATAAATTAGCATAATTTGCAAAATGGGTTGTCTGACAAGACCCGAAAACCCAAAATTTGAATAGTAGAGGTAAAAACGATTCAAATGATATATTGTGGTATTATTTTTGTGTTATTATGCCATGTTAATTCACAAATTGCCAAGACCACCTGCTGTGACTGGTTTTCGGAGAAGACGGGAAAGAGTTAAAAGCTACAGATTATTTTGAACGTGAAATTAAAAGAAGAAGAGAAAGAAAATATTTAAAAAAAGATTTTTTATTTTTGACATTGTTAGCGTCATCGGCGATAATAACATCATATTATTTTCAATAAAAAAAAAACAATGAAAAAAGAAGAATTATTATTTCATTTGAAAGTTAAAATTTTTGCTTACGATGTAGTGAAAATGGAAGAAAACGAGGGTAATGGTTTTTTTTGGTATTCTTGTGGAAAATTGAGTAATGCAATTAATATTTTTTATTTAAAAAAAAAGAAAAAATGGAAAAAATGAAAATTAGTGAAATATGTATTTTTTTACATAAATATTGTATGAAAAACGGTGGTGAATATTCAAATTTTAGAAGAATAATAGGAAATCATTGCCCTCCTTTACCCGAATATATAGATGAATATATGAGGCTATTGGACGAATTTTATATTAAGAATTCTTTAAGTAAAAATATTATAACACGTGTATATTTTTCATTACAATATATCCATCCGTTTTCGGACGGTAATGGACCTGTAGGAAAGACTTTATTTGCTATATTAAGTAACAATTTATCTTGTAAAATAAAAACATTTAACCAACATGAAAATTTATGTAAAGAATTAGAATTATTACAAAATAGTATTTTTGTTTTTGAAAATAGAGATATTTACATTTCTTCATTTAATAAATTAAATGATATGCTACAGTAATAAATCATTATTATTATTGTGTTTATATTTTTGAAAATCTTCTTTGAATTGATCAGTAGTTTTTGATGATAAATTTCGAATCATACTATTAACGGTTAAATAAACGTCATCAAAATTAGCTAACGCCATGATTTTAAAGAAATTATCATCATTACGAGTAAAAAATTTGATTTCATTTCCGTCAACGCTTTCATTATGTTCATTACAATGATGATAAGTTTGCGGTTCGCGCAAGTAAATTCTTTTTTGTTTTTTTTCTATTTCTATTTGCTCGTCAGATAGCATATCAATTTCGTACATTTCGTATCCTTTATTTATTTCAGGAGATTTACCTTGTTGTCGGCAATTTTTATATTTACAACTTATACTACCAAGTCCTCCAAATAGTTGTATATGTGTTACCATTAATTGAGAATTGTACGAGTATTTTCGATTTCGTTTTAATACACCGGTTGGATTATGAGCATCACAATAACATAAGAAACACAATACTAAATTATATACTTCGTTTATATTACATTCACAGTTGAAACACTCAACGGTTTGATAAAAAAGATTTGGAGCTAGAGAAAATAGAAAAAAACAAACTTTCAAATAATTTTTGTTTGAAATAACATTGTATAATAATGTATAGATGTTAAATGTTTTTTCTTCCAAACATCTTCCTTTGTATAAACATGCTGTGAAGGGTGTATTTATCATTGGAGGTTTTGAAAGTCTTTTACATATTAAAATATTAAACCAGTTTTGCGGGATTTCTTCATTTTCAAAATTTTCAAAATCACATGTTAGCATTTGAAAATAATATTCATTAACTACGGATTTTTTTGGAAAAAAAGAAAAAAGAAATCTATTGTCACGAAATAATATAAATTCTGCTAGATCTCGATCGTATTTTATACACCATTTATCATCACTATCGTTAATGTCAGGTACTAAAAAGTAATTAACACCGTTCGATATAGTCACGTAGGGTAAAAATTCTTTTTCAATTTTATACATTTTATTAGGAGTAAACAAAAATTATTTTGTTTTCATTGTAATGATTATAAAGATAAAAAACATCGCTGTTACATGAGCGTATTAAAACAAAACAAAACAAAATATAAAGATAATAGATTATTTTTTTTTGATTTTGAAACACGTAATGATGAAAATAAATTAATGATTCCTTATTATTGTGTAGTTCAAAAAGTATGTCAAAAATGCGATAATATTGAATTTGAAAAATATTCGAGTAATGAACAAAAAATTTTTGATTGTTGTGGTGAGCGTGAATTTATTTTTGAAGGCGATAACGTGGTAGAAGAATTATGTGAATTTATTTTACTACAAGAAAATTCTGTTTGGTTAGCTCATAATGGTGGACGATTCGATACTATTTTTATTTTTAAATTTTTATTGGAAGAAAAGAAAATTTATCCTGAAACAATTATGAACGGAAATAAAGTAATGATGTTAAAAATTCCCGATAAAAATATTTCTTTTTTTGATAGTTTTTCATTTTTACATTTGCGATTATCAAAAATTCCCGAAGCAATGGGTCTCGATGATGAGAGTAAAGGTTTTCATCCGTATCGTTTTTACGATTTAAATTACGTGGGTAATATTGTTGATCGTAAATTTTTTGATGTAGAAAATATGGAAAAAGAAAAAAAGAACAATTTGAAAAATGGTATTTGGAAAAAGAAAAAGAAAATCAATACGTATTTAAAGATGAATTATCTTATTATTGCACTTCCGACGTAACTATTTTAAGAAAAGGATGTTTAAAGTTTTCTTCTTTGATATACGAAACATCCGGAGTATCTCCTTTTTACGACACGTCATGTATTACAATCGCGAGTCTCGCGCTAAAAGTATTTCGTTTAAATTTTTTAAGAGAAAAATGTGTCGGAATTATTCCAGCAACAGGATACAGGGGGAAAGTTAAACAAAGTATTACAGCGTTAATTTGGTTAGAACAAATTAATGAAACACAATGTAACGGAGAATTGGAATATAAATGCTCACAAAATGGTGAAAAAATGATTTTAAATCGTTATGTCAACGGATATTTTGAACGTGATAATACAGTTTATGAATTTCACGGGTGTTTTTATCACGGTTGTCCAAAATGTTTTTACCCGTATGAAATTAATAAAATAAATAATGAAAAATTTTGTAATCTTTATTCAGCTACTAAAAAATTTACACATCAATTAGAAAAAAACGGGTTTAAAGTAGTAGAAAAATGGGAATGTGATTTTTTAGAGGAAAATAAAATTACTAAGAATGATTTTGATGAAAAAATTTATTTTTTTTATGAACACACACCTTCAGAACCTCGTGAGGCGCTTTACGGCGGGAGAACATCGCCCGTTTGTTTGTTTAGAGCTATTGATGAAAATGAAAACATTTTATACATCGATTTTACTTCTTTATACCCTTTCGTTCAAAAAAGTAATAAATTTCCTGTAGGTCATCCAACAATTTACATTGAAGACGAATGTGAAAATAAAAAATTATCTGAAATATTCGGGTTAGTAAAATGCCGTATTTTACCGCCTCAAAATTTATATTTTCCTGTACTACCCTCACAAATAAATGATAAATTATTATTCCCTTTATGTTATACGTGTGCTTCTTCTACTCAATTAACACGTTGTTTTCACAATGAAAATGAAAGAAGTATGTTGGGAACATGGACAAGTATTGAAATAAATAAAGCTATTGAAAAAGGGTATCGGATGATAAAATTTTTTCAAATCTATGATTTTTCTCGAAAAGAAAAAATTTTTCAAGATTATGTAAATTGTTTTTTAAAAATTAAGCAAGAAGCATCGGGATATCCGAAAGAATGTTACGATATTGATGGGAATTTAATCGAAAGTAAAATAGATGAATATATTAAAAATTATTATGAAAATGAGGGAATTTTACTTGATAAAAATAAAATTGCTTACAATCCTGGTTTACGTAGTACGGCTAAACAAATATTAAACGCACTTTGGGGGAAATTTGCTCAAAATGAGAATAATACGAAAGTTGATTTTTTAAGCGAGTATGACGAATTATTAAAATTAGCGAATGATTCAAATGTAAAATTAACAAGTATCGATTTTATTAATGGAGAAATTTTAAGAGTTACTTACATAAAAACAGATGATATGACAGCTCCGTTAAAAACAGGAAATGTAATTATCGCTTGTTTTGTTACGGCTTATGCTCGTTTAAAACTATTCGATTTAATTGATGAACTAGGCGAACGTGTTTTATATTTCGATACTGATTCTGTTTTTTATGTTAAAAAAAATAACGAAGACGGTGTTAAAACAGGAAATTATTCAGGAGAATTAACAAATGAATTGAAAGAAAATGAATGGGTTACTCAATTTTGTTCTACAGGTCCAAAATCTTATTCTTATCGAACTAATTTAAAGGAAAAAGACGAAAATAATAATGATAAAATTAAAGAAGTTATTCATATTAAGGGTTTTTGTTTAATTAATGAAAATGTTAAAAAGATATTAAATTTTGAATCATTATCTAAATGTGTTGAAAAAAAAAATCAAAAAATTACAATTATATATAACGATAAAATAACAAGAGATAAATTAAACCATGTTTTCATGCAAGATGAAACTAAAATATTTACTTTCACTTTTAATAAACGTGTTGTTAAAAATAATTTCTATACTTTTCCGTATGGTTTTTTAGAAAATATTGGATAAACTGAACAGCGCTGTAATACCATTTCAACATCCTTTTATGTTAACATTATGTGGACCCAGTCAATCTGGAAAGACATTTTGCATATATAAATTATTGAAATTTATCGAAGCGATGATTGAACCGAAAATTAATAAAATTATTTATCTTTACGCGGCTCAACAACCAATATATGGTACTATGGAAAAAATGATTAAAGAAAAAGAAATAAAAATTAATTTTATCGATTGTAATAAAAAAATTCCGTCAGCTGATGAATTACAAACGAATTTAATCGATAATACTTTAATAATTTTAGATGATCTTATGACTACTATTACATCTTCAAAAGAAAATTTAAATAAACTAAATAATTACGCTTCGCGTGATGCACATCATAAAAATATAAGTGTAATTTTTATATGTCAAAATTTAATGTACGGTGATGGAAAATTACGAAATTCACGTATTAATAGTCAATATCATGTAATATTTAAAAACATTGCCGATGTACGAAATATGTATACTATTGCTGATAATAAAAAACTAAGAAGAAATGTACTTGATAATGTATTAGACGATGTTAATAAAAACCCGTATGGTTATTTGTTATTTGATAATTGTACAAATAGTTATGAAAATTCACGAATTCGAACTAATATTTTCCCAGGTGAAAATACTGTAATTTATGATATGTGAATAAAAATTTTTTAAATCTTGACTTTGACTTTTTTTTACTTTTTTTTAAAAAAAAAAAAAGAAATTTAAAAAAAAAAAAAAAAAGAGTATAAGAAGAAGAAGAAAAAAGTTTTTTGCTACAAAAAAAAGTCATGAAGTCACGTCGTCAAAAAGGCGGTTTTTTAGGATTATTAGCGCCAGCCCTAGGAATGTTAGGGTTGGGGAGTATTATGGGTGGAGGGGGTATAAAAAAAATAAAGGAAAAAAAAAAGAAAAAAAAAAAAGGTGGTTATCGTCGTCGTCGTTATAAGAGAATTCAAAGTGGTGGTACAACTACATACGTTCCTCCAAAACAAAGAAGAAGGTGGGGTACTATTTGGTATTAAAAAAAAAAAATGGGGTTACAGCATAAAAGAGCTACTCGGAAAAAGCAAAAAGGCGGTTTTATGTTTATAGGTCCTATGTTAGAAGCATTGCATAAAGCAGGGAGAAAAAAAACACAACGCGGTGGCGAATTCGTATATAGGGTTCCTAAAAATCAACGAGTTTTCAAAAGAAAAAGAGGAGGAGGAAGAATATATAATAGATCAAAAAATAGAAATTCACGACGTGATACACATTTTACATTAGGATCAGTTTGGTAAAAAATGAAATTCAGAAAAAAAAAATTAAAAAAACTTTTTACAATAAAAAAAAAATTAAAAAATGTGTAAGATGTAACGGGATACGTGTAAATAAACAAAAAAAAATTCTTATTTCTTAATAAAAGATTTAAAAAAATTACAACATTTTTGTTCGTTTTTTTTCTTTTTACAACATTTTTTAAATATAATTTTATTAATAATTTTTCCGTATTTTAAATGCATGTTTTTTTTTTTAAATAAATCATTATTTATTTTACGTTTATATTTTATATTTTTTATTTTCCATTTATTATTATTTTCAATTTTATTTCTACTTTTATTATACAAATATAATAAACACCAATAGCCGCAAGTGTAAGTAATTATTGATTGTAAAGATTTTTTTTGAGAATATATAAAATTAAAATTTATTTTTTTTGCATATTCTTTCCAGTAATTTCTATCATAAAAATTTACAGATTTTGCAAAACTATCAAAAAAATACATTTCATTATTATTATTATTTAACCATACACCCACCCAATGTCACCCATCTTCATGAGTTTCATCTGTATTCCATATCCAACAACAACAACCATTTTTTTTTTGTTTTTCTTTAATATTTTTTGGAAACTGATCAGCAGGAAATGTACCCAAGAAAATTTTTTTTAAAAAACAATTTTGAATTGCTATTTCGTTAATTTCATTTGTAAAAAGAAAACGATTTAAAAAACATAAATCTTCACAATTCATTATTTTCGACCTCGTAACTTTTCACGATAATGAAATGGTGATGGTGTTAATTTTATTTTTTTTATAGGAAAATCTTTTTCTTCTTCTTCTTCTTTCTCCTTAAACAAATTTTCCAGACCGTCGTATTCAATTTCTTTTTCGGGTTTATTTATATATATATTTTTTAATAAAGTATAAAACTTGCCGGCATATTTTTTTTTTTCTTAAATATTTTAATGCGGCTGTATGCTGTTTACTTGATAAATTAAAAGACGATTCTTTACTAGCATTATGTGATAAATCGTATATTAAATCTGTTTTATTAATGGTTTCATCACCCATTTTTATATTTTGTTCAGTCATTCCATTTTTTTTAAAAAAATGTTTTATTTTAATTTCGTTTACTGAAGGAATAGAACCAGCACCACCAACACCATTATCATTATCATCTTTTTTTTCTTTTTTTTTCGCTGTCACTTTTTCGTTTCAAATAATTTTTTTGTTTTAAAAATTGAACCATATTTTCCCCCAACATATTGTTTATTCCCTGAATTTTTTACAAGATTCTCCAAATCTTTTTTTTTTTCATTAAGTTCAAATTCGTCTTGATTTTTTCTTCCTTGTAAAAATCTTTTTTCTTCACCAGCAGATTTTATATGTTCAAACATTTCATTTAATTTAGCGGAATCAACCAATTGTAGTTTATTCATTATTTTTAATTGAATTAATATATTTACAAGCTTTTTCCAGAATGATTCCCAAACAATGATCTTCACATATCATTAACTCAAGATCAAGTGAATTAATTTTATTAGACGCTATTTTTTTAAGAAGTTGAAAATATTCACGTGAACATTTTATCGCAATCTTTTTATTTATAATATTTTTCGATAAAATCGAAATTTTTCTTTGTAAACTTTTATTGTATAGAATATGTTTTTTTTTCATATTTGCTTTTAGAAAATTAGTAATTTGTGGTAAAAAATTTTTTTTTTCATTTTTTTTTTAAATTTGATTATATAACATAATAGTTTTTAATATTTGTGATTCATCATCATCATCATTATCATCTTCTTCTTCTTTGTCTTCACTACTCATACCGCTCATTTCTTCTTCTTGTTTTGTCACTTATTTCTTCTTGTTTTTCTTCATTTTTTTTTTTTTTTTATTTAACTTTTTTTCTTCTTTTTCAATTTTTTCTTCTTTTTCAGAATCAGAATAATCAGAATAATAATCAGAAATTTCGTCAGATTCCCCTTCTTCTTCTTCTTTTTTTTTCAGATTCCGTTTTTTTTTCCATTTTTTTTTTAACTAAATTTTGAAATAAGCGGATAAACGATGATATGTCCTTTATTTAAATATTGATTTGGATCAACAATTTTTATTTTTTTTATATGTTTTTTTTCCTTGTTTTCTTTACCCATCCTTTCTCTTTCCTTTCCAGAGAATAAAAAGATTTATACGGGCTTTGTTGTAAGATTAAATATTATACAATAAACGAGCTGGGGTATTCATTCCAATTTTTATTTCGTTACGAAATTCACCAACAAACATCATCGTTCCAGCGACTGTATCTGCGCTGTATTCAATATGAGCGTTAACTACACCGCTGGGACGATTAGGTAATACTTTTAAATGAGTATCATGATTTGATGTTAAATCAAAACCCAAAATTGAATAACCGTTACAAAAATCATTATAACTGAATGGCATTTCTGAAAATCTTTTATTGAGTACTTTACGTAATAATTTATACGCTTCCACTTGATCTGTTATAGTTGTTACACTAACGTTATTTACTGAAATATTTACATTTGAATAATTTTCCCATCGAAAATTAAATGCGTTAGTTGCAAGTGTTCCATTAAAACTAGTTTCACGAAGCTGCATCATAAATAAACGTACGGGACAACTTCCGTTAAATATATCGTTCACAATTAAACTTCTTCTTCCAGCGGGGACAGTTTCTGTCACTGTACGTAATGTTGAAGTATAATATTTAGCTTCTTTTTGATCCGTGACAAATGATGTATTTAAAGCGTCTGTTAATTGATCTTTGGGTTTAAAAAATGGAATTTTCAATTTAAAATTTTCCAATCCGATTTTACCATGATTTACATTCACATCAGCGTGATCACCTTGCATACACACCACTCGAACCGGCGCTCTTGATAATTTTATTTCAACTTTAAAAGCGCTTGGGAGATATTGTTCTCCTCCGTTTTTACTGAAACAAGGTAAATCGATATGATCGATTAGATGAGCATCTCTATTAGTTAAAAGCTCCCCTCTAGCAAGCATACCCGTATTTAGTCCGCGTATAGTTTGCATATGGCCCGCTGTATCAAGATAACAACAATTTATTTCTTTAGAATCTTTATATTGTGTTGGAGATTCGCGTAATATAAAATTGACATATGAAGAATAATAACCAAAATTATCAGCGGGTGTGACTAAATTCTCATTTAATAATAATTCTTTTGTTTTCCACATTGTACGTAAAGGAATAGGTGGGGGGTTAAGATTTGCACCTGCACCTGCAATCGCTCCTGCATCAGTACAAATTGTAAGAATTGCTGAAAATTCAGGACTTGTTTTCATTAAACCAATACTATTTCCATTATGTGTAAAAGTATATACGTCAGAAAATTTATCTTTTGGATTCGAATAAATGTCACATTCTCGCGTTTCCATAAACATATCATTATACGGTTTTGGTTTAAAAAATTCTAAAGGTTTACTAAATAATGTATCATGTTGATCAACTGAAGGATCTATTTCCATTTTTTTTTTTTAATTTTTTTTTTAATTTTTTAATTTTTTTTAAACATTAATTTTTAATATTTTTCCCATAGTTGATAATACTTGCGGAAGAAACATTCCAAGTGCCATACCCACCCCAAAACCACCTCCTTTTTGTACTCTCCTTCTTCTTCTTCGTCTTCCATTTTTTCTACTTTTTTTTCCCATTTTTTTTTTTTTTTAATTTTTTTTTTTTTTACACAGACAACAACAACAACATGTCATAACAAAGTGATTAAGTTTTTTTATTAAACATATATTTAAAGATTTTTTTAACGTGTTAAACGTAAAAGTACAGGATCGATCATTTTTATTTATTTTTTTTTTTTATTAATTCTTTTATCATGATCTTCATCTATATTTTGAGGTAAACCCATTTTTCCATTCAATAAAATTTCTTCTTTAGTCGATCTACTTTTTGAAATTATAGAATGACCTTCTTCATAATTTCCACCATTTCTTGTTCCATTCATTAATTCAACATAGTCTTGTGAAGTTAATTTTCCATCTTTTTTTTTTTTTTATCAACCATTTTTTAATTTTTTTTTATTAAAAAAAAAATTTAGATGTTACTTTACTATTTCAAAAAACATTATGAACTTTTTTATTTTTTCATTGCTCTTCATATAAGCTCAAATAAAGCGTGATTTCTTCATTGATCAATTTAAAAGATTTATCTTCATAGTCGATAAAAAACTGAATTGTTTCTTTTGCATTTTTTAAATTCGATAATAAAAAAAAATGTAATTTTCGTTTATCATTATTATTCGTACCGTAAAAATTTTTTTCATTAATATACAATAAAAAACGTTTTGCGAATAAAAAAAATTGACTAGATTTATTAAGATCTGTTCGTGTTATATGAGAATCTTTTATATTCACAATTTTTAAATTTTTTGGGTTTTTTTCTTCTAAATTTTGTTTACAATTTGAAAAATCAATTTTTCTTGAAAATAATAAACGAAAATTTCCTTTTATTCCTTTACATTCGATAAAATGTAAATTCCAGAATAAATTATCATTATTATATGAATCTAATTTTAAATCAACTTTAGTAAGTTCATATTCTTCAATAGATAAAATAGGTTTTTTTTCTTTTAATTTTATTTTAAGGATTATGAATTAATCCTTCGATACTAACAGTTCCTGAAGTAAATGGAATTTTTTTTCCTACACTATCTTTTAATGTTATATGTAATGACCGAATTTTCATTTTTTTAAATTTTCTTTTAATTAAAGGAGGAGAATAAACAATTAATTCCCCATTTCCCTTTCCTTGTTCATTCCAACGAATCGGAATTGTAGTTAATAGTTCGGATGATGTATCTCCGATAAAACTTCTTTCTAATTCTTCACAATAAACAAATATTTTATCCAAACCATCAGAAATATCGGGTAAATATTGAGCGGAAATTGTATAATTCGTACTATCAAGTTTCTCTTGATCCGTATTTTGATTAAAACGATGTCTTTTTTCTGAAAAACCCAGCATAAATGCTAATTTTGTACAAAAATTTAATTCAATATCGATAAAAAAAATTTTTTTTGATTTTGTTTATTTATTGAAGGTTTGGATAAATGAAACCAATTAAGCTCTACACCGTCATCAGACTCAATTCCGTGTCTGTATTCCTGCCTTATCCAATATTCACCATATACATTTACATTTATTTTTACGTTTCCGTTATTATCGCAGATAAAAAAAATATCATATTCGTTCACAGCGTTATTTATATAATTCAGTAATTTTTTTAAAGTATAAAATCCTTGTTCAATAATAATTTTATCCAACACCAATTGTAAAGAACAATCTTTATAAACATTATTAGGAAAAAACCATCTAAAATCACGGTAATTTATTTCTAATGTAAACCAACATTCATCGTCAGGAATATTTTTTGTTGTTGAAGGGTAAGTGACAGATGTAACTTCAAAAAATGCTTCCCGATTTAATCCATCGATAGGTTTAAATAATTTCATTTCAAAATCGTTTCTGTAATTAGTCCTTCCTTCTTTTACAGTATTACTTAAAATTTGTAAATTCATATTTTCTGTAATTCTTCCAAATAAAAAATAGCAATTATTTTTTCGTCATTAAAATCTTTTAATTCGTATGTAATTGGATCGGTCGCAAATACTTTATTTATTTTAAATTTTTCATCGGTCCACCCTTGTAAACTACTTTTTTCAAAAATATTGTCTTTTTTTCTCACAATTCGTACAGTAGTTCCTTCTTTCAAGACGTTCTTTGTAAAAGTAATAGGTGAAATCATTTTTCGCAACATTATATTTTTAAATTTTTATTTTTTTTTATTTTCACGATATACTTCATGCGGTGTAAATCCATTTAAACTTGAATGTGGTGATTTATTGTATCTTTCAACAATAATTGGTAAGTAACTGTGATAATTAAATTCTCCTGTTAATTTCAAAACACGTCTCACCATTTTTTTTAAAGTTTGAATTACTCTCTCAACATGTGATGCTTTAATTTCACGATTGTAAGTATGAAAAACTGTAAAACCATATTTTTGACTCAATTCTTTACGAATTGATTGAAATTCTGTCCCTTCATCACATTGTATTTTCATAGGGTGGTCTTCTTTTTTTAAAATATTTTCAAATTTATTCGCTGTATTTTTAGCAGTTTTTTTTTTTTAAAGTTCAACCCATACATATCTTGAATAAACATCAATACAAACCAACCAATAACGATATTGTTTATTAAATCTTGACAAATCTTTATTTTCTGCTAAATCAATACACCATTGTTCATTTTTTTCATTAACATGAATACTTAATCGTTTATATTTTTTTTTAATTTTTCTATGTTGTTTATATTTTTCTAAATCTTCTTTTTCTAATGTTTCTCCTTTTAGTAGTCTTGCAGCTTTTTTTATAAATTCTTCTGAAAAAGTTTGGGTTTTTTTCACCATTTTTTTTTTCCTAAAAAAAAATTATATTTTTTCAATTAATGATCTAATTACATCCACTTCACCAGTAATTAACGTATTAACAAAATCAAATTTATCATCATCTTTTAACCCTTCATTTATAACCGTATTATAACGACAAATACAATCTTCTAAATTTAATTTTCCACATCCATAATAATATGATAACTCAACTAAAGCTGCATCACTCATATCTTTTTTTTTTTTTTTTTTAATTCGTCGAAATCTTTGGGGTTTTTTTCTAATGTCTCCACTAATGTATCCAACTCACATTCGGCTAATTCTTCATCCTCTATCACTATCTTCTTCTTCTTCTTTTCACCACCATCATTTTTATTCTTTTTTCTTTTACCACCACCACCAGCTGCTGTACCCCTTACGAGGTGATAAAATTTTCCCAATTGCCTGGCTATATCACCCAAATTGTCCGTTTTCTTAAACGAAAAATTTCCCCACTGATCCGCCCATTTTTCTTCTTCAGCTACGTTGAAGCCATTGAAAGTTTCATCTTCATTTTCATCTTCAGCTTCATCAGCGAACGTCAAATCAACTTCAGGAAGAACCGCTAATTTCTTTTGAATAATAAGTTCTCCTGTGCCAAAATCATTATTTCGCAACACGAGACGCATAGAATCTTTCTTGTAATTAACATATTCAGAAACAACCACGAATACTTGTGCTGACCAATCGTTTGCTTTGACATTCATGTTGTTAAGAACATTAATCAATTCTGGAATTAGATCCATATCCAATTCCAGTTCGCTGTTGACCAGATACTTTTGACATTGTTTACTTGTCGGATATACCTTAGCCAGTATTGCTTTATCATTTTTTTTCTTTAACGCAACTATTTTTTGAGATAAATCATTATATTTTACTAACACACAATTATGTTGAGTATGTTCTTTCAGATATAGTTCCATCTCGCTTTTGAAAAAAAGAAGACGGATGAACTAAAAAAAATATTACTGCGATTAGTTATATACTTTTTTTTTGGAAAAAAAAATATTTTAATCCAAATAAGGTTAAAGATTCGTTATAGAAATTTACACACTCAATAAAATATTTTTCTGAAAAATTATCATTTTTACATAAAAAATTTATACATTCATTAAAAAAACGTTGACAAATGGGAAATTGCATAAAAATAAAATAAAAAAAAATTATAATTTTTTTTTTTCACAAAAATTAATTAAATAAAATATATTTTTGTTTTTACAAAAATGTAGAAATATATGAAATATTTACAGGTTGATAACGATATATATCTGTTACATATCTAATTCTAATATCCGTTAATTCGTTATTATTTATTTTTACAAAACAATTTTTTTTCCTGCTGGTTAAAATAGTTCTTTGATTGTTTTCTTGAATATTTCAAGGAATCGTTGTTATTTGTTTTAATATATCCATTTTTGTATAATGTAATTTCTGTGTTAAAGAACACAAAGGAGATACCGGATATTTTACTTTTTCTTTACAATTTTTAAATCTACATTCTGTATTTACTCTATATACATATTTAGGATCAACAGAAAAATCGAAATTCAAATTACCTTCTAAGAACTCATTAATAAATTTATCAAATAAAACCATATTATAAGCAATATTGACTCCCCGAACTAATATTCCGTTTGGATTATGTGAATTACAAAACATTGTAAAAATTACAGCTAAATTATAAATTATAAATAAGTAGTATTAATCCAAAAAGTATCATAATTATCATGATACATTAGTATATCGTGTATATCTCTTTCCCAACAATGGTAAAAAAGATACGGTGAAATAGAATATAAAAAAAACCATATTTTTAAACATGTTTCACCGAATGTTTCATTTATATAAAAAAAAGCGAATATATTTCACCCGCTACAGGTGAATACATTTCATCTGTTATATTATCCATACATCCTATTAAATGATAATTATCAGAAGTATTTCGGTAATAAATTTTAAAATAATATCTAATTTTATCATTTACAGGAAATACAGAACAACAACAATCAAAATCAAAATTACATCGTAACATAATTTGATCCGTTTGCTCAGAATAAACTACCCCGTAACAGTTTTCTTTATCGTTTATATACGGTAATAGAAAATCCGTAGATCCTGAACATATCGTTACATAGGGTGAAATCAATTCTCCTTCTTCATCATCAACAATTCCATTATATAAAAATAATTCCGGCGCCCAACCATCATCTTCTTCTTCTTCTTGTTTGTTTTTCCTTTCAATAGCATAAATAAACCCACCCCTATAATGATGTAGTAAGCCAAACATCCAATACAAAAGACCGATTGAACCATGATTAAAAGTTTGTAGATAATAAACATTCATCAAAATACTTTTTAACATTAAAGTATTTCTTATTTGTGTTCGATCTGTTTCATTCATCATTTTTTTTTATATAAAAAAAACAAAACAACACAAACATTTATATAAATATTTTTTTTTTAAAAAAAATAAAAAAATCCGTATTTGGAAAAAATATTATTATATAAGGACGGTTTTTAAACCAAAAATTTCACAAAAAACAAAACAAAATGGCAACAACAACAACAACAACAACAACAACAACAAAAGAAGTAAGAATCGATGGTGATGGTAAAAATGAAAATATATTGATAAGAGAAGTCACTGATAGAGCATGGACAGCATTTCTACAAAAAAATAATTCCACAACCACAACGCTAGTTAATGCAAAAGTGGGGTTTATCAACGGGTTAATGAAACTCATACGCTCTTGGCCAAAAGTAGCAGGGGAATTCACTTTCTCTATCGATCATGCAGGATTTTTTCCCGAAAATGAAGATGCAGAATCCAAAACAAATCGTAGGAAAAAATACGAAACCGCCTTACTGACTGACAAGAAAAGAAATGTTAAAGAAAATAATTTTGAAAGCATATTGATGTGGTGTGATGTATGGAATTCATCGCTTACATTAGATAGTTTCCTATCTAATGTTTATCATCTTTACCCTGAAGTACGTAGTGAAAACGTTCGTTTTTACATTGATATCACTGATGTAAAAAGTAAAAAAAAAAAAAAAATGTAAAAAAAGAATTTATTCCTATATATTTTTTTTTTAAAAAAAAAAAAAAAAAGGTTGAAAAGAAAAAAAAAGAAAAAGACGGTATTAATATTATTATAGTATGGAACGGTAGTGCAAAAGATCTTGTAGATTTTTTAATGTAATTTTTTTTTTTTTTAAAGTTTTTCCATTTCCTTACAATTTTATTATTGATGAAAAACGTAAAAGTTACACTGTATCACGTTACCCAATAATGAAGATCTTGCATTAGTACAATGTATTAAATTTGACAATATAAAATATGAAGAATCTACAGAACCATTTTGTAAATTATTCTGTTAAAAAAATAATTTTTATTCTGAAAACTACATGTAAAAAAAAAAAAAATTAGTAAAAATCTTTTGCCCAATCTTCTCTTCTTGTTGTCGTTCCAACACATTTACTAAAATCACATCTTTTTTTTCTTTTGTTATGACGAAATCTATAACGTTTAGCCAATGTCCAATAATATCTTGATATCGCAGGTCCATCTTGAAAAATTCCTTTTATTTCGAAATAAACAACATCTTCATAGTTATGAAAATATTCTTTTTTCACATGAGTAACTTTACACACTCCCGAACTCCCGAACAATATATCTGATACTTCATTAAATTCAATAAATTTTCTTTCTTTTTCATATAAATCTCTCTTTCTATATTGAGTCATAGTTGTTTCTTCTTCCATTTTCAAAAAACACAAAAAACAACTTTAAAAATGATTTATTTATTTAATGAATCCACATTTATACATTTTTTTTTTTAAAAAAAAAATTATAGTATTACACATTTTCTATTTTTTCTTTTTTCCCAATCTTTTGTATTTGTATACTTTCCAACATCCAAACTAAAATCATGATCTTTTTTTTTTGGAATATTTCTAACTAATGTTCTATAAAACCTATACTGTGCAATTAAATTCCAACATCCATACAACTCGAAAAAAACCATATGCTCATTATTAAAATAATTTTTTTTTACACAAGTAACTTTAATACGCGAATCTGGACTTTGTTTCAATAAAATTAATATTTCATTAAACTGGATAAAGTTTCTTTCATTACCATGTTCATTATCATCATTGTATTTAAAATGTTTTTTCATATTATTTATCCACTTTTCCATTACAAATTTTTTTTTCTTGTAAATTAAACCCTCTCAAATTGATTACTACTATAAAGTGACTTTGATAATACAACTTTTTTGTATGTATAGAGTTTTTTTTGTTGTTTTTTTGTGAAAAAAAACACCAACAAAAAAATGCTGATTTATTCTACTCCTTTCCTTTCCACGGTAGAAACTATAACTCTGACCAGTTCTACCAACAGACTCTCGTCATCGCTTTTCTCCGGCATTAGAATGGTTACTATGCTGTCTCGCTCTTCGTTGCTCATCGTCTCGATTTCCATCAACAAATTCATCTCCGTCTGACAAATCCAATACTACTCGACTCAACACACACGTTTCCCTGAGTAGTAAATTCATCTTCTTATCCAATTCGCTCGACATCTTATCTTCCACAAAAGGTCTTTCACTTAACTCCTGACTAATGAATTTATACGCTTCCAATTTTTTTCTTCTTCTCCATTTTATTATTATTTTTAATCCTTAAATTCTTTTTTCAGATCAAATTCTACATACATAAAAAAATGCAATATAGAAAATGATCTAAAAAAAAATTAAAAAATAAAAAATAATATAAAAAACAGAGAAATTTATTTTTTTTACAACTTTTTTTTTAAAAAATCAATATAAGCTGACCAATTAAAATATTCATCCACATCTTTTTCTCTCAAATACATATGTAAATAAATTTGTACATCTTTGAAAAATTTTAACTTTTTTAATTTGATTATTTGTTCAACTATATACTTCTGTTTTTTCTAATAGTTCTTCTTCTTCCTTAAAAATAATTTTTTTTTGTTTCTTTACTAATTCATCTAAATTATACGGTTTTTCCATTTTTTTCTTCTTCTTCTTTATTACACCTTTCTTCTTCTCTTCTCTTCAGCAACGCTTTCAACTTCTTTTTTTTACACTCAGTTCTATTTTCTCAATCACAAGACTTTTAATATCTAGTTGAATATCTTCAATAAGATCAACCTCAGTCAAATATTCATTCAAAAAACACTGAACATGAAACGAAAATTCGTCGTCTATTTGGACAGATAAATCCTCTTTCACACGTTGAACTATTAAATTAAAATCAATACGTTCACCGTCTCTTACTTTATCCAAAATTAAACCATCAATGTAAGTGTAATGACTTTTAAAACTGTTCATTCTTTGTAAAAAAATTTTGTCCATTTTTTTCTTCAAACTTCACGTTCTCCAAATGACCACCAAGTTCTGCTACTTCTGAAACGATTTGCTTGTATCCCAAATTAACCAAACTTCTTTGAACTCCGTGATTTATCTCTTTTTTCAAAACACCCAACACATCAACTAAAATTTCATCACCCAAACCAACTTTAGTTAACTTTTCATTCAAAATTTGTTGCACATCGCTAGCTATTTTTTTAATATCTTCACCCAAATCTCTTTGAACACAACAATAAATTGCAGGAACACAAATTATTTCTGTTTTAGCATACGCTAACACAGCTGCTTGAAATCTTGTTGATTTCTTTTGTTCGTTCATTTTAAGAAAAAATTTGATTACTTAATGATGAATTCTATTCTTTTTTATATCTTTCCTTCGTCAAATATTTTCACCTATTTTAAATAATGTCCATATATAGTTATGCGGGTAAGCACCAGCACCTGACATATCAATCACTTCAAAAACCACTTTATCTTCATTTTCTTGAAAATAATTTTTTAACCAACCAATCACTCTAAGTTTAATATCGGTAATATTGTTTAAAAGTTCACGTAATTTTTCAAGCGACTCATATTTTGCGGGTATAAGATCAATTTCAATTTCTTTAACTAACATTTTATTCAACTTCTTCTTCTTTCAAACATTTATTCAAATTTTGTTTTTACACGTAACCAAATTTGTCATTAACAACTTTGACTGTTTCTTTATTTCTTTTTCCGTTTTCCATTTTTGCACGTTCAATCTCTTTTTCCTCTTTAATTTTTTTTTCAGTTCTCCTAAGAAAAAAAAAACCCAACTTTTTTTAAAAAAACAACAAAAAATCTAGCAACAAAAAAAAAATTTTTTTTCATTTACTCAATAAGATAAGGGTTTTGATTTAAATACTGTGTCGCTTTTTCAATATTACATTTTTCACACATACATTTTTTACACATACATCGAAACCATCCCGCTTCATCCATTTTTTTTTTGAACTGTCTTTCAAATAAACATAAAAAACAATTTAAATATTTTTTTCTTTCTTTTTTTATTGTTTCAAAAAAAACAACTGGAAAAACAAATTATTTTTTTTCTCCCTTATACCCATATATGGGAAAATTTCACAAATATAAAAAAACTTAAATCTTTTTTTCTTTCTTCCTTTTCATTTTTTAACCATATATAGAAAATCTTTTCTTTTTTTTTTTTTACTCAAAAAAAAGTATATGTTACATCGTAATTCTATAATTCTTTCATTTTTATTTTTATTACCCTATACGTAACACCTACTTTCAACACAAAAAAAAATTATAAAAAATAAAATAATTTAGTTTTTTTTTCTATTCTTTTAACTTTTTATAATTTTTTCGCACACATACAACAAAAAAAAACACAGGAACCAAAGGGAAAGGTGCTGGTGGTAATGTACCAGATAATCCGGGTTCGACTCCCGGCTGTGGGAAATACACACTCAAAAACACCACACCCAAAAATAAATTAATATATGAACAGCCAACACCTACTCTCTAGCACCCTCCGTCCAAAATCGAAATTAATTTATTCCTAATGAACTACGATTGGTCGAAAAAAAAAATAAAACAATATGATTGGCTAAAGACTAGTACCCAATCTCCACAACATAAAAAAAATGATATATATTAGTACACTACTAGAGCTGTTTTTCAGTAGAAACATCGGTTGTTTCATCGACAATTAAGGAGAACTTCTTTCCCTGGACATCAGCGATCAACTCTTCCTTCAGTGCTGGACTTATAATACTCGTCAAAATTTTTGTGCACTTCGTTCTGTGCATTCTAATGTTCCCGAGTTTGCTTCCTTTCGCATTGCGGGCGATTACCTCTCCGAGATGATCCATAGTCAAAAGTGCGAAATGACATCCCATTGTGACAGCTAGCTCAATCTCTGCGACCTTTAGTTCGTCCGCAACCTTCGGGACACGTACGATTTGGATGGGCTTCATAGTAGTAGAAAGTTTGACGCGCTGCACGTGTTTGTCACTTTTTTCGTGTTTCGTTAAATTCGATTTTGGGTTTCATCGTGGCATGGCACAGCTTACAAAAAGCATCTTCACTGCCGTCGGAAGCTTTCGTGACCCAGCTAAATTTACTTTCCCACGCTTTATTATACTTTCTCCCACTATCGTATGTCCCTTCCATTTTGACGCCATTAATATGATTTAAGTTTAACGCGGCAAAACTATAACGATACCACGTGAGCCTGCAATATATTTGGTCAGTTTTTCGCAAAAGTCGTAATACTTCGTGTAGAGTTGAATGAACTCGCACTTTCACTCCTCCTACATCATTTACCATACAACTAAATTATTTTTACAATTAAAGATCAATACAAGTTTTAACAATTGTTTTGAAGTGAAAATAGGCCAAAAAGAAGCCAAAAGGCCAAACTTTTATTTCGAGGCCAAGCAAGAAAAAAAGAAGCCAAAATCGAGTTATTTGGCCTCCAAGAGACCAATCTGGCAACCCTGGCTGGGAGCCATCTGAAAACTTGTCCGAGTACTTACTAAGGTAGGTTGACATGGCCGCATGGTATTAAATCCTTTATCTTCCTCACTTAAAACGTGGAGTATCAAACTCTTAGGAACATGGGAAAACGCATAATTGTGTAGATTTGATCAATTATAGATTCCTTCCCACTCCACAAGACCACAAATATAGCAATTAAATAATAATTTTATTTACACCGTTTTACAAGCATTTTCTATTTTTTTTTCCTCAATGATGATGATTAACTAAACACAAATTGTCTTGATTATTCTAAAGTAAATTAAACTAAAGTACTGTAGAAGTGTATTGTGGTTTACTGGTTGAAATAGCAAATTTCTGAATCAGTCACTACCTACAGTAATCAATATGTAAATCCAATGATCGAGTACTGGCTACTCTTATTAAGTATATATAAGAATAATATGTACAAGCTAGCTAAATAATAATTTATAGTCTTATTTATACCAGTTACATATATACATATACATATATATATATATATATATATATATATACATATATATATATATATATACATATATATATATATATATATATATATATATATATATAAGTGAGTTATGGTTCACGAAATGTTAGAGAGTGCTCAATACCATATAGATAGAGCAAAATACAAAGTATAAAGTATAGTTTTACCTTATATATATATATATATATATATATATATATATATATATATATATATATATATATATATCGTGAACCATAACTCACTTATATATATATATATATATATATATATATATAGTTCAATCTACAGACACGGTGTTTCGCTGTACAACAGCTCATCAGTGTAGCTTGGAACAATCTGAATGAATTTCACCAATTACTTATACACATGCGTCGGTGACAACCGCATGTGGGAAAGCATCGGTGAAATACATTCAGATAGCGTGAAGTGCGCATGGGCCCAGAGTGCTCAAACTTCCACAAGGGTAGTGAGCGTTGTATATATATATATATATATATATATAGCTTGGATGTTGTTACTGGTGGCCTGGGAACTCACTAGTCTTTGACATTACATATTTGATTGTACATGCATGTGTATTGTTTATCATTATGATGAATTCTGACAGGTTTCCTATCTGATTCAATATACCTGGTGTATGAATGAGTTAATGACAAATGAAATGACAACTTATTCAAAAAATCCGATGTTTGATTTGTTATGTAGAAGCTTTGCCAAGCCAATCCGACCAAGTGACGAGAGGTTACAGCAAGCGAGTTGCCAATTTGCCTCTAGAGTCCTCTCTGCTTTAAAGAGTTCCTCATTGTCTCCAGTTTATATAAGTGTGCAACTGGATTGTAACAGGTCAGCGGTCTTGACCTGTGTATATATATCGACCATCTAGCGTTAATGATGATGATCTTGAGAAGCTATGAACTTTTAGTTAGAGGTAGTTAAATCCTTATGAATCGGACAGGAGAAGTAAATAAATATGAAGTAAAACATGGTGTCAGGTGTGGGGTTCGAGTTGTAGAATCCACCAATCGAGTTTTTTTTATATAAAAGAAACGAATTTGTGATAATTTGTCGTTCGGAAATTAGCAGTTTGCTATGGAGCAAATGAAGGCGCCCCAGCAGTTGAACTTCAATGTTAAGAACCTTCCACAAGTATGGAAAAGTTGGAGAGAGGAAATGAGCTTGTATTTGGAGCTAGCTATGGCCGAACAGGAAGAGGAGAAGCAAGTGAAAATGTTCAAATATCTCATTGGGGGCCAAGGAAGAGAGATATACGCAACGATGAAGTTTGGGACCGAAGAAAAGGACCGAACTGTGAAAGAATTATTCGCCGTTTTTGACGAATATTGCCATCCGAAAAAGAATGAAACAGTAGAACGGTATAAGTTCTTCACGAGAAATCAGGAACCTGAAGAGACATTTGAAAAATTCTTAACCGAATTAAAACTACTTGCTTCATCTTGCAAATTTGCTGGCCTTGAGGAATCGTTGCTTCGTGATCGTGTGGTATGTGGAATTCTTGATTCGAACTTGAGAGAAAGACTGCTGAGAGAGGGAAACCTAGATCTTGAGAAATGTTTACAAATTTGTAGAGCTGCAGAGTTGTCGAAATTGAGAGTTCGAGATCTTGAGCAGGCAGAGTCCGTCTATAAGCTGAGAGATGGGAAGAAGTATCATCGCAGTGCTCGTGAGGGGAAATATATACCTTCAAAGCAGTATCCACCTTCAAAGCAGTATCCAAAGTGTAAGTACTGTGGGCAGAAGCATGAATTAAAGAAAGAATGTTGCCCGGCATTTGGAAAGAGGTGTAGAAAATGCCAGAGATTCAATCATTTCGCAGTTCAGTGTCTTGGTGGAGGGAAACAACAACAGATTAACTCAGTCAGTGATGAGGAATCAGATAGTGAGGAGTATGAAGTTGTTAAGTCGTTGATTCTTACCCCAGATAAAGAGCACATAAATTCTGTTTCAGAAAGTTCGTATTCGAAGCAGATGTTTGCAACGATGAAGATCGACGATAAATTGGTACAGTTCCAGCTTGATAGTGGTGCTACGTGTAATGTTATCACTACTGGTATTCTCGGTGACTTAGCAAATTATCAAGTGAGGACCACCGACCAAGTGTTGTCTATGTTTAACCAAACAACTGTGAAACCACTGGGACGATGCAAGGTAAAGATGATTAACCCAAAGAACAGCAAGCGGTATAAAGTGAACTTTGTGGTTGTCGACTCCAATTGTACACCTTTGTTAGGTAGTGCAGCCATCCAGCAGATGAAACTTGTAATGGTGCAACATGACAACATAATGAAGTTGGAGAATGAGAGTAACAACCAGCAACAACAAGTCAAGGTGCTTACAAAAGAATTCCTGCTTAAAGAATATGCTGATGTATTTGATGGAACAGGGCAGTTGGAAGGTGAATATCATCTGGAAGTAGATAGTAAGATCCACCCAGTTGTTCATCCTCCGAGAAAGGTGCCTGTGGCTGTCAAGGAAAAGTTAGAAGAAGAGTTAGCCAACCTCACAAAGCTGAAGATAATTGCACCTGTAAGCAAGCCGACTCCATGGGTGTCAAGTTTGGTGGTTGTAAGCAAGCCAAATGGCAAAATGAGGATCTGTTTAGATCCACGTGATCTCAACCGTGCCTTGAAGAGAAGCCATTATCCGATACCCACCATCGAAGAGATTTTACCAGACCTTGGAAAGGCAAAAGTCTTTACAACATTGGATGCGAAGAATGGGTTTTGGCATGTTAAGTTGGATGAGGATAGTTCATACTTAACGACCTTTAATACGCCATTTGGAAGGTTTCGTTGGTTACGAATGCCCTTTGGAATTTCAACAGCGCCAGAAGAATTCCAGAGAAGGCAGCATCAGGTTGTTGAAGGCTTATCGGGTGTCAAGTCCATACATGATGACATCTTGGTGTTTGGTGAAGGAGAAACCATTGAAGAAGCCACCGCAAATCATGACCTGAGGTTACGAGCAGTGATGGAAAGATGCAGAGAAAGAAATGTAAAGTTGAATGTAGAAAAGATCAAGCTTCGGGTGACGTCAGTACCGTTTCTCGGACATCTGATAACAGATCAAGGGTTGAAACCGGATCCTGAGAAAGTGAGAGCTGTGATGGAAATGCCCAAACCTGTTGATGTTGCTGGAGTGCAAAGATTGCTGGGATTCGTTAACTATCTAAGTAAGTTTCTCCCGAAGTTAAGTGATGTCTGCGAGCCATTGAGAAAACTTACAGTCAAGGGTACCGAGTGGTGTTGGTCGGAGAATCATGACAAGGCAGTTGAGGCTATAAAGAACTTAACTACCACGGCTCCGGTGCTTTGCTATTACGATCCCGAAGAAGAACTCACGTTACAGTGCGATGCTTCGGATACTGGACTCGGTGCAGCTTTAACTCAAAATGGAAAACCTGTTGCCTATGCCAGTAGAGCAATGACAGCAACGGAGTCTCGATATGCCCAAATAGAGAAAGAGTTGCTTGCTGTGGTTTTTGGAATGGATAGATTTCACAGTTACACATTTGGAAGAAGAGTAACGGTCCAGTCGGATCACAAGCCGTTGGAAGTCATTGTGACAAAGCCACTTCACCAGACCCCAAAGCGTTTGCAGAGAATGTTGTTAAAGCTCCAGTGTTATGATTTTAACTTGGTGTATCAGAAAGGCAAGTGGATGTATCTCGCAGATACTCTCAGTCGTGCTTATTTGCCAGAAGTTCAAGTCACCGCGTTTGAAGAAGAGGTCGAGAATGTGAATATGGTGGAGTATCTTCCAATTGCCCAGTCCAGGCTAAAAGAAATTCAGCAACGCACAGACGCTGATGCTAGTCTGCAGTTGTTGAAGACCATCATTCTGGATGGATGGCCTGAAAGAAAAGAAGATGTTCCTTTGCAGGCCACCCCATATTTTCACATACGTGATGAACTGAGTACCCAGAATGGTCTTCTTTTCAGGGGAGAGAGCGTCATCGTTCCCAAAGCCTGTCGCCAGGAAATGCTTACACGGATCCATTCGTCGCACATCGGTACTGAAGGATGTCTTCGGCGAGCTCGCGAGTGTCTATATTGGCCGGGAATGAGTGCAGAGGTGAAAGATCGTGTGAGTCAATGTGATGTATGTCGGTCCTCAGATGACAAACAACAAAAAGAAACGCTGATGTCGCATGATGTTCCAAGTCGTCCTTGGGCAAAGGTCGGAGTTGATCTGTTTGTATTTGAGGAACGTAGCTATCTAGTTACTATTGATTATTTCTCGAATTTCTGGGAAATCGATTATTTGGAAGATACACGAGCTGAAGCTGTTGTTAGAAAATTGAAGATGCAGTTTGCTCGGTACGGAATCCCGGATACCTGTGTCTCTGATAATGGACCACAGTTTTCGTCTGAGAGGTTTTGTCAGTTCAGCAGAGAGTGGGACTTTGAACATGTCACCTCGTCGCCACGATATCCCCAGAGTAACGGTATATTTATGTATAGCAGAAATGACTTTACAAAATCCAAATGGTTACCGGATAACTGGTGGTATTACCTAAATGAGCATGGGGAAGAGATTGCGGTTGACTTTCCAATCAAAGTTAAACCTGTGTTGTCTTGGTCACCTGCCAATTTTATAAAGAAAGCTGGAAAACTATGCAAGGCCAAGAGATTTCCTTTAGAGAAGCTTTGTCTTACAGCAGTAAAACGGCCACGTCATTTTAATAATGTGCATGTGGATTAATTAAAATGGTTATACTCTTACAGGGACAAACTTTCAGATTTTCATTGTTGCCTTAAATGTCAAAGTGGGCTTGCTGATAAAATCAGTGAGATATGTGAACTTGCATGAGTCCTATTGAATATAAAGTACACTACTGATTATAAACATGCACATGGAATAGAGCTACCTCACATTATACACTCTGGCAAATCACCCTCTGGGCCTGGATGTTGGGTGGTCTAATTTGCCAGGGTGCCTGATGTAAGGTGGATGATGATGATGACTTTATTTATACACGCTAACCCCGTCAACACGAGCTGATTTCCACGAGGGGCGTGTAAAACATTAAATAGAAATATACAAGATATAGTAAAAATAGTAGTAGAAAACTATTTACATGAGTATTAGATAGGGTTATAGTAGAACGAAAGCTAGTTACATGTAGTTGATTGTAGAAGAAAGCTATTTACAAAAATTATATAGATTTTGTACGTTAGTCAATAATGTGAGTAGCGATTTTATTTTCAAAACATGAAAGGGAATTACTCTCCCTAATTTCTTTTGGTAAAGAATTCCATAAGTATGCCCCGTCAAACATGAAACTTCTTTTCATGCTATTGGTACGTGGCTGAGGTAAACAAAGAGTATTTGAAGTGTTCCGAAGTTCATAGCCTGAAATCTCACTTTTGAACGTAAAACGATCAGCGAGAGACTTAGGACCCACTTCGTTTAATAATTTAAACATAATTTTTGCTTTGTTTTTTTTTTCCTTCCAGCTTTGAGCGGCTCCCAACCCAATGCACCCAGAGCAACCAAGTGATCCACTTCGTTACTCATATTCATTATAATTCTGGCAGATCTATTTTGTAATTTTTGGAGCCTTTTTTATTGTGTTTCACCAAACACATCCCATACTTCACAACAGTAGTTAAAATATGGGCGAACAATAGAATTATGTACAGACAGAAGTGTATCCTGGTCAACAAATTATTTTAAACGTCGGAGAGCTGATATTCCTGATGTTATTTTCTTACAAATATTATCAGTGTTACTTTTCCAAGACAAGTGTTGGTCAACTATCACTCCAAGAGTTTTGCATTCGTATACTTGCTTAACTTGTATATTTTCAATATTTATATTAGGATGTGTATTTGAAATACCTTTTATCTTTGGTTTTGATCCAATTACCATAAATTCAAAGACTTTCTAAATCAGAATTCATTGCAATTTCAACATCTGCTATTGTTTCTCCAGTAGCTGTCAGGTTTGTATCATCTGCAAATAGTCGAGGTTTTGTGCTTTTTAAACACTGGGGTAAATCATTAATATATAGTAAAAAGAATAATGGCCCCAATATAGAGCCTTGGGGTACACCACACTTTATCAATCTCTCTGATGAAATAAATCCATTCACTTGACATTTCTGGCTGCGGTTTGTGAGATAGGATTTTAATAGCGATAGAGCATTTCCTTTAATTCCATAGAGTTCTAATTTCTTTAGTAAAATTTGGTGATTAACAGTATCAAATGCTTTTTTTAAGTCTATTAAAACCACCAAGTTAAACATTTTTCTGTCTATATTCATATACCAGCTATTAGTGCAGTCCAGTAATGCTGTAGCTGTTGAATGAAATTTTCGAAAGCCAAATTGATAGTCACTGAGAAGTCCATAGTTGGTTAAGTAATTGTATAGTTTGTCATATAGAATTCGCTCCATAATTTTGCTTATCGCTGGCAAAACCGAAATTGGCCTGTAGTTACCTGGCAAATTTCGTTGGCCATTTTTATAAAGAGGTGTTACTCGAGCTACTTTCCATTCAGTAGGAAAGGAACATAGAGTAATAGCCTGATTAAAGATATATGTTAGTGAATTTGAGATGACAGGAGCAGCTATCTTGAGAAGTTTACTAGAAATTTTATCAACACCAGTGGCTTTAGTGCTCGATAGGCCATGCAAGAGATGATAAAGTTTGTTAGTAGTAACAGCTTCAAAATGCATTGAATTCCGATTTAGTTCTTTTAATATAGTCTTGAAAGTTGGAGTGGCAAGTATCAATTTTACTGGCTAAATCAGGACCAATATTTGAAAATAACTCATTAAAACACTCTGAGCTAGATGTCTTGAGAATTTGTATAATTATTTCCGTCTATATTTAGCTTGTTTACTAATGTTGGTTTGTTTTTGCGACCTAGTAACCCTTATCAAAGTAAAACTATGGAAATTCTATGGTACTTAATGGGCCATATGTGACCCATAGATGTGAATCCTATGGGAAGGTACGATGGTATATGGGACTACTATGGTGCACTTTTTCGCTAAATTTCAAGGTATGGAAAATACATGGGATGGCGAGTCTATGTTACACACAATACGGAAAAGCTATGGGGATGATAAGCCCATTAAGTACCATAGAATTTCCATAGTTTTACTTTCATAGGGGATATGGCATTGATATGGGTTGAGCCCATAGGTTTTCCATACCAACCTGGTAACAGCAACTTTATAATTTTTGAGAACTTTGAGAACTTTCAAATTGTGGGAGACTGACAGTTACAACTATGTGTGATAGTTTTTAACCTAAATTGGGATCTGAAACAGCTCCCCCGCCCCCCTAGGTGAAGAAACTACAATATGTAAAAGTGCATCAGTCATGAAAAAATTGAAAATTATAACAAATATATAAAGCAATATTAAAACATGTAAACAGTCTGTTATGCCAATGAAATAAAAAATGCAAACAACGTGTAGCACAGTCCACATCCGTTACGAAAATTTCACATAAAATACCAATTTCTTAATATATCATAAACATAAGCTTATGTATTGGTCGAGTGGCGAATTGGTGTGAAAATTCATGGGAACGACAAATGTGGTGGCGCCATAGACTGGGAACGAGCACCACACGCAAAGCATCATGGGATATCTGTCACCTCCATCTTGGCGAGTTTCTTTCTCGTGTTCACGTGTTGTTGTTTTGATCTAAGAACATGAAGATATCTGCTTCATTCTAGTCCGGGCTATCGAAGTTTCCTGCCTACTCTGTTTCTAAAAATGACTTCACTGCTTGTGGGAATATTTGTCGTATCGTTTGTCAACGAGCAGCCACACTATTGAAGGTAAGTAATTCTGTTAATATTGATATATCTTTGGGCTTTAGTTAGATCAAAGAGGTTGTGGCAGTTGATCTTTCTTAACGTCTTGTCGACTGACAGATGCTTGGATTTTGTAATCTTCCTTACAGATACCGGATTTTTCAATAGCAGGGGAATCGCATAACTACATGCTACAAATGCCTGAAACTTTATGAAAGTTTGGAGAGTGAAAAATCATCTTTGCATGGCTGGGGTAAGTCATCTTTTGCTGTTTCGCTTTACTTTGTCCTCTCCTGATTAATGTTTGATGGTTAATGATTATTATTTGTCTAGTGCTACAATGCTACTTTTGAAGATAGTTCTTTTATTTAAAATATTGAGTGGTTTGTATGGCATAAACATACTTCATACTATGTAGATTTCACCTATAATCACACATTGACAAAATTGTTGGAAGCTAACAACTTAACATGTGATGGTTTAATGCTCCCTCCCCCTGCTTCAATGTTGTGAAACTCAAAACATGCAATTTGCACTCAGACATCTGCCATTATTAATACATATAACATGTTTTGAGTAACAACATTGAAAGGGGTGTGTGACAATTTACTCGACCTAAATTGTAAAAGGGATTACTGAAAGCTTGCGAGGCTTTTCCAAAATACAATGTATGTTGTCGATAACCTAACAACAATCTTCTCGATAACCTAACAAAAACTCTAGCCCTAATCAGAAATCTGGTTTACTGTCTAGGTTTTTGGGAAAATATACTAGTACAGTATTTGACAACATACAGTATTTTGGAAAAGGTGCAAAAGGACTGGACAGGTTCCTTTGAGTCATCGTGCTTATCAATTAGCATGGCATTACTTGCTCAAGTTGTTTCAACTAATCTTATCAATGATTGTAGGCTCATCATGGAAAAAAAATTGCATTGTGTTACAGAGAAAGTACAGTAGAAGCAAGCAGCTTCTACTTTTTGGAATGCTACACGACAAGTTGCAGTGTGTAAGACTAGTTCACTGCAACTTGCTACACATGTTACAGTATGACCCAGGCTGTAATCAGGTTCAGTTAAAGTCTGTATACTCTTTATTGCTTGTTGGCCACCTTTTATTCTACTGTAGCTGTTAAATAAATATTATAAGTCATCTTCACTAACTAGACTAAGATTTTTAGTGTGTTAATGATTTATACTGTGTATTTTCAAGGATTTTGTTATAAGCTAGTGAACTCCGGTAGCTACTTTCCAAATCATCCCTGCCTATTAAAGTTAAATTTTGTTAAGTATTCAGATATGGTATCAGCTTTTAGTTTAGCAGGTTAGTCACCTTTCAAAATTAATGAAACTCTTGGTTGTATACAGTAGAACAAAAAATAATTTAAATAATGCCATCTTGGAAACTCAAGATAAGAGTTAAAACAAGTGAAATAATTTTACAGTAGTTGCAATTGTTTTAACTCAACTACCGTACCTTGGGTTTTCAGAATGGCATTATTTTTTGAAAAATGTTTTATTTTATACTTTTTCAACTGTCAAGTTGTCAGCTGGTCTTGGTCCCTGATTGTATGTCATTTCCATTTTCTAGTCTACTGTACAATGACACCAAATGCATTATTGGAGTTGGATAGTAAAAATATTGGTAAGTAATTTCTTGATGTAATTGCCATGATGTAAGAGTGTCTGGAGAAACTTGAAAAACTAGTGTATATGTTGTAACTGTAAGAATTAGCCATATCTTTTTTACAAACCCATTCTAGAGAAAGGACAAAACATGGAACTCCTCAACCCGGTTACCTCAACATGGTTTACCAGAGGTCCATGTTTTCTCCTCTCCTCATTTAAAGTAGTGTCAAATTAGTTGGTTGGTACATGTGAATATTTTTAGATTTCTGTTTTATACCAGTACTGCAGTATTAGGGAATGTTTACACGAGGCTGGCCCGAACTCAGGCCAGACTGACTTTAGGTTGGTTGTAGTGTTTTTACTGTAGATCATTTTCATGAGTCCGGTCTGAGATTCAGTTCACACCGGCCTAATCTCAGGTTGCCCACTATGGTGTCATATCCACATAAAATAATGATTCTCTGGTGGTAACGAGCTAAGGCAATTGACACAAATCTTGAAGCAACAGCGAAACCAAGCCTATAATAGTTTCAAGGCCGGCCTCATGTAAACAAAAACTGAAATGCAAAATTCGGGCCTGTCCGAGTTCAAGCTGGCCTCATGTAAACACCCCCTTACTTGAATCGATTACTGCATTAATTTTGTATCACCAGTTTGTAAAATTAGATGCAAGATGTACATAATGGTTTTAGAACAATTAGCCTATTGTGTTTATATTATCAGCTATAATCAAATGCTAGATAATTTTTTATGTTATGAGAGGCTGTCATAAGCAATATTAAGTTAAGACCTACAGGTACATGTATCTTAATCCATTTCTACTTGGACAGCCCCTTAATGTTTTATTGTAGTTAACACAGAAATGTAGGAATGGTTCAACAAATAATTTATACATTCCTTCCTTTCACTTCACAGTAGCCATGTTACTGCTTAAAGCAAAATTTAGCAATACATGTAGTTTGATTTAGGAAAAAGGTAGCAATGGGTTAAGTTGTTAGCAGGTCATGTCTTTAATTTCACATTGATGTGTACAGTAAATTGCACATATCATATACATGTATTCATTGATTTTCTCCTTTTATTTCCAGGATATGTTAGTCAAAGTTTTCAATTTGTGACAAGAGCTACCTGCAATTTTTTTTCAAAAACTAAAGACAGAAAGGAAACATTCAAGAAAACAAAAGAAGGAAAGAAGTGAAAGCTGAGTAGACAGTCTTTGAATGAATGAATGAACAAACATATTAAATTAATAAATTATTATACTTGTAGATAACTGTATTTATTTGAAATTGTATTATCTTAAGCATTGACTGGATAAGTGACAACTTTTAATCATTGTTTGAGTTGCATTTCAATTTTAGCCATAATAATATGCATGACAAAATTACTGTATGACAAAATTTATATTAAGCTATTTATTATTTAGAGTTGAAAGGGACCTTTTCCTTAAGTACATAATAATAAATTAATAATTTATACTTAATTATAAATTATATGTAGTTTAAGAAATCATAACATTTTAATGTGTTTGCTATATTATAATGAAAATAGCTTTGTATCATAGCATTCACATTAAGCGATAGTTTTGTAGTGAAATTAACAACAATGGTTAGATTTGTTACCCATAGAAAAACCATTTGTTGGATCCTGTGTCACTTGACCCCTTGCGGTTGAACAGTTGCAATCAATCATTATGGTTTTATTAAATTGAATCTATCAAATACCTTTCTATGACATGTGGGGCTCTCATATGATCACAAGAAATCAACAAATTAAGCCAATCCCAATTGTTTAATGTAAGGTAAACAATGTTATACTAACTCGTACAGAATTTCCATAGTTTTCCCATAGTTTGCAGAAAACGTACTGAATATATGGCAATACTATGAAACTCCATATAATTCCCATAAGGAATGTGGGAATCCTATGGATTTTTGCCAATTTCCTACATTTTCCATATATTTGGCTCTGATATGGGGGGCAGAAGCCCATAGCAAAACCATACCCTCTTCCATAGTTTTCCCATAGTTTGCAGAAAAAGTAATGAATATATGGGAATACTATGAAACTCCATATAATTCCCATAAGGAATGTGGGAATCCTATGGATTTTTGCCAATTTCCTACATTTTCCATATATATGGTTCTGATATGGAGAGTAGAAGCCCATAGCAAAACCATATCAACCCCATGAATAGGCCATAGTTCAACCCATATTTTTTCCATACTTGGGCCATATATGTCCCATATCCCCATGTTTGGTAAGGGTGGTTTATTGTTTTCCAGGCCTCTTTGGGATTGAATTTTTGACCAGCAATTTTCTTGGAATAGTAATCTCTCTTAGCATTTTTTAATTTTATGTTCACTTTATTCCTAGACATTTTATAATTTATCCAGTCTATTTCTAGGTTTGTGATAATAGCTTTTCTTTTCAGTTTATCCCTTGTATTTATTAACTTTTTAATATCGTTGGTAATCCAAGCAACTTTTTTGGACCTAACCTTTTTTTGTTGGAGTGGTGCATGCTTGTTGAGCACCTCAAGAAATAACTGCTTCCAAATTTCCCACATAGCATTTGGATCATCAGCCAAAAAGTAAACATATTCCCAATGTTGGTTTAGTAAATCCTTAATAAATTTTTGGTCATCAAAATTTTTCATGTTCCTGATTTCAATAATATTTTCTTCTGATTCCAGTGTGAATAACACCAGAATCAGAAATTTTCTCTGGTGTATTTGTAGTTATATGATCAATGAGGCTGGTAGTTGTCATGGTTACTCGAGTAGCTTCATCAATTAATTGGGATAACTGATACAACTCGTACAATGATTTTATTTTCTTGGTCGGTGTATCAGGAATTGTTTTCAACATATCACAATTTAGATCACCAAGAATATACATTTCTTTATTTTCATCATCAATTGCTTTGATTAGTTTTTCCAAGTGATCAAAGAATTCAGATGATGTATTTGGTGGTCTATAAATTGTTGTAACAAGAAATGGCCGACTATGTGGCTTAATAATTTCTATACAAACAGCCTCCAATTCAGATGGAATTAGGTCATTTCTTATAGCGTAATTGATAGAGCTACGCAAATAAATACAAACTCCACCCCCATTTCTTGATCTATCTTTTCTAACAATATCATAGCCAGCCATCAAGGTTAATCATGTTATCCGTTATATTTGCATCAAGCCGCGTCTCATTGAAGTCAAACAGATCAATGTACTTATTTGACATTGAATAATTAATTTCATCTATCTTTTTAGGTAAACTAACAATATTCAGAAAAGCCATTTTGAAACCTCTTTCATTAGGGATTGAGTTAAGGGTTGTCAAAAAATCGCTACTCGCATTTTTGCTTGATAAGTCTACACTATGATTGTTTTTCTTTATTGTTCCTGTCATGGCAACTGGTTTGACATAGCTGATTTTAAGACATCTTCAAGCAGTTCCCGCAGCCTTTTTACATTTCGGAGTCTTGTCCTAATTCCCAACTCATTAAGCCTGGCTTTTAATGGCTTCAGCAGTCATGTCAGCTACAACGACACTGCTATTCTCATCAGTATGATTAACCAAATGCTTGATGCTTGCTCTTTTATCAGCACGTTTTTCTTTTATCACAGTTTCCTAGTATTCAGAGTTCCCTCTTCCTGTACACTCGTGGTGTTCGTTCCAAGTCGGTGAGGGTTTCAAGCCTGTTACTTACCAAAAGAACATCTTTTGCAGCATCCCACTTGTTGGACTTTTGGAGATGTATTCTTCTAATATCATCATTATTCTTTTCAACACCTATTGAAAAATGCGATATTTTTCAATAGTGACACAAATTAATACCATATATTATTTTTTATCTTTCTTTCTACAAGATTTAAATTGATTTTAAAAACTCGCGTTGCAGGCCTACTACAGTGCAGGCCTACATTTGCAGGCTTACTATTGCAGGCTTATAGGCAGGCCTATTGTATATAGTGTATGCCTCATAGGAATGTGCCTTACCTTGACCAGTAAATTTCTTGATGCCCTGATGTTTTTTCATCAATCGGGGAATGTGATACACCATTCCATGCATGTATGGAGTGACCTTGGCCTTTGTGTAGCCTTGGCTAATTCCACTAAGGGATGTAAAAAGAGACACCCATGCCTTTGCCTTAGAGTAAAGGGATTGAATTGTATCAGCATGTGATACTTTCTTCACAAATTATACAGTAACTTAACCAAAATATTTAGCATTTTTAGTTTATATAAAGAAATGTCATTTACAGAGTAGTACCCTGTTCATTACCTTTTGAAAGTAGTCACCAATGTGACTACCAGAAGGATTGTTTTCATCAAACATTTTGTAAAGCTCATAGAAGTCCTGATTAGGACTTACCTTTCACTCTTGTGTATTGTGCACCAAATGCAAGCATAATAGGAGGTGGCACATTTCATTCCAAGAAGTATCAGAAGAAACTAAAAGAAAAATTATGGTGTGAATGTTATTACTAAATTGAAAAGTACATACCTGTTAACTTCAATATAGACTTCAATGTGCAAGTGTCATTATTGTATATACTATATGAAGAGGTTAATGGACAAGGAATGCAAGTGTTTTTTTATGGTTGCTGTATAAATAATACTTTACTATAATCTCCACCCAAGAACATTTCAACAGGTATATCCCTTTCATCAACAGTGACATGGCCTTTCTTTACAATATTGTTTATTGCATTAAACAGATGGGCACATGAATACTTCAAAAGGCCATAACTTTCTTGGCCTTTTATCACTGCCACTGTATGATTTCCTGGTAATGAAGTAAACATAACAAAAATGATGAGCAAAGAGCTACTAGCGTCATGGGGATGAGTGATTCCTGTACTGAGTGACCCCAGCTCATTCTACCAGGATTAGAATGATTAGGGTCATATTAATTATTTCATTAGGGTTTGTGATGGGAAAAGCTACCCTTTATTATTTTGAATTCATTAAATCTGGGGATCATACATCCTTAGGAATTAGTATGCAGTGTGTTACCTTTGGATGACATGACATCATTTTCAACAATTGAGAAGGACATGATGACAAAGTTGGTTAGGCGGGTCATTTTTGCTCCATCCCCACTGATTTTGACTTTTAGTTTTCCACCATCTGGTATTTTGGCTAGATCAGTCTACAATATAATAAATAAATAAATAAATAAATAAATAAACAAAAGAATAAATAAACAAATAATTAAATTAATTAATTAATAAATAAATAAATAAATAAATAAATAAACAGATATTAAATGGCTGGGTGGATTATGAATATATGACGGGATGGATGGATGGATGAATGAATTAATGAATCAATCAATCAATCAATCAATCAACAAACGAATGAAGGCAGGATGGATTGATAATTATAAATAAATAGGTAACTATACGGACCACTGCTTTCAAACAGACAAAAATTGTCAACTGTTTCCTTACTTTATTCTGCAGCTCCCTCTCAAAGTCGAGTTGTGCACCTTCTGCTTTTCCTGGTGTTCTGGTGATATGGCATAACTGATTTAAGTTGTTCTTGCATTGCCTGACCAGATATGAGCGAGGAAGACCCAGTTCATGGTAAGCTGATTCACTGATGGAGAACTTGTCAGTAATGAAAGCAATCTCTTTCACCTTCTCTTGTACATCCTGGGGGAGATCTTTGTAGGACTTTAGGCCATACTCTGCGCTCTGAAATTCCATTGTGTGTGGGTTGCCTTTTCCATCTTTGAATTCGACACAGCTCAATTTGAGGCCAAACGTCTCTGCAAACCACAACGTTCTCTCAACCTTTTTTTTTATTTGCATAGTTTTCGACGCTGCTCCTTCAATTCCGTGATTTCGTTCCCACTGTTTTCCAAATTCTGCAGTTCCTCCACCTTCTCTATACACCCATACAAATGCTCGTTGGTTCTTCTGACTTTTTGCAGGTCAGCGTGGAGTTCCTCGGCTTTCTCTTCTGCTTGGTTCTTGACTGCGATTGCCTGAAGTAAACTTTGATAAATGTCCACGCAGCGTTCCTGCAGACTTTCATTTTCCTCTTGTAAGATCTTGTTATGTTCAATTTGGTCACGTAGCTCTTGTTCAATTTCGGAAACACTTTGAACTTCGCTGTTTCTTATGGCAATCTTCTTTACTTTCTCTGCAAATGTGATATAGGCATGTCCTTTCTTTTCACTGAAATGTTTCTTGACCGTAGAAGTTATTCTCCGTATGTGGTTCTCGATTCTCATGCAATCTTCTTTTATCAAAATCGTATGCTTTCCTCTCAGAAAAGCATTCAGTATATCCACAAACGTTGGCTGGAGTGCGCGAGCTACTTCCTTAAAATCATACCAGCTTTTCAAACACTGGTTTGTGACGTGTATTGTCATGAATAATTCATCTCTGTCAACGTTTTGTTTTCTTATGTATGCAAGACTGTGCTCAGAATTAACACAGACATCATACTTGAACTTTTCGAAGTCATAAGAAAGAATATCAGCCATTTGTGGAACTTGCCGCCCGACAGGAGCCGGTAGCATAACCACAGCGATAAACAAATATTAAATTTCGCGCAGTTAGCCGCGCTTGTTGCGTTTCTCTCCAGGCCTTTTGAGCGAATGGGGTAACGCTGCTGTACTAGCAGACTGCAGGCTTAGAAAGCCAGGGTTTCAGCGAAGATTTCGATACCCAACATGCTATATTTTGGAGGAAAATTCAGCTTGTATTCAACACAAAATCGCATACCGAAAATTTCGAAGTAACCTGACGAAATTTCTTTGCCAAAATTACATTAGAATGAACCAAAATCACAAGAAAAAGGGAAAGGTACGTTTTCGTCGAAATTCATTAAATTTTTGAAGGCAAGTAAAACATAAGCTGCATTTCATAGGTCGAGTTTGGCAAATTACTTGCCGTGTATCGATCCTTAGATATTTTATCTCAAGCACTGGAATTTTCTCTATTTCCCCCGCAGTGACGGGTCGTTAATAGGGATTTAACTGCCTGTTTATCGCGAGTGGAAGTCATTCGGAGGGAAAGGTAAGTAAGGGCGGATTTAACGTTAGTCAAACAAGTCAAACGACTAAGGTGAAAGAAGGTGCAGAAGAAAATCTCTTTCTATAGTTTAATAGTTTTCCCGTATATTCACTCCTAAAATCTACAAGACTAGCCGAGTCAATAATATCTAGTTACTCTGGTCACGCGAATATGATACGCACGCAGCGCTGTGTAAACAGAGCGCGGCTTAGCTTTGTTCTTCATCTTGCCTGATTTGTGCTATTGTATTAGCCACGGTGATTGGCTAAATACCTAAAACGAATTCTATTACGCTCGTTCATTGGTTTGCCTGATTTCGTTCTCTTTTTTTTTCCTGATTTGGACCATTATATGACTTATTCTCATTGGTTGAATTTTCGCAGAAGCTCTTTATCATGAACATTGATTGGTTGGCGGCATTATTCTTTGTAGTTCTTGCCTGCTCTGCCGACTGATCTGCTGTCGAGACTGCCGATTCTGCCGAACATAAACTATGTATAGTAAGAGTCAGACTGGGAGAGCTCTTTCAGTTTCGAACACATTTTGAACATGACTTTACAAACGTGATAAAACGTGTAGTATCCACTTCAATTAAACAGCAGTGATGATTCAATTGTCCCGATCGGTATAGGTAAGTTTTAACCCTTTGGTTGTCAGACGCGCAATTCTTGACACTGGCTAAGACCAGAAGGTATTATAACTCGTCAAAGGATTCAAAGAGGCTTAGCAGTCAAACTCAAACGGTTAAGAACCTATCGCGGTAACTATAATCCTTTGATTGTCAAAGGCGTATATATAGACGCGTCGTTAATAGTAATCTATTCTGGTTGAAAGACTTGTATGGGTTAGTAAATTTAATAGCTCGAACATGAATTATTTAAATTGAACCATATGGTTCTGCGTAAATATTGCACAACATGAGAAACATTAAAAGTTTTAATTGTTTGGTTGCCTCGTGTACCTCTTGATGTTTCTCACACGACCAGATCCTAGCCTCAGTAGCCTGGAATATCATTCAAAATATCTAAAGTGCTTAATGATTTTGGTAACATGATTCTTTGATCTTGTGAATGAATGTCTTAATGTGTACGTTCTGATATGCTATTCAGGATTTCCGTCAGGTGCGTAGCAGCTTATTAATAAATTATCTTCAGTTCTGGCAGCTTAAGATTTTAATAGCCTGCTTAAGATTTGATTTATTGGATTTTCCCCCGTTATTTTATATAATTTTAAATGTATTTGTAGTCAACGTATCGCTAATAAAACGTCCAATTTCTCCCTAAATTTATTTTGACACCTTCCAGGTTTGATAAAATGCGCTATTAAAAACACGATTTAAAACTTTTAAAACGTTCTTCAAAGTACCGTCAGAATGCAGGAAATGCCATTTCAGAGGTCCAAATTTCAAAAATTTCCGGGGGCAAAAAAAAAGGTGAAAAAAAATTCTAGATCCGCCCCTGGGTAAGGTTTCCTCGTCTCAGATATGTTTTTTTGCAAAAATATTAAACATATGTGCCACAATAATATTCGACGTTGGCAAACTAAGAAATATCATTGGTTATAGTTCTATTTCCCGTCGTTTGCCAACTTCTCAGTGTAGGCTCGGTAATTTTCAACGGCCATTTAAAGAGAACGTTGCGCGAATCCGCTGTTGGCACGCGGGCTCAAACTCCTAAATTTCTGGCCATGTTTATCTTTTCGTTCGCCTTTATTTGTGCAGTGCACCGTCAGTGAACCCATTGTATTTTAGTATAATGAAGAAATTATCCAACGGCAACATTTCAGTTAAATCACTCAACCGTGCTATTAAAATATTAATAAACCTAAAACAAAGGATGTGCAAAGGTGTTGAGGTTCGGTTCAACATAAAATCACAGCTCATTATAGGCGCTTTGATGTTTGCTGAGTTTCCAAACCATATCTCTATTGACTGTGATTTGACATGAATACAATTTAATTTTTTTTTAAAGGTTCGTTTAAAAAAGTTTGGAATTTATTCTAATATAAAATTCATTACAACAATACACAAAAGCTGGTATTACAATATAATCTTTATTATATACTTTAAAAATATGCATTAATCCGATTGTCAAACGTTTTAGCAATCATACTTTTTACATTTCATTTATTGAAAATGAGATTAAATCGTGATTTTTTGGTATTGTTAATTTAATTTAAAAAATATTCCTACATTTGTGCTACATTTTTGTACGTCATTCTAATTTATTCCTACTTTTCCTAAAATTTTAGTCGATTTTATCATATTTTTATTTCACCCACCAGAAATCGTGCATTATACTAATGCTTTCTAGTCATTTGTTCACGATCACATGTATGTCCACAGGAAACCCAGGCGAACTATTGGGCTTATTTTAAATAAATTGTTGTAAAAAGTAAACTATACGCATTAAAACTCAATAAAGACTATTGAAAGTTAAATAAATGAAAATACATACCACTTCGCTGCCATTGAATTATCACCTGTCGCAAGCGATAACCCGCAAAGCCTGTGCCCGCCCCAGCCTGTGCCCGCCCCAGCCTGTGCCCGCCCGCGCCCTACCTAAAGAAAGGAAAGGACGGAAACAAGACGTCTAGAATTACACATGTCGCCATGAATTCTTCTCGATTTTTCTGCTTTAAACGCACTTCTTTCAAACCTAACTGACACTAGGCACACAAATGATAATGTAGAGTTCTCCAAACGAAAACACGAGAATCGCAGAGCTAAAATTCGCTCTCAAATCCGTCGAAGAAACGGTAAAATACGGCTTTTAGTATCCGTAGAACCGATTGTCTGTGCAGTTCCGGAAGTCGTTGTGTCACGAGGAAATTGTTGCCCAACCAAATCAAACATGATTTGACACCGAATAACAAACAAGTTCAAATTTTTTCTGCAGTGGGAGTAGGGGACAGTAAGAATTGTTCACAACAAACCCATGGGGGGGGGGGGGGGTTGGACACGGTCCGAAAAGGATGATGGTACTAACGCCAAAATCGATTCATTTGCATCTGACCACAGACGAGGAGTGATCTCGTCTGGGTGGACTCGATGCGTAAAATCTTTTGAAAACTCGTCACAGCTGATCCAGTCTAGCAGTCGAATATCTAAAAGCGGCAATTAATGGGCACAATGTCTTTATAACAGGACAAGGTGGTTCTGGCAAATCGTTTCTTGCAAAAGAAATTTTCAAAAAGCTAACTTTGGCTGGGAAAAAAGTTGCGATAATCTGTTCCACCGGAATTGCATGTACAGCGTATGGTAACATAGCAAACTCAGTTAGCACTGTCCATTCGTTTTATGGTTTGGGTACAGCTGATCTGCCGTGGTCATCTGTCGTGGATCGTTCCCTGACAAACAATTTGGTTTGTGAGCGAGTGCGAGCTTATTATTGTATTATATGGGATGAAATCAGCATGGTAAGCAGACGGGTTTTTGAAATAGCCAACATGATACACCACAAATTATCGAGTGATCAGTGTGATGCGTTTAAACCCATGGGAGGAAAGCAGCTAATCTTAGTAGGTGATTTTCTTCAGCTTCCACCAGTCCCAAACTTATTTGATCCAGGCAAATTTGTGTTCTATTCTCCTGTTTTTCTGAAAGCCGTTTTGCATCGAATAGAATTACAAACAATTTGGTGTCAGGAAAATTCTGAAACTGATTTTATTGGGTGTTTGAAGGATATACGCATTGGGCAATGTGGTGAAGAGTCAACTAAGTTTATCCATAGCTTGTCATAGCTACCCAGCTCCAAAACCAAAACTGCAGTTCACATATATGTTCACATATTGCCTTCAAAGGAACTGTTCAAGTTTGATGCCATTGATACGATATACAGGTGGTCTCGATATGCGGGATGCATGGATTATCAAGCTGATAAAGTTCTCCTTCTCAAACCTGGCTGTCGAGTCATGTTGCTGTGGAATGTATCAGACATATTAAGAAACGGCGTAACAGGTGTTTCTATTGGAACCGAAGGGGACAAACTCGTGGTTAATTTTGAGATTGTTGGCAGAGTTTCCCTAAACCGTGAGACGTGGGAGAAGAGGTCACGATCCGGAGAAATTATTGCTTCTCGTCGTCAGTTTCCAGGCACACTTGCGTATGCCATTACATGCCATAAATCGCAGAGTTTAACTGTATCTGCAGCTGTTGTACACTGTTCCAAAGAATTTAAGCCGGGACTTATTTATGTTGCACTCACCCGTGTTAAAACGTCTAATGATCTGCAAGTTTTGGATTTCTCACCCGACCAATTACTTCCACCATCCCAAGATTGTTTGGATGTGTCTGCTTCACACGAAATCATACCTGTAACTTAACACAAAACGAACTTACAGTCGATGAAGAGTTTGATGAAGTAAATCAAAGTCAAATGGAAGATGAAGGAGATATGCAGACACGTGATATCATTGATGCTTTTATGCAGGAGTATTTTGAGCGAGGGGAAACCCTCGATGATGATTTAAATCTGGAGACTGTCTGTATGATGTTTATGTCTGAAGACTGTCATTTGCTCTCAACACTACCAGCTTCATTTGATATCAAAGTTTTGTTGCAGAGTATGAAAGTACCATTAGCAGTTGCAGAGATTTCTACTGGATCAGCAAAGAGTAAGAATGAGGCAATTGATGATCTTTTATAAAGCAATGACCAGATCGAGTTACTTGGCAGCATCCTGTGGTCTCATTGCTATCAAATCGTTATGAAAGAGTCGTCATCAACTGCAGCTGAATCTTTGGAGATTTCTATGAAACAATGGTATGAGCATTCCAGAATGTTATATCTTCTTGTAACAAGGTCAGTTGATTATCTCAGACATCTGGAAATGGTTTTTGACACCCGACCATTGACACCAGTACAGAGTGCAATTGGTGTTCAGCTGACACAAATGGTGTATAAAACCTTTGTTAAAACTTCAGCTCGTTATAAACAGCAAGAATTGCCACAACGAGTCCTGGTGGATGTAAGGAACATGCCCTCAGAGTGTCTTGCCAAAGTACGCCATGTTGGTGCTTGGCCAATCCAGAAAGTGCAAATTTCAGAGAGAATATGGCTACAGCTGTATTAACCACACGCAGGTCTGTCAATGAACGGTTAGAAATATGCAGTTTAATAAGAAAATATGGTTGTTTTGTTGTATTATTTAAACATTATGCATATTCAAACCTTAGGATCCATAATGAAGACCATTGGGCGGCCAGTGTATACGTTGTGGGCGATTAAGTTATTAGCTATAGCCTCTTCTTCGTTCTTGAAGTGAATTTTGATAAATTGGCGGTTAATATCAGCACCATCCAGAATGCACCAGTACACACTATTAATAAAAGAAAGCGCACATATTATAAGTAAGTATCTATATCTATCTCTCTCTATATATTGTATATATATTTATACAATAACCTGACGACTACGAGCATTTTCATTTGTCGTTACCCATGCTCTATTAGATGACAGATGCACAGATTATGTCAGTGATGTAATATATATATATATATATATATATATATATATATATATATATATATATATATATGTGTGAATAGAAACTTTGTTAGCCATGTCTGGTATATAAACGTATTGATTTTAAGAAAGAGACTTCGTCAGACAAAAGGAGAAAAAGCAAAAACTTTATTCAGTCCAAACGTTTCACCGGTGAAGGCTTCATCAGTGGAATAACTTTGGCTCTATCTTAACATAAAACGTTTAAATAGTTAAAAAATTATGCTAATATTGTACACTAAAAAAAAAAATATATATATATATATATATAATAAATTAATTCGGTAATGATGTGTATAGTAATGACGTTAAAATTGATTAGTCTTTCTATCAAATGCAGAGAAACCTGCCAACACAGCCATTCATAATATTAGTAGAGTATTTTCTTATCTCAAGTGCTTCAATGGTTTTACGTTCACTAATTGATTTAATGTTAGAGTGAATAATTTTCTATGTTATATGAGGTCCTGCCTGGGGATTAACATCATGGGATTTCAAATGGGTATAGACAGTCTGGCTTTTCATGCGGAGGTGTTCTTTAATTCTCGAACCAATCGTGCGTCCTGTTTCACCAATGTAAACTAGATGGCAATGAGAGCATTCAATGTGGTAAACGCTATGCTTCATTAGCCTGTAAACAGAATCGATGCCTAACGTGCATGTTTCACAATCTGATGGACAGTTCTGTCTTTCTTTTGGCGCTGTGAAAACCCGCGACAAAGGTCGTCCATTCATAAACTGTGTTCTGATGTTTTTTACTCCAGATCGATGTATAACTGCTAATGTTTGTCGTTTTAGTTTCTCATCTATAAATGGTATTTTTAGGCAAATATCACTTTCATGGTCTTCTTTAGAGGGTGGATTTCGTAGCGTGTGCTTAACGACTGCTCTGACAAATTTCTTTGGATAGCCATTTAGAATAAATGTGGATGTAATTTTATGAAGTGATTGCGTTTTCGATGCCGAGTCAGTTGAACGGGCAATAGCTCTTCTCGTCTCTCCGATAATAATTCCTCGTTTATCTGATATAGGGCCGTGACTATCCCAAGGAACAATACATTGGTTATGAATCGGTTTACTGTAGAGTATTGTTGTAAATATATGTTTGTTTTGATCAAGCGAGACCATTGTATCAAGAAATGGTAATCGATTTTCCGTAGGAGTCTCAATGGTAAATTTCAATGCAGAATTTAGGCTGTTGGCTGTTGATAGTAATAGCTTTGGAGTTATTCTGTCCGACTTCCATGCGAGAAACATGTCATCAATAAATCGTTTCAATGCAATAGAATTATCAAACTTGCATAGTAATTGTGAATCAAGCTAATTCATATATATGATCGCAAGCGTTGGCGCAAGTTGTTTCCCATGGCGAGTCCTGTCTTTTGGGTATAGCTGTTATCTCCAATCAATATTACATCACTTGTAAGACAGAGCCGAAGGAGCGATTCAAAATCTTCGTCACTTAAAGATGACAGTTCACAGTTCGATTTATGTTTTGAAAAGAAACGTTTTACGATGGTAAAGATGCCAGGTGTGATCTCGTCTACACCTTCCAGTGGGATAGAGCCGTACAGGTTAGCGACATCAAGACTACAATAACCATGGACTTCCCCGCTATCGTTGATATCAGATAAGAACTCTATAAAGCATAATTTTTTAACTATTTCAACGTTTTATGTTAAGATAGAGCCAAAGTTATTCCACTGATGAAGCCTTCACCGGCGAAACGTTTGGACTGAATAAAGTTTTTGCTTTTTCTCCTTTTGTCTGACGAAGTCTCTTTCTTAAAATAAATACGTTTATATACCAGACATGGCTAACAAAGTTTTCTATTCATATTATCGTACAGCGAAGAAAATAGTTCGCAATCTAAGTAACATTGGCTTCCTTCGAGATTGCAAACGTGATAAGATAGTACCTAAAGGTCTACGTGCCACGAATATTCTTGCGAATACAACTAATTCTCCATTTGCTGAAGCCCTCGCCTATAAACACAGTCGACAATGGCTACAACTAGCCCTCGATACACAGTACTACCGTCTATCGTGCATTCAATGGTGTGTCTTTGCATTAAATTATCATGAAGATCAACAACAACTCTTGGCATTACAAAACAGCCTACAGACAAAGAAACAATGTAAACTACAGAACCTTCTATACCACCAGAAAAAAAAAGAAACTCCATCTACTAAGCAGCAACCACAAGGCTTCAAGAACCTGTCAACGGAAGACCTTGATCCCAAACTTTTAACCATCTTGAACAAGGGACCCTCATTTATAAACGCCGAGCCGGAACATCTGCCAAATGCCTGCATAAAATCAAGAGCAAGTTTACAACTAGCAGTGGATAAACTTAAAGAACAGAGAACTCCTGAAAGTGCAATCAACGAGTTCAAAGGTGGTATCGCACGTAAGTAGTATTATAGGGGCCGATCGACCCGTATTTTTAAGGCGGCGCTAGGCGGCACTCATTAATATTCAGGCGGCGTTCTCATTAGTATTCAGGCGGCGTTCTCATTAGTATTCAGGGCGGCGTTCTCATTAGTATTCAGGGCGGCGTTCTCATTAATATTTAGGGCGGCGTTCTCATTAGTATTCAGTCCCATGTGGCTACGGAAGTAATTAGTGTTCAGTGTGACGCACGGTGTGATGCACGGTGTGACGCACGAAAGTAATTAGCACCTATGAAGTTGGTGATATAAACCGAGTGTTGCTGTGTCGGGACTGCATTAGTTTGGTCTTTCTCTGGTTAAGTACAACATCGCTGCAATGGAATGTCTACATGGTAAATCTGCGTCTGTCTCAACAACCCGGAAGGGTACGTTTTGGTTCTGTGGACAGAAACCTAGTTGCGAGTTCTTTTGCCCAGAAGAAGATTGCTACATGTTTGGAAAAGCCGTAGCTTCCTTCCATGAAAGAGGATGTATACATCCAAGGTGCTATGGCCATGGACGACTAGCACAGATGCGAATGGTTAAAGATAAGATGAAGGAAAGTTACGGGAGACCATGCTTTGTTTGCTCCGAACGAGGAAATCCCTGTTCGTTTTGGCAATGGGCTGATGTCTTCGAGGGTATCAATGACAGTTCACAGTTCGATTTATGTTTTGAAAAGAAACGTTTTACGACGGTAAAGATGCCAGGTGTGATCTCGTCTACATCTTCCAGTGGGATAGAGCCGTACAGGTTAGCGACATCAAGACTACAAAAACCATGGACTTCCCCGCCATCGTTGATATCAGATAAGAACTCTATAAAGTCATCTGTATTTTTAAGGTGGGCTGGTATATGTCTCAAAAGTACGTTGAGTGATTTTGCCAAGTATTTTGATAGATTAGTAGCTGGAGTGTTAGTTGCCGCGTGTATCGGACGTCCTTTTAGATTTCCTTCTTTATGGTCCTTTGGTAGACAGTAGGCCGAGCAGGGCAAAGGTTCACTGCAGATGTTGCTTTTAAGGTTTTTCCAGAGCTTACAATCATCTTGTTGGTATTTGTCTGCGATTTTTGTAAGTTGTCCATTGAATCGTATTTGCTCTGTCCTAGGTAGGTTTAATTTCTTTTTTTTTTGCTGGTAATTTCCAGTTTCAATTGTACCTTTATGGACGATTTCTTCATAATGGTTGGCATTGAGTGCAATTAACCGCTTCGATTTGTCTGTTGGAGTAATCACAATATTACTTGAAGGTCGACGATATTGTTGTCGTTTTGAGTTGAGCAGTGCTTTGCCAGAGTGTTCGCATTTGTCAATGATACGTGAGTAGTATTATAGGGGCCGATCGACCCGTATTTTTAGCGTGATTGGCGCGTCGGCCGTTGCGAAGAATGGTGTATCGCTATTTAGTTCCAAATCACGCTTACAAATATTTTTCGGTGCAGGCAAATGGACTATATCCCCCTCCAATGCCTGCAACAAATCTGCCCATGCGATAGTTGTTGGACACCATCGAAAGTCGTTTAGAAGGATTACTTCCGCCTCTTCAGCGCCCATCCATGCGAATGAACCTGTTGCTGGATTGCAAAATACTTTGTAAATGGTCTTCAGGGGGGATAGGATAAAAGTCTTTCCAGTATTTGCCGGGCCATGTACATACACGTTTTGATACTTCGCCCGGCCTTTGTCAAGGGCGCACTCATTAATATTCAGGCGGCGTTCTCATTAAATATTCAGGCGGCGTTTCATTAGTATTCAGGCGGCACTCATTAAATATTCAGTGTGACGCCCGATTCCCGTGATTGTGGGAAGTGTTTTGCATCGGGTCACATGCTGAAACGACACGAGAAAATCCATGGGCAGGAGAAACTGTACGAGTGTTCGAGGTGTCACAAAAAGTTTGGTCGGAAGTATAATTTAAATGCACATTTAAAAATGCAAGAGAAGAGAGGCGCTGAACGGGAATACAGTTGTAACCTATGTGGTGAGACCTTTCGAAACATTTTCCCGCTACAAGCTCATCAACGCGACGTCCATCAAGTCGGTGGTGGTAAGCGTAAGACGCCGGGCTCTACAACACAACGAGCGAAACGGGCACGAACCACCGAACCTGCTGTGAACGAAGGAGCATCGGCGTCAAGCCTTCCACCTACCATTGAACAAGCGATAACTATCGGGCGTAGTATCAACGAAGGAGCATCAGCGTCAACCTTTCCCCAAGACCCTATCCTTCCACCTAGTGTTGTTCCTTCACCTATGTACCACGACCATTGGCAAGCTATTCGAAGTCGGCAGAGTCGGAAAAACAAAGTTCAGGATTGGTACAATTATCGGCTGAATTCTACTGATACTACTGAACTAGAACGTCACGTGCGAGATATATTCGAGGATCAAACGACGGCGTTTAAGCTTAATCTATCGTTTTGTTTTGTTTTGCGGAACAATGAAACGGAACAGCTTCAATACCACCATTCTTCGTGCAGCGTTGGAGAATTTAGATATGTTGGAATGGGCTCGGCAACAACGACCCAACTCTAAATGGATCGTTGTCGAGGTAACCAACGCTACGTTCTACATCACTAAGCTTCGCGATCACCCTATTGTAAAAGTACGAAACTCCCACAGTACGTCTTGGGACAATCCAGCCATCGTGTCGCTAGACTGCAACGAAAATGCTGGTTTACCGTACAAAGACAAGTTAGGTTTCTTCAGTTGTTTGGCTGTCCATCGGGGATATCACCCTAGCAACCTAGAGAGAGATACTCAACACTTTCGCGAACGCTATGTTGATGCCAATAGTGATGAGTTTGACGGTGTCACTCTCGACGAACTTCCCGACTTGGAGAAATTATTTGAACTAAACATTTTTGTGTACGAACTGACCGAGATCTGTGACGAAGACGAGGACGAATCTAAAGTTGTGGCCCAACTCGTACAGCGATCCCACCGTTCGTACACCAATACTATGTACCTCCACCTTCACGGCCGTCATTTCAGTTACATCAAAAACTTGGCGATGTATTCCAAATCCTATTGTTGCTCGAAGTGCGAGAAACTGTGGAAATCTGCTAAAGCCTTAAACAAGCATGAGAAAACTTGCGAAGCCGCTGTTCAACATAAGTTTCCTGGTGGTGCCTACAAAGTTCCGCAGACGATTTTCCAACAATTGGTCGACGAAGGTATTACAATTCCTGAGGAACTACAGTACTTCCCTTACCGCGCCACGTTTGATTTTGAATGCTACTTCCAAAATCACGAGAATCATCCAAGAAACACGAAGAAGCTAACCTGGGGGTCGCAACATGTTCCATTGAGTGTCTCTGCGTGTTCCAACGTGCCTGGCTACGACCAACCGAAGTGCTTCGTTTCGTCTGGAGACACATCAGAAATGATCAAGCAATTTGTCGATTATTTGGTGGAGATAAGCGAAGCAAGTTACAGTTTGTTGTTAGAGAACTTTGAAACAGTGTTTGATCAGTTTGACGAAGGTTTATTCGATGAAAGTGATTCCAATGACAACGAATCGGACGCAGTAGAGAAAGTTCATCCGTTGGAAAAGTTAAAAGTTAAGTTGGAAGAGTACCTTCACGTACTTCCTGTGCTTGGTTTCAACTCGGGGAACTATGAGGTTCGGTTTGTTATTAAGAGGGGTAACAACCACATGTGCCTGAAAACAGAGAACTTAAAATTTTTGGATATTACCAATTACATGGCTCCTGGATTCAGCTACGACGAATACCTTAAAGCATACGAGTGTTCGCAGACCAAAGGTTACTTCCCGTACGAGTGGCTCGACTCCATCGACAAACTGAACTTTCCCAGTTTACCGCCACGCAATGCATTTTATTCGTCACTCACAGGTACTGGAATCACAGACGAACAGTACGATTATTGTCATCATGTTTGGAACGAACAAGGCATGACTACGTTTCGCGAATTCCTTGTGTAGTATAACAACCTCGATGTCGTTCCTTTCCTCGAAACCATCGAAAAGATGAGTTTATTTTGGAAACAACGAAACATTGATATTTTCAAAGACGGTGTTAGTGTTCCTGGTTTAATAATGAAGTATTTATTTTCTAATGTTCCAGACAATTATTTTACGTTATTCGGAGAAAAGGACAAAGACTTATATTATACGATGAAAGATAACATCGTCGGTGGGCCGAGTATTATTTTCAACAGATACCACGAGAAAGACAAGCCAAACATACGAGAACTCGAGATGTTAGAGAAAGGTCAAGAGCCTAAGCCTTGTCGGAAAGTGGTCGGATTCGACGCCAACGCATTATACCTCTGGGCCATTATGCAGCCAATGCCGACGGGTAATTATTCGAGACGGTTGATTGACGATTGTTTCAAAAATTAAGGTAGTGGTAAAATGGCCATCGAATGGTTGGAGTGGCAAGCCTACCAACGTGGGGTCCACATCCGACATGAATACAACAATACCGAAAAGAGAATTGGTCCACGTCGTCTTCCTGTAGATGGTTTTTGCTCGGAAACTCACACGGTGTTTCAATTTCAAGGTAATTAGTTATATTAATATATTATTCACATGCGCGTAATTAGGTCGTTAATCTATCATTAATTCTTATTGCGTAGGATACATACATACATACATACACTTTATTTAAATACGCTAACCTCTACAACGATTCTACTGTTGATTTCCAGGAGGGGCGTATATTTACAAAATAAGTCCGTTATCCTAAATACATAAATACAAAGCTAACTAATAATTTAAAACTTAACTAAATCAACCTAATTAAATAAAAAACACGATGACTAATTTAAATTAATGTAAGAAAATCTAAAATCCACGTACATAATATTTTAGCAGTCAGTCAGCATGTCTCCACGTCAGTAGGTAAACTGGCAACTATATGTTTAAATTGATTTAGGGTTGTTGCCTTTTTTGCCTCTGTTGGAAAATTATTCCAGAGCATTGCACCACTATATTTAAAACTACGCTTAAGAAAATTTGTGTTTGGCTTTGGAAGTGCTAAATCGGTTTCAAGATTTCGGAGATCATAATCTATATTGATGTCCTTGAGCTTTGTAAAGCTGTCTATCAGGTAAGATGAGGATTGCCCATTAAGGATTTTATACAACAGGGCACCCTTCAGTCCAGCACGTCTAATCCGAAGGGTATCCCATTGCATACTGTCCAATATATCTGCCGAGCGTATATCGTAATTAGCTCCTGTTATGACCCTTGCAGCACGATTTTGGAGTCTTTGTAATTTATCTTTTAGCAATTTGCCACATGTATCCCATAAGGGTGAACAGTAATCGAAATATGGCTGAATTAATGATTTATAAAGTGCCACAAGGGAATACATCGGGACGAAAGGTTTAATTCTCCTCAGTGCACCTATTCCAGAACACACCTTTTTACATAAGTTTTCAATATGGACAGCAAAAGTCAGTTTTTCGTCAATATCAACGCCCAGACATTTTTGGGAGTTAACGTGCAAGACGTCATTATTATCCATAGTTATAGTGCCTGCCATGTTGCCAGCTTTAGTTTTCAAATTATGCGCAGATCCTATAACCATGAACTTTGTTTGTTGAACATGAAATTTAGATTATTGCTAAGCTCGACAGGATCATGAGAGGAGGTAAATGTTGGTAGCATGGCCATGATTGTTATTTGAATCATGGCAAAGAAATGAACACTCGCCGAGAGAAACCCATGGCTGAACTATTGGAAGAGACGCGAAGAAACAACGAGTATATTGTTGGACAGGGCTACAACCTTGTCGAGTGTTGGGAGTGCGAGTGGCGACAGATGAAACAAACCAACAAGGATCTCCAAAGATTCATTTCCACCAGACTTCGACGACCCTTGGACCACCTGAAGACCATGACCAAAGAGACCATCCTAACTGCCGTCGGGAACGAGAAATTGTTTGGGTGTGTGGAATGCGACATCCATGTTCCAGACCACTTGAAAGAGAGGTTTCAGGAGATGTGCCCCATCTTCAAGAACGTAGAGATCTCTCGAGATGACATTGGTGATTACATGAAGGCCTACGCTGAAGAGAATAAAATCATGAAACAGCCACGACGCAGTTTAATCGGCAGTATGGTTGGAAAGAAGATCCTTTTGGCCACACCACTTCTGAAGTGGTACCTCGAACACGGTTTGGAGGCAACTCACATCTACCAGGTGATCGAGTACACACCCAAGTCGTGTTTCGAATCATTTGGTGACGCTGTGTCGGATGCCCGCCGTGCTGGGGATGTCGACCCTTCCAAAGCCATCATCGCCGACACCATGAAGCTCGTTGGAAACTCTTCCTATGGTAAGACCATCACCAACAAAGAACGCCATCGGCAGGTGAAGTTTTGCGACGAAGACGAAGTCCCAGTCTTAATCAATTCACCTTTCTTCAGACAACTCGACGCTATCGACGAGGAGACATACGAGGTTCAAAGTTGTAAGAAGAAGAAGATTAAGTTAGACTTACCTTCACAAGTTGGATTTTTTGTTTACCAGTATGCAAAACTTCGTATGCTGCAATTTTATTATGATTGTCTAGATAAGTATCTCGGTAGATCCGATTTTGAGTTCTGCGAAATGGACACAGATAGTGCCTATATTGCAATAAGCAGTGGCAATATTGAAAGCCTAATTAAACCAGATAAGGAATCGGAATATATGGAAGATAAACATAACTGGTTCCCGAGAAGTGATACAGTAGAGCATGCACATTATGACAAGAGAACGCCGGGATTATTTAAGGTTGAGTGGGAAGGAGATGGGATTGTAAGTTTGTGTAGTAAAACGTATTATTGTTTTGGAAGTAGAAAGGATAAATTTAGTTGCAAAGGTGTAAATAAGAAGAATAATGTAATTAACACAGAGAAATATTTAGATGTTATCTTAACAAAGCGTAGTAGTCAGGGTGTGAATAGGGGATTTCGCATGCTGAATAATGAGATGTGTACATATGTTCAAGTAAAGAACGCTTTTAGTTATTTTTATCCAAAACGTAAAGTTTTAGAGGACGGTGTGTCAACAATTCCTTTAGATATATAAGTGCATGTGTGTAAATATAATACGGGAAACATTTTGTGTGTTTGTAAATAAGAAATTTAAATTATATATTTTATTAACACTACCTGTTGTCTTGTTTTGAAAAAGAAAATATTGCCAGGTGTGGGATTCGAACCCACGTCTTCTGGGACTTTTAAACCCAGCGCCTTAACCATTCGGCCACCCTCGCACTTACATTTAAAGTTCCATATTTGCGGTTTATACACAATTTGATCATGGGGTAACATAAGCTCCTGGGGGATCAGAGAGGGCACATGTTGTATTATTCAAACGGGACTAATTATCAAATAAAAGTCCTTCCGGGACACATAAGTCCTTGAGAATCTAACGTAATTTAAAGTTGTCGCTAAAACTCTAAACGTTTAGTGTACATCATGCCTCGGAAGCGTAAGGACTGCCCCATCTGTGGAAAGAAAAGTTTACTCAAATTGTCCAACCATTTGGCTGACTTCCATCAATTGTCCTCAAAAGATAGACAATCGTATTTGATTCGCGCTAAAGCTTCGCCTATAGATTTAGAAACTTTGTTAAACAAATTACACAGACTTATCCGAAATACTAAGTACACAAAACGGGTACAATGTACGAAGCGGCCAAAATGGTATAAACAAGATTTCACAAGATCGGCCTGCTCAGTTTAACTATGTATTCCATACAACTAACACATCCTTTCGGGCTCTTGGTCTCTGGGGGTACTAAGACGGGGAAGACATCCTTTGTCAAGGAATTCTTAGCCAACGCCCAAATCATGATCGACCCTGCTCCAGAAAATATCATGTATTTCTACTTGGAATATCAAGATACATCTTCTGAAATAGAAACCCTAATTCCAGGGATTCAGTTCGTTCAAGGTTTGCCCCAATCGATGTTGGATAGCATTAATCCCCAAACAAGAAATATATTTATAATTGACGATATGATGGGAGAAAAAGACGCAGAAATTGCTAAACTCTTTACGAAAAAATCACACCATGGGAATCTCAGTGTCGTTTACATTGTACAGAACCTGTTCCATCAAAGTAAAGATCACCGTACCATCTCTCTCAATGCTAGTTACTTAGTCCTAATTCATTTGGCCAAACAGTTGTATCCCAGCAACACAAAGTTTTTCCAGCAAGCCTATCAGATGGCGACTAAAGAGCCATATTCCTACTTGTTTGTCGATCTCACTCCGACCTGTCCCGATGAAATCCGAGTAAGATCCGGGATCTTTCCGACTGACACCCACTACGTGTACCAGCCCAGAGTATAAAAGGGGCTGTTCAGTGACAATGCGATCATTTGACAATGTCTGCTTGTATAAGAAGGAACTGCGACGTTTTAAAAGTATTGGCAAAGTGTAATCCTCAACTGCGAAACGCCATTTTAAAAGCTGCCGACGACGATATATTAGAAGCCATTAGACAGTGTCTTTTGAACGTGTTTATTACTCCGAAAACAGCAAGGAAACTAGCCCCTTATAACGATCATGTCAAGTTTGTTGCTGATAAATGTCATCCAGTAACAAAAAGAAAGAAAGTTATTCTACAAGAAGGTGAAGGTTTTCTACCGTTTCTCTTAGCTCCTGTACTTGAAGAATTGGCAAGTTTTTTAACCAAATAATGGAACAGGTCAGGAGATTGGTACTAGTTCCAGCACATATGATGGATAGAAAGAAACCCTTGGTTACTCCTTTAACAGCGCAGGTGAATGAACTAACTCAGAAATGCAAAATCTTCTTAAACGTCAAGATATAACACAAGACGAGAAAGTGAAAATGTACGATCAGTCGCTTAAACGTTATCTGAATTATTACGATAAACGAATGAGTAGCCCAGTACGTGTAAACGTCCTATCGACACCCGCAGCTGATGACAAACCTGAAGAACCAGCGAACACAGAAGAGACTGCTGAAACCGCACCGTCTGAGTTGCCTGGAGAGATAGAAACTGACATTTTAGAAAGTGTGCCTGTAACAATGAAATCAAGAGCTCGACAGTTCGTTAAGAAACTTAAAGCGAATAAAGACCTCATAGGATGGACTGGCCAAGGACAGATGGTATTCATAGGACGACCCATTCTGGGTACAAATGTTGTTGACTTGGTCAACGATTCTCTGCGTCAACGAAAGAATTTCAACCCTGCTGGATGGCAGCTTTTCGCAAAAGCATTAGGGAACATGAATATTCCCGAAGGCATTATCAGAAATGAAAATCGTTTAAGCATGGTCCGAGAATATAAGACTAAAGATATTTCAGACACCTCCCACCTAACGTCACAGGTAGTCTCAGCAACATAAAAAAGAACAAAAGAAAAACAGAAGCGAAGAGACAAAAACTTACATCCATATAAATGGGTTAAATAAATGTATTCCCTGTAAAGCTTTGATATTACAATAAAGAATTGTTTACAACATTGTCTTGTATTTATTACACACAATATTTACGCATAAAGTCACGAACTAGCATGTCATTCCATTCTTTATTATCAGTAAACATGCCAACAATTGTTGACATGGATATATTTCTACTTCGATGTAAAGCATAAAACAAACAATATTGTCCACACACGCGAGACCCTAATGACTGTAAAGTCTGTTCATTCCAAGTAAAACTACTAGTATGATCTCGTAAAAACGTTTCAAAAGTTTTGCTATAAAAGCTAGGTCCTTGTCCGTACGAGTCCATGAACTCCCTTTTCCATCTGAGGTGAGATAAATTGCTACCCAATGCGTACCAGGTCCATTACTAGAATCCACATTCAGAACAAAGCCAGTAGGTCTTTCCGATATCTGACTTGGTAGACGATCCGATGGTAACACGTCTTTAAATACGGTCTTGGTAAATGGATCACTTTTCAGGACGTTTAGGATTTGTAGAGTGTTCATCTTAACTGCTAAAGTCGCACAGAACGTTGCGGTTGCCGTCAATTTCGATAAGACTTTGAAATTCCCCAAGCACCACGATATTTATAGCTGTTGTCAGAGCCGTTCCAAATTGACATTCTATCGATACGTTTCCATTTTTAATCGGTTGAATATGTTCGCTCAGGCACAGATCAGCTGTCAGATCAATCACGAATAGAGTGTACCCATTGGCATACTCGTCTCGTGTAATACCATTGCCATCATTTTGAAATAACTTGTTAGTACCAGCATACAAGGTTTGGAAAGCGGACACGTAGTTACTTCCTCTCGCAGGAGCAAATTTCAGTTGTAGGGGTTTTCCAGGCAAATGTTCGCCATTTACCGTTAGACCAAGAGAAGTAATGTCGTAGTTTTTGAAATTGAAAGGATTTTTAGTGTAGGTACCATTATAAGCATCTGCATCGACCATTCCGATAACCACTCGATCAGGTAGAGGGCCTTGAAATATATTTGGTTGATTGCCTGACATATTTCCTCTCGGTACAGAAACCACTTTACAACTGACACGATTGATAGGGTACTTGGCCGTGACACGTTGAAGAGCATGGGTATGAGCCATCATAACGGTAGAAGAGACGTTGACACGTCGAACGCGAAATACACATTCTTCCAAAACCACTTTAAAGTCAGGATGATCTGCTGACGATACCAGGGAAAATGGGTTTCTCGAACGCACTAGCTTGAGTTTGATTGGTACAGCACCAAGAATATAACGGTCTTGTGCAAACAGATCGGAATGGATTCTTCCTTCCATAGCCACAGACTTACTTTGACTTGCATGAACATACCGCAGTTTCAAACCCTTGTTTGCATCGCGATCTACTGATACAGGGTTCACGACATCCATTCGACCAGCTTGATCTTTATAGAACAGCGCTGAGGTCGGATGAGATGATTTTGCGTCTTTGCTAAAGTTCAGTACAGTTTCCATATATGATCGGTAGGGATAAGCAGTGCTCGACGGTGTGACAAGTTTGTCGTTCAGATAAACGTCTACTTGAGAAAATAAAGCATGCATGCACAGATTTACAGGTCCGATTTGAACATTTTCATCGAGATATTAGATCCGTCGTTGTTGGTTATCTTTGCTTTCACGTGTAGGTAACTGTTTGCTAAATCGGTATACACATCAGAATTTGCAGCACACAGAAACTCGATGGTGTCTGAAGCTCCAATACTCGATACTGGATCTATATCTTCCCAAAATCCTTTATTCATTTCTACTTGTGTAGCAGGCATTACAAATAAATCTAATTCTGATTTTCCACACTCACACGAATCTTTATGTAGGGCACTAAAAGCTTGACTCATGATTTATATTTTATAAACGGTCCAATCTTTGCTTCCGTAGGCTCAGATGTTTTCTTCTTCACAGTTTGCGAACGACTGACGGTTTTACGTCTTGTGTTTACTTTTATAGGAGAATTCCCCCGTTTGCGTTTACGACCGGCTCCTGATTGGTTCGTAATGCGACGGACCCCTTTTTGAGCAAGATCTTTCATGGCTTCAGAACCACGCCCTTTTATCGCTTGCTTTACATTCTTCCCTGCCAGAACAACTTCACCAACGTCTTTTACAGCTTGCAGAGCTCTTCCAATAGCTTGAGCTCCTCGTTTTACCAGAGGTATTGCAAAGCGTGCAAAACTTTTAAAAAAACTTCCAATGCCGTAACCTTTCTGAATACGTGCACCTCGAAAACCAGGTAGACTTCCACCTTGCTGTCTTCTTAAATAATGCTGTTGAAATTGCTTTACGTCTGGAATAATTGTATGTCTCAATTTTGCGCAGAGCTCCACGCAACTTGACGATTTCCTGATCAAGTCGCTGAAGAATATTCTTGAGCAAATATATGCGGATCACACAGGTGATGGCCCAGTGCAATACACGCTTGATGCAGTGGCTCGCGATGCGTTCTTCAAGTTCTCCAAACCACAAGACAACTTTCCTACACAATCGCAAGCATCAATTGTGAATTGGGAAGAACCTACACATTGCAAAAACTCCAAAAGAAACAAACATGTTCTTTGCCTGGCATTATCTATGCTCGTCCTTTATGACCGTCTCGACAAATCCCTCAGTTTACAGGCCGGGCCAACAAGCCGAGTTATTAACGTGGCTACCCTTAACATGGCGATTGTGATGGTGGAGAGCTTGGAAATTTACAAAGGAATATCCGAGACGGATAAAAAATGTTTTACTGTAATGTTTCCGTCTTTTATGTTTCGCTGTTTTTACTAAATAATTTTCTGAATTGTCTCTCAAATTCAAGAATGCTTTTTACGATACATAGTTTCAGTCATGGGCATATATAGGCTGCGAAAGCACTTTCAAAGTGGGAGGGCATCACCAAAGGGGCACCTTGGTAATTTCAAAAATGATTGGTGCAAGGTGATCTCTGACGAACTTTATGGTTGTTCCACAAACTGGGTCTCTGAACTGGGAATTCGTACAGTTTTAAGCACTATTTTCGTGTGTTCTTTTTTCTTTTATATTTAACTAAATACACTATTTTGTCAACCCGGAAAATTTATTCAGTTGTTCCAAACGTTGTCACTATTGCCCTAAAGCGCACTTTCTTCCCATTTGCAGACTGAAGAACATTAACATGATTTTCCATCAAACTAGAGGGTTGATCGTTCAAATTATTTCCACATCATTTTCACCAAATCAATCGTTCCAATCAAACATCACAGACTCATCACTTTGAGTCTTTGTGGTAAAAACATAATGAAGTGGTATATTTCAAAATCAATGGAATTGCAAAAGTCAAATGGCATAAAAGTCTGTGACACTGACCCTCCACTCTCATTAAATTTTATAGACATGCAAGATTAACCCTGCTAACAAGGCTGTCAAGGTTGGCATGACCGAAGACCAAGTGAAAGACCAAATTTTGAGGATGAAAGGGCCTTACACAACTGCTCGTCATGTGTCTACCAGTTTTTCCTCCCAATGTTGCCCTAGGGTCAATATGGTACAAGCGTCAATGGAAGCATTGCAAGCTTTGGGATTAGGAAAATTCAAAGTTCATAACAAACTTAGCGTATACTACAAGAATGTACCCCATGGAGACCGTCAACCTAAGTTGGCTAAATTCAACATTTCATTAGAGGAATATTCATCCATCTTTGACCAAGAGGATGATAAACTTACCCAGACGAACAAAGAAACGATCATGGATGGTCACCCAAATCCTGGACACCTTGAACAGTATCAAGAACGGGAACTTCAACCACCTGACATAGGAACAGCTTAAGTAGATCCGCGCATGTTGAATTAGAGTATTGTTAATGTGGGTAAGATTAGGATTTCTGATTAGAAAGAGAAACCATAACACATTAATGGACGATTCATATGTCATTAGAATATATAGTCGTAGAAGAAATTAGTTGTAATAATGGTATTAGTTATCGAAGTGAATACGATGTTATTGTTTCAAATTGTTGACTATGCAAGTGTACCATATTTTCATAAGTAAAATGATTCGAAGGCTGGAGACGAAATACCAGTACTAAAGTGTTTTTAGGTTCGTGTGTTCGAATTACTGTGTTCGACCAATTTCATGAATGACAGCTGTCGCTCCTAACGATCCCTAAAACACTATATATATGGCCCTCTTATATTAATTACTGTGGTAAACGAAAAAAAATTATCACAAGCAATATACCAGACTGACAGAGCACAAACCGAAAATAAGGTAAACATCAGCCATGCGTGACTGAAATCTCAAAATATGGACTAAAACAAGACAACAATTAATTTTATCACAAAGTCGTCAGACGAAGTAGAAAAAGTAAATAGCACCGTTTAACATGTTTTGCAAATGATATTTATGAACGGCGATTCAGGTAGTTCACTAACAGTGCCAGTAGGTGCGACAAACCTCTATGGGGGTTCGGAGGCATGCCCCCCGGAAAATTCTGAAATCTAGAGTCTCTGAAATGGCATTTCCTGCATTTTGGGGGAGTATAAAACCTTTTGGGGGAGTATATCGATGATGTATAAATGTTCATTAATGAACACGGTCGTATTTTAATGATACAAACTGAGACAGAGGCATTGGTTGTAATGAATTGTGGCAAAAGGAGATAGCGAGGAAGTAACTGAACGGGGAGGAGGGTGTCCTGTCCGGCGGCCTAAAATGGGGATCGCCCATTTTAGAGACATTAACTAAGTACTCGTAAGGTCGATGTCTCACCCATCCAAATCCTTCACGTGGGTGAAGTGTGCGAGGCACAGCACTTCTGTGAAGTGATAAGGATGACAGCACTTCCTGCCACGAATTGAGCACAGTGATAATTCCCCCACTGAAGGTTTTGGATTTGTATAGTAGGAAAAGTATATTATTTAATCTAGTAATAATTGGAAAGTAGGAATATTTATGGATTGACTTAGAAGTACTGTATATAGTTCGATAATTGCTACAAATGTAGTCAGTTTTTGTTTGTTTTTTAAAACGAGAACGACTTTCAACCTAAAAACCTAAAATATGTATTTATTCATGCACGCTCGTGAGTTGATCTGGAATAGACTTGAGAACTTCTTTTGGAGTGTGAATGTACGTCTGGAAACAGTCGGAAGACCAAGGGTCTTGATCAGCCACGTAGGGAGGCCAACAGCGCCGGCAGTAGAAGCGGCTCCGATTCGAAAGCTGTGGGTTGCGTATTCGGTTGAGTTAAGGCCACAAGATGAGAGAAGACGTCGGAGGTGCGTAGTTAGCAACATACGTGTTAGAGGCGTGTTATCCTTGAAGCGGAAAAGCGGTCCTTGGCTTTGCGTGTTGCGATGTGGATGTTGAAAAAGGTAGTTGCGCATTGCCCGAACAGGGCAGAGATTGTTCTTGGTTGTTGCGACCAACAACCGACATCCCATTCGGAAAGGATCGGTTTTTGACTGTTTAATAAAAACTTCGTAGTAGGTTGGTGAGGTGATGCTTGGGTGGAAGGTTATGTCGTTAACTGTAAGGTGCACGGATGGGTCGAAGGGACCGTTGGTGGTAAACTCGCTACAGCGGAGAAAGGCGAAGAACGCCAAGGTGAAAGCTGCCCAGAACATGACATGGTCAGTGTTAAAAGTAAGCTGAGGTTGAAGGACATTGTGGAGACGGTACAATATTTCAACAGTAATAGGACGAAGAATTCGCTTCAATTGGCCTCGAGAACGTTTGACTGCTTTTAGAATTTGGTTTAGGTATGTCATTTTATGCATTTTGATTGGAAGTTGGAAAAGGATATGGAGATGTGCTACACCCACGAGATAATTTTTGATCGTTGCGTAAGACAGAGTAGAGGAAATTTGAGTCACAAAGTAAACGAGTGTAGTTTCTGAAGCTGGGACTAGAGGGGTACGAGGTGTTACAATTCCTTGGGATAGGCAAAACTGAATAAATTGTTTTATTCCTGAAGCGTAGGTGCGGTGAGTCGCGGCCGACCAGGAGTTTTTAAAGAGAGCTTGAACCAGAAATGTTAAAACTGGATCGTGGATTCCAGGATGGTACAAGGCAGAAGGGAGGCATTTGGAGCCAGTGTCCTGAATCGATCCATCTGAAATCGAGACAAAGCTTCGGCTATACCATTGTCTACACCGGGGACATGTCGGGCTTGGAAAATAAAATTATTGAGAAGGGTGTTTAACGTAATGTCCCTGACCAAGGTCATGATCTCAGCCGACTTAGATTTCTTTGCGTATATAATTTCAACTACAGATCTATTGTCTGACCAGAAGACTATCCGTTGGTTGGCCCAATTGTGCCCCCACAGTTTACAAGCAATGTAAATCGGAAAAAGCTCTTGCCACTCTATAGAAATTCCTAACTCCTTTGAAATTGTTTGGTGTGGGAGCCACTTTCCCTGAAACCATGCATTTGCGAGGAACCCCCCGTAACCTATCGAACCAGAGGCGTCTGTGAAAAGCTCAAGATCAGGTGACTGAGTTTTGGATCGCTCGAGAAAAAGAGACACCCCACTCCAAAATTGTAGGAAAATTTTCCATACTAACAGGTCTTCGTGAAAGCCTTCAGAATGTAATAACCTAATGTGGTGATAAGGCTGGGTGACACCTCGCGTGAGGTTGATTATCCGTTGGAGAAAAACCCAACAACCAGGGGCGACAACCCGACACGCAAACTGGAGATGGCCTATCAAAGACTGGAGCTCGCGCAACGTGCATGATTCTTTTACCCTCCCAAGAGCAAACAGCCATTTTTAGGCGCTCGAGCTTATCTTCTGGAAGGCGTGCTTCCATCTTAATTGAATCTAAGGTTATTCCTAAGAATTCGAGTACTGGAGATGGGGCAAAGGTCTTACCAGGGGCAATGGGAATGTTTAGCTCAGTAAAAAGAGTAAGTAACTTGCATAAAGAGGTGAGACAGTGTGATCTAGGAGCCGATTCGACAACGAAAAAGTCGTCCAATATGTGTAGCACATTTTGAACTTGGAGGGTGTTCTTAAGTAACCATTCGATCGCGTCGGAGATAAGGTTAAAAAGGAAGGGCGCGCTACGAAGACCAAAGGGGAGAACTTTGTCGAAATAGTAGAGATTTTTCCAACACATCCCGAGGAGTTCCCAGTCGTCAGGGTGCACCGGAATATTGCGAAAAGCGGATTGTATATCTGTTTTTGGCATGAGACAGTTTTTTCCCGACTTGATTATGAGGGAGATAGCGTCGTCGAGTTTGACATATTGTAGCGAGTAGTCTTCCGGTGAAATGTGATCATTGACACTTGTACCAGCCCCTTTTGGGTGGGAGAGATGAAATATCGTGCGCCACTAATCACTGTTTCTTAGGAACCAAGCCAATCGGATAAACTTGAAAACAAGGAAACGGAACCTCTTTGAAAGGTCCTGCGGTGCGACCCAACTTGACCTCGTTAAGTAGGTTCTCATCCACAATTTCCGGATGAATAAAAGCCGATCTTAAATTTTTTGCTAAATATGACTGTCGTGCTCCCTCATAGCCAAGACGAAAACCTTGTCGCAGACCAGTGCACACAAATGACACAAATGCTGGATCTGGGTGATTAGTTAGTAAATATTCCAAAAGGTCGATATTAATTGGAGTGGGTGGATTTTGTAAGTTAAGATAAGCTTTACTTTCCTTTGCGCTTATGGCCATTTTCGTCAGTTCCTCGCCGGCTGTGGGAGTCGTATTCACTGTGGAATTCACCACAGCTACTGCAGCGATGTTGGAAGGGGCATGGTTGACTGGCGCACGGTTTTCCCCTGTTGAAATTTCCACAGAGTGCTGAACGAGGGGTCGAGTTACTGGATGACCTAGAGTGAGACATGGGGCATGATTCAGCTAGGTGATCGGCACTACCGCAGGAGTAACAGACTGTGCGGGCTAACCCAGTAAATTTGTCAAGATAGAGTTGGAGATCTCGTTCACCCCAGTTTAAGGAAGGGTTTTTCGAGGCTTTTCGCCGAAAATCTACGTCATAGGAGTACCATGCAAGACCTCGGAATTTCCGGGCGGCAGAACGGATAATCTGCTGATAGGACAACAACTGTGATGCCTTAAAGGGGAAACGAGACACGACCACATATGAATATATCGAAAAGGCAGTGAGCCATCTATCCAGGGAGTCAATTTTTAAGCGCTTAGAAGGGCCCTGGGAAGTGGGTGAAAAAGGTATTGTAACACTCGAACCATCGACCGAAATCGAAAAGGAAGACTGGGGGTGCAGGTCAACATTCTCTGGCAAAAGTGAAGCAAAATCGACGTACTCACCATTTAATATTGATTGTGTAAGCTTCTTTGGTATATGGTTAGCGAGAGGTTGTTGGGAACTGGTGGGCAGTTCGGCGCTGGTAGGACCAAGTGCGTCGATGGCGGGAGCGGTGGAAAGCGATTCCAGAAACTGAGAGACGTGGTTCGGATTGCCCAACGGATTCATGGTCTCGTCATGGAGTTGACCGTCTTGTCGGGTTAGTTGCGGTTGCGTCTCTGTGAGGCGTCGAGCTATAATTGGAACCAACTTTTCAACTAATTTGTCTAGGTTAGTGGAGGACGATGGCGGCGGCTGAGTCGAAGACTGCGGAGTGGAATCGTTGTTTGGTAATGACGACGGTGTTGTACTCTCTTGGCTTGGTGGTAGAGTAGCTGGCGACGCTGGAAGCGGAGGGTTGATCGCTTGAAGTCGGTTCAACATCTCGCGACGTGAACCAGTCAGAGGCATGTAGTGTTGGGCCAGCATCAGTTGTAAGCCTTCACTAGATAAATTTTCTAGTGAAGTTCCCTCGTTCTGGGCTGTCCGAGTAGAGGTTGAGCCGGGTTGTGGTGCTGTCGATCCTCCTGCACGTGAGCTGGAAGTTGTCCGTTGGTTGCGGGTAAGTGAACGACCTCTTCTTTGAGCGGGCATTGTGAAAGAATAAAAATCCCCGGAAAACTTAAACTGATGTTACAGAACGATTTGAGAGCCCTCTGTGAGTCTGTGACAGAATGACCTCCGTCGCCCTTGCCACATTCATTTATACCATTGCCTCAGGGAGGAATTTTGATTTGATAAGCCAATAAGGGGGAAACTTTAGATAAGGTTTGGGTTGGGCTTTATCTTTTTGCCGCGTGTTTTGGCGCACTTATTTATCTGGCTTTTGCATCTGACATGTTCACATTCCACAGGAAACTACACTTAAAGATCGCTTTGAGGCAGGAGATTTATTATCTCTTACTCCCTCACATTAACCTAAATTTATTATTAATACATTTCTAAAACGTATAATCACCCTCACTTTCAGCTCCAAAGATGGGGGGCTGAGCCCCCTTTTCCCCACTTTTACAAATTTCCTCTTCATGGATGCGACACGAATTGGAAATTACCGGCTGTATAGTCCGCTTTGTTGAATCGAATTAACTGAACTGAAGTGCACTCAAATGCCTCCAACAATAGCATAGACATGCATACGACACATATGATATACCAAACCAAACTCAGATTTTAAAAACCATCCGTCCAATATTTCCATTCAGTCAGCAAACCGTGTCTATATATCCCTTAAGATCGAGGTCATGGTCTATATTAATAATGTTGGGCGGATTGGGGTTAATTGGCATTCGCACATTACGCTATTCCAGACTCGTTGATTCACGGTAGCGTGATGCAATCAATAAAAGACACTTTATTTCTTGCAATGTAGGGTAAACAATGATCTATAGTGCTCACTCGCAGCACACCAACCTCACATCTTTTTAGTCTACTCTACGTGTACAGCCTGTATTGCATCTTTATAATTCAAACACGGAAAGACATTTTATCGTAATTACATATTTCCTTTACGTTGTTTGAGATTATGTTTGTTATTTCCGAATGTCGAGCTAGTTTCTTTTTCGTCATTGATCTGTCGCACCTTTCTAGGTTGTAAATGCTAATTAAAAAGACACCCTAATCTATGAGTGTGTATGATATCTTGTGTATTAACTGTTGTTTCATGCGCGCGTGCTAATTCATTTCGAACATTGAATATTTTGTTGTTATCTAGTCCTAAACTGCGAAAGTCGATTGATACTATTTTACTCTATAAAACTGGAAATAAGCTCAAATACTGTAAATCTCGTGCGGATGACTTGATTTAGGTCGTTTGTAAAAGAAGCCGTGCATGCGGAAATCTGAAAGTTGGTGTTTTAATTCAACTTTAGCACCTACTTTAACTGCGCCTAACCAGGATATTAAATCAGAAGGTAAATTTAGTTAAAATTCGTCACGCGATATAATCTCATGCAGGCCTTGCCCGGAGTAAAACTAACGCGCTCCATAAAAAGCGCTCCATAAAAAGCGCGCGTCGGACACCCGACGCGCGCGTTTTCGCGCGCGTACTCAAAACACTTGATTTCATGCGCTATACTAAAAACAAGAGTACAATACATGGTTGTTTTTATCTTGTATTTACGTAATCAACATTCCCATACACCATTGCCTGTAATATTACCTTAGTTGGATTATAATTCTTAAAACTTAACAGTAATAACTAAACAGTGAACAATAAACCCGAAAATAAACTAAATTTTTGAAATTGCATGGAATATATATCGTATTAAAAAGAGAAACTAAAACTGTCTAAAAGTCAATATTCTTCTTCACTGAAATAACTTGTCATGGATGTTTGTTCATCGTCGTCGTCTTCCAGTTCCTCGTCGTCGTCTTCCAGTACCTCGTCGTCGTCTTCCATTTCCTCATCGTCGTCTTCCAGTTCCTCGTCGTTGTCTTCTAGTTCCTCGTCGTCGTCTAGTTCCTCGTCGCTGCTGCTAACATGCACCGTCGCTTCCATCAGTCTGACCTTCAACTACCTCCTCAATTTGCCTCACTCGCCGCTTCGACAAATAAATTTCAAGAGCCCTTTCAATTACGTCGGCCCTTTCGTCTTGTGACCAATTCTTGTCATTGGCTTTGATAATCATGGTGTTGTTGATAACTTTATGCGCCAAAGAAAGACGGCGGTCAGACAAGATGGATGACAGCACTGAAAACGCCCTCTCTACCGTCGAATTCGATCCAGACATGCTGACGACGAGGGAAACAAGCTTGTAAATATTTGGATACTCGATTCTGCGATATCACAAGATGTTTTGCCAAATCATGGCCGCTGTGAAGTCGTCGCCAGGCTTTAAATAATGCGATGAGATGAGTTTTCTCACTTGCCTCCATTCTTTCGCAACTTTCAACACATCAAAACCGGATTCTTCAAGTGGAACTTTGAAATGATCGCAAAGAGAAAGTATTTCCTCAATGCCGTAGTTCATCGAAGGATTCGAAAACTGAGGATCCAGGCACTGCATAGAGGAAAAAACGGAATTGCTAAAATCTTTAAAACGAGCCTTAAGGATGGAAATAAGGGATGCTGAAATCGCTTTTAGCTTTCTGCCTACGGTAATGATAGATTGATCATTGAAACCAGTGATTTTGTCAGATACGATGGTGTGGTACTCTCTGTTATGAGGCTTGCGTTTCTCATGACCAGACTTGCAATGTGCATGCTCTGCCACCACACTACTATCATCTTTTGTTTTGAACGAGAAATATAAAAGCATGCTGTCCAACTCAACACCATCATCACTCTCCACCCGGTCTTGCAAATTCCTGATGGTCATCTCGATTGATGGACGGACTTGAAATGGCATCAAACCATCTCCTTCAAAGACCAATTAAGAAGGTCGTAACGCTTCAAAAACATGAAGTGCAGCACACATGTTCAAAATTTCACTTGCACTGCGCAGCTTCTTCAACAGTCCCAAAACCTTTGCCTTGGTCTCGGCAGAATTGGCATGAACAGCGTAATTTTCAAAGGCTGTTATCAAAGCTGGTATCATGGGGACAAATCTTCTGAACCCTTTATCTCTGTGGCTAACGAACCGGGTGCCATGGATTCTCGTCAGAACGTAATATGTAATCTCAAGAATTTCAACAGTCTTCTTCACCTCCTCTTTCAGAGCTCCAGATCTTTTCAGGAGGTTGTAGATTGTCAAGTAGAGCAGCTCGGCATTTTTCAAAAATGGAACATTCGTAGCATCTTTCAGGGCTAGTTCAATACGATGATTTACGCAATGAATAGTCGTCAACCATGGCCTCTCTTGTTTCAGTTGGGTCAAGACTCCTCTGTAGATTCCAGTGTTCACGCTGGCTCCATCAGATGTAGCGCTTACTACATGCTTCTCGTAAACATGCTCCAGAAGACCCATTTCGGTTTTGAAAACATAGTCAATGCCTTTCTTGATAGAATCGGCATATGTTCCTCCATGATCAGCCATTTCGACCAAGGATGTCACAAAGTAACATGGCAACCCCCCACGCTCTACCCTGGTAAGGATGAGTTCTTTCTCACTTCGAGTCTTCCTTGCTTGTGATCCGTCCGACAGGATAGACATAAAGTCGCTTCCTGTCAGTACCACTGACACCTTTTCAGTTACTGCCTCGGCAATGGAACTGATGAATTCTCTCGCTGCCTTTCCATCCTGCTTGCCTTGAATTAGACTAACTCCGTTTTGTTTTTGACACTTTACCAAAACGGAAAAGTGCTTTAACGGCATACTTGGCGTCATGGCTAGCTCATAAGCGGTACGAAGCAGTTTCTTGTAGGCGTCGCGTGAAGATTTCTCAACACAAGAGATGATTGTTGGTTGATTTCTTGATGTCGATGCTCCTTCTTGGCTGATGATCATTCGTTCGCTAGCAGGCTTTTCTCTTTCAATGGATAGTGCAAGTTCATGCATCTTTCCTTTGAGGTGACGATCTACACTATGCTTTGTTACGCCATTTGTTCCATTGATGAATGTTTTAACGGAATTCGCCACCTCTCCTTTGCAGTTGTGGTGCTTTAGCAAGGAATTTGAATTTCGGGCACAGACTTTGCACCAAATAAAATTCACGTACGAAATACGTGCGATAAAAGGCGCGCGATAAAAGGCGCGCGATAAGTATTTTGACGCGCGCGTCTCCGGGCAAGGCCTGCTCATGGCATTTCCTGCAATTTTCTACCCGCATTTTCCATTTTACCCGCAATTTTCTACCCGCATTTTCCATTTTATCCGCAATTTTCTACCCGCATTTTCCATTTTACCCGCAATTTTCTACCCGCATTTTCCATTTTATCCGCAATTTTCTACCCGCATTTTCCATTTTACCCGCAGTTGTCTACCCGCAACTGCAGGGCTACCCACCCGCGTTCTCGTGAAAACCTCCGATTCTCCACTTGATGCATGTGATTTAGTGGATTTATTATTAATTTTTTTTGTATAAACATATTTTATTAATTACATTTTCCCCAAGAACGAAACGCTCATCTAGAGCATAGTTTTTTCATTTTTGTTCGCAAATTCCTCACGAATACCATAGTTGTTACTTTCGTATTACTTTCGTATTCAGTTTTATATTTTGCTTTTGCATTGCAAAATTCTTAACGTTCATTCGTTAGTTTGAATATTCAAAAGTTTTAACCGTTTTTTAGTGATATGATATGTTAAAACTTTTGAATATTCAAACTAACGAATGAACGTTAAGAATTTTCAAACAATCCCTAATCTAGACACTTATATAATCATCTCTGTAACTATATTTTAGTCATTAGACCATTTTAATTATCTGAAGAGTACCACACAACACGTGCGGTACGAAACTAAATAGTAATAAAAGTGTCTAATCAAACCTATATATATATATATATATATATATATATATATATCACGCCGGGCACAAAAGGCACCAAAAACGTCAGGTCTTGCGCAACGCGTTTGCCATCTTGGTCGTGAGTCAAAATGGGGGCCTGAGAGTGAAATTACGAGCTACTTAAATATCATATTTCAAAGGCTCGTACAAATAACGTGTGAAAGTCGGGCAGCAATCGGTCCACAGTCGTAGAAAGAGTACGAGATTCCCTTCATTTTGACACCAAACATGTCATATTCGATGCAAAACATAGATTTTTTACACAACCTGAAAGTTTATCGTTTTATGGACAAGCTGCGATATAGTTGGAAAAGGAAGATTTGACCCTTCGTCTATTTCCTTTGCAATACACTCTCAGCAGCTCCTTAATGCAGAAAGAGAAAGCTTTGGTATTCTTCTGTAGTGCCTTCGTTTTGGTTTTTAAGTTCGACGCCACGATTGTCTGCAATATTGAAATCTATATGCGCAGTTTCGCCTGCCATGCCACGTTTTAACGTCGGCGACCTCGCCAGGGAGAGAAAACAATTAAGGGAGAAAGTTGTCATGGAAAACAGAAATTTAAAGGCACTTGATGATGAACTTTCTGTGTTGACCACTGAGAACGAAAAGAAGAGAAAGCAGCTTTGTAATATGAAAGCAAAATACAGAAGGCTTGATCTCAAGGTTAGTTGTAAATTATTGATCATGCCTCTATCGATAATACTACAGAAAAATTGATTTTTCACTAATTATGCATGTGTGCATTTTTAAATTGCTTTCTTTTCTGTCTTGTCGTATGCATCCAAGGTTGAAAAGATGGTTAAGGATGTTGAGGGCTTAGAGGATGTAGAAGAAGAGCTAGCTCAGACGTCAGGTACTAGTTCAGATAAGCAGCGCCAGTGTAGTAATAGTACAGAGAAGAGTAAGTGGAAGACAGCTAAATTTCTTGTAGATGGAAAGAATGGGTTAAGTCCATCATTGGCCAGACAGAGAAGGAAGCAAACTTTTGAGGCAGCTAGAAGAATTCATGGTGGAAAGGAAGAATTGTCAGTTCCTACAGCAGTAGGCTTGATAGACACAGCATTAGCAAAATGTTCCAAAGATGTTTTAGTTGATTTCGACACTTTGTGTGATGGTTTGGATGACGATGATAAGGTTCGTGGTTGCTACCGCAGGTTGAAGGAGCTTTTAGTCAAACTAGCTGAGTTTTATCTGTCTGGTTGTGGTGGGCATTCCATAACATGGTTTACAGAACCATATACATTTTTTGTTTCATTAGGAGGTGACGGTGCCGCTTTCGGAAAGTACGATACTGCCTGTGTATGGCTTGTGGGCTTTTTGAATATTGGTAGGGGGATATTGAGTAGCAACGAGAACTACTTGCTCTTTGGAGCTAACTGTAGTGAAAATTGCATTCCTGTCCAACGGTTCATTAAAATGCTCTTGGGTGACATTTGTGAGATTGAGAAAGATGACAGTATCACCTGCTGTCATAATGGCGAACAAGTAAGTGTCAAATTTTGCATTGGAGAACTCCCCAATGACATGAAAATGTTAGCATTTCTTGGTGGAGAACTCAGCAACAGTGCAAATAAAGATTTTTACATAATTTCATGTATTTTATTGCTGCTGTAGAGCCTTTTGCAGAGAAAGGCTCCCGGCAAGAATTGATTGTTCATGTTTTGTCATGTCTGTGCCTGATTTTACGTGAATGTGTTTCCCTTTTCAGTCGCATTCAAATCAGTGACAATGAACTTCTCGAGCTTCAGCGTTACTGTAAGATTTACTTCGCACTTAACAATCTTTTTTTTCACCACCACCCAACTGCTTGGACTTTGGGTCATGTTGTACCAGTCCATACACAGGAAATGAAAGAAAAATATGGAATGGGGCCTGGCTTGAATTCTATGGAAAGTAGAGAAACCAAGCACATTTCTATTTCCAGGTACTGTGGCAACACCAATTACCACACCAGGTGGGAACACCACACGGTGGTCAGATTGCGCTAATTTTCTCTCACTTGGCGCTGATATGGCTTGTTGTGTCACGTGACAAAATGGGCAATGGCGCCTAAGAAAAAACTTCGCGCATGATTGAGCCGCAGTATTTGCATAAATTAAATGCTTTTGTGGAACTTAGTCTCCTTTATAACAGGGCAAAATCATTTGGCTTCAATAATATTGTGAGGAAGGGGTACCTAATTTATGATTTTTGTCCTTTTATAAAGATTTTCTATGTGGCCCATTCCTTCGACAATAGAGTTTAAACTCGAATTTCTCACGCTAATACACATCGGTTTTGTTGTTTTTGTGTTGCTAACTTGAGATTGGATAAAATGAGTTCTTATGTCCCATATTTTTTCCAAATTTTGAACGTCAAATTCAAGAATATGTCTCCAGGGTACCCTTCTTGGTGCACATTTTTTCATGTTTTGATGACTTGCAGAATTCATATTTTAGTTTCGTATCATGGCTTCCAGAAGCGATGCTGACGATGTCGAGAAAACGTAAGGAAAATTGCTTTTAAACCTATGTTTTGAATGTAATTATTGAAGACTTCCGCCATCTTTAATTCGCTGTTGTTTGCTTTGACCAAAACGAGGGCTTGATTGATCTTATATTATTCTAGGGACGAAAATCTTTGCAAGAAGAATCGGCGGTGTTCCAAAGATGATGGGCATCAAGGGAAATGTAATTCCAAAAGAAAATATCCCTCATTTTGGATGCATTCAGTTCCTCATGTAAAGCACTCTCTTAAGAGAGAGTTTAATGGGGAATCTGAGAAGACGATTAATGAGTATGAAGCAAAGCTGGCTCGAATAGGCGATGTTGAAGAGCGTGAACAACAACTTTCATTAAGGGAAGCCGAAATTGATAAATTGAGGGATGACTCTGGTAAGTAAAGCTAACAATTAGAATCGACAGAGTTTATAAGTTATCTTGATTGTAATTTAAGAATTTCGAATTTGTTGATGTGTTTCCTGGTTCTATCCAAAACATTGATAATAATACAGTATGGAAACTGTATGTTGCTTTCAATTGATTAACTGTCATAAATACTCTTTATACAGTGTCTGTATGGTTATACAGTACATATAATTTAAATTAATTGTTTTATATTTAAATTGATGCAAAGGATATTTGAAAGTACTCCTTCAACAGACGCAACAAGCACGGTCTAAACGAGTAAAGAATGGCACTACATTTGCAATGGTTAATGATAGCAGCAACAGTACTCGTTTTAGCCGCCACAAGGAAACAAGTGATATACTGAGTTACGTGCATGGTGGAGAAGAAGGTGCAGTTTATGGCGCATGGGATTTCATTGCTGCCAATGCTTCCAAAGAAGTGATAGATAAGTTAATAAGTAGTTATAAAAGGGGAAAATATTTATATGTTTTTTTTGGAGAAGCAGTCCATCACTTTAATAATTCTGAAGATGCATTGAAGCAAGCTGTTGCAATGAAGCATCAGAATTTTCTTTCGCGAAGAAAATTTAATCTAATTTGTAAAACCCAAAGTTCCGTGTTCAAATGCCGAAAAGGAAATTTGGTTACCCAGAAATTTAAAATGCATGGATATTGAAGTATCGCTACCTAAAATAGTGAGTGACTTGAAGGTTGATAAGTTTGTTAAGAATCTAGATATAGGTGAGTTGTCTCCTATCCCTCACTGCTCTGGTGTATCCCGTACCATTACATGTTTAGTATACATGATATTAAACTTGTACTTGGGGTCGCCACGTCTTTATAATGGTATGATATGGTTTAATGAGAATGTAGATCACTTCATATTTCAGTTTTCGGATGACGGTGCTCCTGAAACAAGTGAATTGGGAATGTGCATTGGGTCACTCACTTGTTGGAATTTTGGAGGCATGGTAAGGAGTAGGGATTGGCATTACTTGCTGCATTGTCCGAGTGTGTCAGAGAAAGATCCAGTAATGGAGGATCTCTGGAAACAACACACGGATGAGATGCAGATTCTTCAAGGGAATCTCTTCAATATTTGTGGCCATCAATGTACTGTTGAGCTCCAACCCAGTGCAGGTCAGTCTTGGAAAAGCTGGGCAAATAATGAGCTGAATCAAGCAGCTACATACCCCTCTCCCTATGCGAATGTGCATAAGGGAGATTTGCACAAAATGGGTCAGACCATTGGCTCTACTGAGAGATTTACCTGGAAACTGCCTACCCCAGGAAGGAGGGAGGAAGCCCTAACGAAGATGACGGTATTTAAAAGAGGGCTTTCCAAGCAATTGACACCTGCCCAAATTCACAGTCTTGAATTGGAATTCTTGGCCAAAAATGGTATTAGACAGGTGGGACCACCCAGGATTGAAATATTTGCAGACCGTCAAAGACCAGAGCCTGTACACAATGAAATAAATGCATGGCAACATATACTTAAGGTGGTTGTCCTGGCTAATTTTTGGTTTTCAGATTTCCCCAATCTTTTGATATATAACACTTTATTACATCTAATATTGACAAAATGTGTTATTTTTCTCCAATCGTTTGCCAAAACTTCGCTGGACGCTTCGGAATATGACTAGTTTACCGGAAGTTGACGTGTGAAATGCGTCAAAAGGCTGGGTCGGTTGCTAACCGCATGACTGAGCATGCGGAATTCTGGTCAGCGCCTTTTTTATAACACAAGTGCAAAATGGCGTTGCATGTCGCCAGACGCGAGGCCGCTTTTATGGCCTTCAACGACGAATTCTCAAGGAACGGGTATGTATTTTGTTACATTTTCTGTGCGTTTGATATATTTTATATGTGTCCTAAGTAATCAGCGTAAATATCTGTTTCAGTTACGGTAAAGCACCAGAAGGGCTTGTCCGCATTTTAGCGGACTTTCAGCTAAAGCCTGGCGAGACGGCGTGCGAGGGGAGAGCACGCATCTACAAACGGTTGTGGTGTCTTCTCTGGGTAATTTATACTTAACTTTTTGTTAAACTTTCGTTTATCAGACTGCACAAAGATTATCTAAAATGTACTGTTGTTTTCTTCGGTGTGCATTGTTCAGTTCGAGATTCCATTGTATACATGCGCTAATCCCTGGCGGTAATATGCCCAACTCGCTAATATTTCGCGAGCATTTAGCAAAGTTAGCAGTGTACTTGCGCTGCTCTCAGTTCAATCGCCACCTTATTTTGCACCATAAGTTAGGTATATTTTCCATTTCTTTTGCAGTTTGGTAGTGGAAAGAAATTGGGGGCGGAGGTGAAGGCAACGGGGGCCCACATATGTGTACCCCTCGACCCTGAAGGCCATTGTAAGGGAGATCATCCCTGAGGGCCTGGTGGATCAACCAGATCCAACCCATGCAGGAGTAAGTACTATTTATTATATTTATGTTCCAGAAATATGCTTTATTTTTTTTGCTTCTCATTACTTATTGAATGAATGTAAAATATGAATTTGCCATATATTTTAAAATGACAGAGTCACAGAGACTAGTAAACCAGGTTGTCATCTATTTATAAGTATTTATACACTAACATCAATTTATTTATTTACATATATACTTATTCATTGTTTTGAATTTTCTAGGTGTACAAAGTCAACATTGGTGACTTGCACCATGCCAAGTGGCCAGCAGCAAAAAAAAAGAAATAAAAATATTTACAAAAACACAACATTGGTCGATTTGGTCTAATAAATACAGGATTCGATTCCTGTCAGGGTTTCAGAAGCTTTTTCTTAGTATTTAAGCTTGACGAATGTCCACTTCTCGTCTGTTACCTCCAAGCTCGCAAATGGTAACAGCAGTCTCCCATTAATACCCCTGATCCTATCCATAAGCATAACCCTAATCCTAACCCTAAAATAAGGTGGTAGACTAGTCTATATGGATTGTTACTATGAAGTATGTCCCACACACCCTCACACATATAGACCCTATGCAAAAATGGCTGTCATTTTAAAATTCTTTTATATGCATTTGAGAGTAATCATTATTTTGAATTGCAAAAACAACAGATGGTGGTCAGGCTTATTAAAATGCACATCAAACAAGTTTAAATCGGCAGCCATTTATGCATGGGGTCTATCGTACGGTAATTCAAAAACTCATTAATAATTCATGAGGAAATCAGTACCATGTCCGTGGTTTTATATCTGATAAAGATACCTCCTGATTTACATAAACTTTAGCTTTGATTTTCTCGGCTTAGACAAGGTTATTTTTCAAACTTACTACGCCAATGAACTATACCAAGTAGTTAATTTTTGAAGCCGTTCAATAAACTCGCAGTTTGTGTTTTATCAGATATAAAAACACTCAGCTTCGTCTCGTGTCTTTATATCTGATAAAACACTCCTGCTCGTTTATTAAACAGTACATAAGGAAATGGAGTTCTTGTTCAGTGGACACAAACGATGAGAAGTCCGCTGATGACTTGAAGATCCACACCAACACTTCTTTCCACTTTCATTTCTATCCTTGTCAACAGCAATATCTTCCACATCATTCTCCACTTCCTCTTCTTCACCATATGAATGCTGGATGGCTTGTCGCTTGCTCCATCTCTTTCGCTCTTCCTGTTCATCTGCTCTTGCTACTTTTTGTGAAATTCTCTTCTTCTTAGTTTCCTCTTTCTTCTTCTTTTCCAAATAAGCCATCCGGTCTACTGTGGCCTTCTAGACTGCACTAACAATAGTGGGAAGTACTGGCAACTTCAAACCATTATACAAATCAACAATCCAATGGTACTCCTTACCACGGTTATTGAAGCACCATGTCATGTTCCCCTGAACAAGGCCACAGTTTGTTGAGGTTGTGTAGTGCAACCTGCAATGATATATATATATATATATATATATATATATATATATATATATATATTAGACTTTCTCAAAGTCCTTATTCAAACATTTTTGACCTTTCGAGCATTTTGACCTTTCGGTTCCTCGTTGAAAGGGACTTTTCCCACCTGCAGCGCGCCAAAATTCACCGGTCAATTTTTCGACCGGTGACGTAATTCGGATCCACAGTATCTAATATCCGTGATTTAACATTCTTTGGAAGTTGGAGTTGAACAACTCTTGAAAACGTTTTAGTAGGAGTAGAACCACTTTCCATTGCATGTACGACAACCCGAAACACGTCAAAACAGGGCGATGTACGTTTCAGCGATTTCCCGCCAGAATATTTAATTAGATTCAAAAACCTGCAAGCGAAACAAGTCCGTCTCTTTCCTCCCGCTTTTCCCCTCTCCCGCCTTTCCGCTCGCCGGCCTTTCCACCGGCCCGCAAAAACTAGCGCTAAGAGGCGGACTTGGAGCAAGTCTAATATATATATATATATATATATATATATATATATATATAGTTCAATCTACAGACACTGTGTTTCGCTGTACAACAGCTCATCAGTGTAGCTTGGAACAATCTGAATGAATTTCATCAATTACTTATACACATGCGATCGTCGGTGACAACCGCATGTGGGACAGCATCGGTGAAATACATTCAGATAGCGTGAAGTGCGCATGGGCCCAGAGTGCTCAAACTTCCACAAGGGTAGTGAGCGTTGCATTATCGCTAATAGGTACCCACGGCAACAGAAGACTTCGAGGCGTCACTGATACATAGATCCATCTTTCTTTTTTTCAACGTTTCATTGACTTTCTTCATGCTGTGGTAGCGAGTCTTTCCAGGCGAAACTACGATTTTTCTGGCTACATGTGACGGGTAGACATGGTCTTCCGTGTCCCATTGTGCCGGCAAGACGAAATCCTGTCTTGATCCAACACCACAACCTCTTGCCTCAGCTCCTGATCTACCTCTCTCCGATAACAGCTTTTTCTTTTGTGATTTTGTTAGCTTCGTCTTCGCTTCATTCGACACCATATTAACCAATCTTGAAGGGTTATTGGAGCCCGCATTTCGCGTCGCCGGCAAGCGCAACGGAAGTAAATTAGTCGGACACACCTTCAGTACTCTTCCACATTCGACAACGCCTAGCAACGACCCAAACAAAGCTCTAATCTAGTACAAAAACGCAACTGTGGGCCCCTAGGGTAAGGAATATTTGTCCAAAATGGCGGACAATTGTGGACGACACCGAACAGTCTAATTTTAGAAGGAAATCAACCCGATTTTGCGCGTAATCTCAAAAAATAGAGGTTCTCTTGAACTCTTTTGCATTTTTCTTTCTCAGTATGTAAGCAAAACTCTTCATATTTGGTGAAATTCATCAAACTACCACAACGAACAAACGCTAGCTTGCGAACTTGTGTACGTTGTGTCTTCCTGATTTTATTCTTGGGTATAGTGGCCTATTGCAAAAATTTGTCTAATTTTAATAATATTTAAAATATTTCAGTTCGCAAGCTAGCGATTCTTTGTATTGATGTCATATTTACGAATCCACTTTCATTTTTGCAAAATAATAAATATATCTCTAAATATATCACTTTTTTCGCCATATTGAGCCCTCAGGGTAATGCTTATAATCTAATTATAGGAAGGTGTCAGGTTACAATGATTACTGATTTTGAATGTTGTGTACCTAAGATATCCACACAGAAAGTTTCAAATTGATATTGTACTTTCTTTTTGGGATATACGTCTCTAAACTTTGTTCGAAAATTAGCCAGGGCAACCACCTTAACATAATATACAAAGAGGCATTGCACAGGGAGTTGTGGAAATATTTTTGAACACATTGAGCTCCCCAGTACATGAATCTGGTGTTGTGCCATCCAACACTAGGGGTTGTGGTCTTTCATTTGTTGCCAAAATTATTAGGGAACATTATGAAAACAGTGAGCAAAGAAGTAATAATCTTACTTCAAGGCTCATAGGGAGACAAGCTATAGCATTGGCAAGATATGGTTACAGGTTGGTTGACTGTCTTGAGGTAGCACATGAGTCCCTTCTGAAAAACTGAAAAGGCAAGCTTTAGGAAAAGCAGTGCAATACCTTAGAGATGCAGGAACACTCTTTAACAAGATAGATACCAACCTACCCGAAATACTTCGACTGAAGGAGTCTTTGACATTGTATTTTAATCTCTTGGCACTGTATTTCCCTTCCTCTGTGAATGTAACAGTCTGGACAATGGCATATGCCTGGTCATATCATGCATCCTTGCTTTATAACCAGTATAAGGTTGACTATGGCATTATATCGATGCAAGCTAAGGAGTCAAAACATGCAGGTATAAAATATGATCTCGCACTTACTAATCGGTCCAAAGCCACAAGCACATTAGGAAAGTGGTGGCAAGTTATGCGGGCCAACTATGTGCGGGCTTTTTACTTGCCTAAGCACCATCCTATGCCATCAGCATATCTTTCACACTATGAATCTAGATTACCTCCTCATGTGAAAAATGCACTTGTCTGTGAGTGTGGGAGGGATAAAGACTGTGAGGGCTCAGAGTGTTCCTTTTGTGAAGAGTGTAAACCTGTCGTCGATTGTGCAGTGAAGGAAGCCCTTACTCAAGATATCCTTGAGGTTCTTAAGCCAGTGTGTTGTTCGACTTGTGCAGAACGATTTCCTGACCATATTTCTTGTGCCTCTCATGTTAAGTCAATTCATGTCCTGCAAACTAGTACTACAGACATGGATTTACATGTAAATTCTAAGAATCTCTCAATCAAACAACTGCGAGAAGAGCTGAAAAAGCGAGGGTGGCAATAAAGACCATCTTTGAAGAAGACTTGATTGTTACTTAGCGTCTGGTCCTCTTTAGGGTTCTATCTTTCATTTCATGTTCTCTTGTTGTTTTGCAACAATTTTGTGCAAGTACGTGTAGATACATGTACATTGTATATGTAAACTAAACTATTGTAGTAGATTTATTTCACCATTGGCCCCCAGTGGGTCTCACTTTCACGAGTAAAATTGCGGCATCTCTATTTAACGGAATCAACGGAATCTGCCGGAAATTTGGTTAATCGCTTATTAACAAACGGTTAATAAAATACATTTATTTACGTTTATTAGGTGAGACTGAAGCTGATCTGTCGTCGATACTTCAAATAAGGTTATTGGATTAGACATATTAAACAGTTTGTTTATCAGACAATGTTACCGCTAAGAACAAGGGCAAACATTTTAATTTGATTTAGTCTTTTAGATGTTTACGAGTAATGGAGACAATCCGGTTTCTAATTTCAAGGGTAATATCTGTCTTTGTTCTGTACACAACCAGACCATACATACCGGTAGCCTGCGCGCAGACTGGGAGTACGTTCAGTCTTTAGAAGATTACGTTAACATTTCCGCGATGTTAACTTCGATTTAAATGAGTGTGTGCGATGGACTATACGTCAACGATGGAGTCACTCAGAAACCAATCTGTTCAGTTTTTTTGGAGGTATTTATTGTTTACAATATACGAATACATTTAGTCCATTACGACGCTACGGGTCTTAGTTTGAATGTCAAGGTTTACTAACGTTTAGATTTCCCCCTGTTTTTTATTGTCATCGTTATCCTAGAATGGTTCCGTCCGATCGAGCTTGACGAAAATCACTGAAATACGATGTCGTATGAACCATCGACGGTGCGACAAATCGTTATGTACTAGTACAGGTCAGTTTCACATGACAACATGCATGGCCGTCATATGTATCAGTGTTCCTCGACAATAAAATTAACAAGTATCTTCTTTGTTAGGAAGACCAACACGGTAGCCATGCTCTTTGTCATTTTTAATGCCTGGGAAGTCTGCGATCGTTTAAACGTTCAACTTACCACACCAAGCGAATTGAAAATGACGCGAGTAATTTTCAGGTTCAAAAACTTTTATTTTATTAAATATACGGTTACATGATTAAACCAAAATTATCAAAACAAATTTTTGAATGTATTTACAGCGTTAAGCATGATAATTAATACAATACAAAATACTACATTAATTACTACATTATTATTACTACGTTTAATACTACATATGAAACATGCAGAACAACAAATTCTATATTATGATTGTTGAGATCGATATTTTTAAACTCTAAAAACTGATCTTGTCAAGTCGTCCAAAACGCAATTAACATAAATCGTGGGTTTTAGATGTTGTCTTCTGGTCTACCTTGATGTGATTTAGACATGAATATTTAAGGATAATTTACTACATAAAAATTTCTGTGTATATCGAAGAAAATTCATCTCGGATGCGAGACATGCGGGATACGACCGTGTCTTTAAGACATGTCATCCGAAATAAAATTGGTCGGCCACGATTATGTTAATCTGTCTTAAACAACTGGACTGATTTCTTATGGCAAGCATGCTATTTGCACAAGTCCAAACTCGCGACCTAGGCAATCCCAGTGCACCTTATTTAGTTTACTTTTAACTAAATTACATACATGAATGTCTAAATGCAAATATTCTTTTACGCATGACCGCTTAAAGTGGAAGTGTTTCCAACCCTTTTTAAATGTGAGAATGGCCGTTCTTGGGTGAGGAAATGAATAAAAAATTTTAGCCGCTAAGACAAAGTCGTTTGGGGGTGGGGGAACTGCTGGAGGTGTTCTAATACTTTTCCCACAACCATAACACTTGCGTATTTGGGTACCGTGTAAATGTTTTAATATGAGCTGGCTTTCGTGTTTATCGAGTTGAGTGCAAGGTTCTGGTAAATTAGTAGGGGAACGTTCTCTATCAGCCTTGTGCCCTTTACGTTTACGACGGGGAGCATTTCCTTTTTGCCCTACGCATCTTAAATTAATGTTTTGTGTTGACTGTTTATGTTTATTTGTCCACCTCTCATTTTCAGAATGCCACTTTAGAAATGCATTAAGTTTCTCATTCGTGTCAGCACATGCAACTGTATGACTACAAATTGAGTGCACAAAATAGTATTTACAATCACATTCGACTTTACCGGATTCTGAAAACATTGTTACTATTTGAGTCTCTCCGCAAGCATGGATAGACCTCAAAACGCAGTACTTAAAAATTCCTGCTTTTGTGCATGGAGCTTGAAAAATCGCTTTGTCCGAATTTTGAATCAGTTCGGCTGCCCCTCCCCAAATCCCCTTTAAAGTAAATTCATTGATATCAATGTTGACATTTTTGTAACTCACTGATACTAATCCACTGTCAGCAAGAGAAGCGTCGCTGGAACCTGGCAATTTGGCATGGCTAAGCAAATCTGTCATCGAAACCGAGCTAACCTTCTTAAGAAAATTTATTTTTTGTTTTGCAGATAGCTTAAAGTAATCTGTGCATTGCAGCTGTGCCCTAAATTCTTCCCGGACTACATATTTTCCTTTTAGATTGCAGTATGCTTTCTTTCTATCTGCTTCTTCAGCGTCAACAAACTTTGATACCTCTTCAATAAATCTTGGCATGCTCGACTCCCTGAAACCAAGCCAATTTTTTATCCGGAAGTTATTGCTCTCTGAGTCGTTAGTGTAAAATTTGGTTGGAGGAAAACCTAAACCAGCAAGAGTGTGTACTGATGCAATCATGGCAGATTTCATTACCGGTGCAAGCGACCTTATGTAGTCGGTAAAACGTAAATCTACATCAATTACCGCCCAGTTTGAGCTTATAGATCTGAACATGTTATCGAAAGCAGAAGAACTCTCGCTGTCAAGAAGGGCGTTTTCCTCGTGCATGATATCATCAAGAAATGTCTTTTCGTGTCGCCTAAGCTTAAGTTCGGCCAACTTAGTAATGTTTGTCTCGATATGCTTAAAACAACGAAGCGGTACTGCATTGGGAAATACATTTTTCAGGGCGTTGCACAAAGCTGTTTCTCCATCAGTGCCATAACATTTTAGATATTGGAGACCAGGCCTCAACCTAAGTAACATTTGTAAGAAAGCAGTGTATACCTCTCTTCCGTTTTCGAAAAATGTATCAGCAAAGGCCCAAGTTCGATGGGACTGCTCATTCGCTGAGGATGCGTAGAAAGTGTTAAATTACGATAACTGATTGGGGTAACATTAAATCTTCCGAGTTTAAAGGTTGGGTCAATTGACATTGGCATGTGCTCATTATCATCACAACAAAACCGTTCAAGATTTAGGAGTTGACTATCGGAAGCCAGAACAACAAATGGTTCAGGGAATTCCTTAATCTCTCGGATGAAATTACCTAAATTATTCTGCGCCATTTCAATAATATGTGAAATCTCATCTTCACTAATCGGTGTAGTGCCAGTTGCGTTTTGGCGATATCTCATTTGGTGGAGCTGTTTTATATTTATTAAATCAGCTGGACTATCGACATTGTGAATTCCTCCAATGTCACAGGCATTGGCAGCAACACTCCGCGACGCACCTCTAAACTTTTGACATGCTTTCTGTAGCAATGATGGCTTAATTTTACAATATGTATGAACTTTCATGGCTTAGCATTACCATGCTTCTGTGGTGTGATCGGATGCGGATTACCAGTGAAAAAGTACTGTAAAAACACTAAATTCTTGGATATCTGATTTCGGTTATTCTTAACAAAAGCAATAACCTTTTTGAAATCATGGTAGGTTCTATGGTGATAATACTTTCTTACCAGTAGATAGTGACTACTTGTCATATTCCTTTCATCTAATTTCTTACTACATTCTAAATTATAGTTTTCTAGGTGCTTTTGAAAGGTAAAAGTTCTAACGCCATCGTTTACCCAACTGCTGTGACCATCGCAACCTATATCTGATAAAGGCACATCTGAGGGTTTAACGGATACAAAGAAAGGACAGATTGTCCTCAACAAGTGGAGGTAATTTTTTGCACACCGTATCTAGTTTAGGATTGTCAACGAGATTTCTAAAATAATCCAGATACATTGGAGAATATTTACCAGACTTGAAAATTGGCATCGATGGATTTTCTTGATAGAATCGAGGCATCGTTTTGACTGGCTTGTCTGCAGAGTGACTTGATGATTCATTCTCATCGTCATTGATGGTAATGACAACTGGTTAGGGGTATCGCTTGTTTTTCACTTTCTTCACACATTCACTTTCCTGTTTTATAGTACCAACTACATGAATGTCATCTGAGTCATCTCCAGATGACACCTCGACCATTAACAGTCCTGAGTCGTCACTATCTAAACAACGCGATTTTCTTTTCCTACATCGAATTAATCGGACGAAAACAATTAGATAAGGTACAAGTTTGCTGCGGGTGGAGGGCAAGCGCGCGTACAATCAAAAGTAGGCGAGAAGAAAGGCGGCGAGAGAAGAACGCCTTTCTTCCCTTCCGCCCTTCTTCCCGCCAGTCTTTTTGCCCTCGCTTGCCTTTTTTCTACCGTAAAAAAAGCGACAGACTTAGAGTAAGTAAGTCTACAACTCCCATTAAATTTTGCGTGATAGATGAGAACAAATGAAAAGGTTGACTTTTTTATCGAATGCACTCATGAAAAATATTGATACTCTTCCATGGATACGTATTGACTTACATTTGTTTGTTTCTTTTGCCTTCATAGATTTCATCGGTCTGAGTAGGCGAGTGTGACCAGGGAAGTGGAGACGGAAAAGAATCCTAGAGACAAATACGAAGCTTATTAATATAATACATACCTATGTATGTATGTGTGTATGTATGTATGTTTGTATGTATGTATGTATGTATGTATGTATGTATGTATGTATGTATGTATGTATATTATAAGTAAAGAAGAGGAAGATTCAGCGTCTTAATCATTTCACTCAGGTTAGTTACTGTATAACCTAGTTTAATTACCAAACCGACTCGATTAGACCCGAAACTGTTGTACGTTACCATCAATAAATACAGTCGCCTTATTTTGTCCGCGGATATTTTCCCGCACAAATATTGCTTGGTTAATAATCCATTATTATATAATTACATTGCAGGCGAGTTTTGTGTTCGTGATTGCTTCGACAATCGAGTAAATGCAGCACTGGCTTACAGCAATTGACTAACTTAAATACTACTGAATAGTTACCGCGTCACAATCAACAAAGTAATGAAGAAGAAATAGAAAAAAAATTAATCCCTTCCAAAAAACTGAAAAGTGAATATTGGCATGCTGGCATACGTTTTAATTCACTTACGTTTTCGTGTTTGACAGATATCGTGGGACCAGTTTTTGAAGGTTTGGAAAAGAGACTTTCACCAGAATCAGTATCTACTTCCATTCCACGAAGATTGTTCATCTTTAAACCCATCGAAGTGTTCTCCTTTTCGCAAAATGACAACACTGGCAGTCCTCAAAAGGATCGGGTAGACGGGGCGGGTGGAAAGGTTGTCTCTATAATATGATGCCCTCGTACATCTGCAACAACGACACTAACGTCGAGGGTATTTGCCAAAATCTGCAGAATGATGTCGACAACTTGAAGATTGTAGGCATTGTTGTTTGCGTGTTCGTCAAACTCCCCAAGAAGATCGTCACCGATATAAAATGCAGAATACGTACCGAAATGTTCGACCAACTCGCTTCGACACTTTGACAGCATGTCTGATGAAGATATGAAAACGTTGCACTGGCCAGCTAAACTGGAATGGACAGAATGCACGAGGCAATGGCCATCACCAGGGCTGGGTATGACTGTCATGTTTTCCTTGCTCAAGTAACTCTCTACTGGAACGTTGATTCTGTTGAATAAATGAAGTAAACGTAGACGGTAAGTAGTGATAGACCCCACTATGGATGCCAAAGGCATGCCGCCTCATTAAATATTCAATGTTTAATTATTCATTCTCAGGCTCCTTTAGGACCGTCTAACCCTAATCTCATTACGTCATTATGTCTCAGGCTCCTTTGAGACCTCTTAACCCTAACCTGATTACGTCATTATTTCTCAGCCTCCTTTGGGACTCTTTATTTCTCAGGCTCCTTTGGGACCTCCTAACCCTAATCTCATTATTTATGCTTATATCATTATTTCTAAGGCTCCTTTGGGACTTCCTAACCCTAACTTCCCCCCTAAACCCTAGCTGTTACTCAACCCCCAGGTTTTCACTACGTCATACAGACTTATTATTTATGCATCGTCATCGCTAGCTTTCATCCAACCCCCTTCGTTTTCACTACGTCATAACCGATAGCTCTCCGACTGATTTCCGAAGTTCGGGGTTACGTCATTATCAAAAGGCACTCGACTTATGATTCCTTATAAGTATTAGTAATTACCTTTTTATTTATACACCTTACCCCACTGTCAGTCAACACTTGTGGGACACGTAGGTACAAAGAGCATGCGTACAGTAAGCTTTAACGAAATAGACGTTCTCTACAAGGAACGAGAGAGAAATTGGTAGAGGCACTTTATATTTTTTACCTGAAACCTTGTCTGGAGGAATAGAGAGAGTTTTGAACAGCCTAAATGTGTGAATCGGCTGAGATAACGTATAGATTTGAATTAAAAGTACATCATGAATATTATATTTTTAGAACCTAAATATTCAAAGAGAGTAAGTCATCCTAGAATCATTACTAACTAAACTCTCGTTTATAAAGCTAGTCAAGATATCGTAAGAAGAACTTAAGATATATTTTAGATGAGGAATCACTTCGAGAAGTCATGAAAAGAACGATTTTAAGTGTCGAAATATAAACTAAAGGCAAAGCGATTTATTACTTTGAAAGCGTTGCTACGCTTTCTGTTACAAAGTGTGATATTTGCATATTTATCCTCAGTGCACGTGCAGGAGACAAAAGAGAAACTCTTTAGGGGTCATTAAGGAGATTAAGCGCTTAGGCAAGTCTAGGCGAGAAGGTCATTAACAGTGTTACCTAGGCAAAACCGCGTCGTGTCCTTCATTCGTCTCAGGCTCCCTTGGGACCCTCTACTGTTACTCAACCCCCTGTGTAATACGTCACAACCGATAGCTCTCCGACTAATTCCCGAAGATCGTCATTATCAAAAGATGCTCGATTTATATAAGTAATTGGAACCAAATTTCATTTATGCACTTTACCTTACTGATCGACAGTCAGCAGTTGTGGGGCACAGTTATAGTATTCAAACAGAATAAGTCATCCTAGAATCACTGCTTACTCAACCCTTGTTTATAAGAGAAGAAATCGTGAGAAGATAGAATGAGGAATCACTTTAAGCCGTATGTAAGAAGAACGTAAGATAGTGTGAGGAATCAATTCGAAAAGCCGTGAGCTAAGGGGTTTAAAGCGTATTAACACTGGCAAATAGCAACGTAAAGCTTGTATGCGAATATTATATTGGATATTTGGTTTGCTTTTGTTGTGTTTATACGTTTAAGAACTGTGCAAAGTTCATCAAGGTTCGCTTTCGATGATAACACTTAGCGAGTTGTTAGTCTAAATATATTTTATTGTCGGAGTCTACCTCGGAATACTACAGATCTTGGTTAAATAATTCGATGCCATGGTTTGGTAGTTTATAAAAAAATCAGTCTCGTACGCGTAGAAGTATTAATGAGTGGGCATGTTCGGGCGTGAAGGTTATTAGCAG